>CM053577.1:70467834-70530634 GCA_028646485.1 Cryptoprocta ferox
GCCAGTCAGAGTGGCTAAAATGAACAAATCAAGAGACTAGATGCTGGCGAGGATGTGGATAAAAGGGACACGCTCCTACACTGTTGGTGGGAATGTAAACTGGTACAGCCGCTCTGGAAAACAGTGTGGAGGTTCCTCAAAAAAACTATCAATAGAACTCCCCTATGACCCAGCAATAGCACTGCTGGGGATCTACCCATGGGATACAGAAGTGCTGATACATAGGGGCACATGTACCCCAATGTTCATAGCAGCACTTTCAACAATAGCCAAAGCATGGAAAGAGCCTAAATGTCCGTCAACTGATGAATGGATCAAGAAGATGTGGTTTATCTATACAATGGAATACTACATGGCCATGAGAAAGAATGAAATCTGACCATTTTTAGCAAAGTGGATGGACCTTGCTAAATAAGTCAGATGAAGAAGGACAGATACCATATGTTTTCACTCATAGGTCTAACAGGAGAAACCTAACAGAGGACCATGGGGAGGGGAAGGAGGGAAAAGAGTTAGGGAGAGGGAGGGAGACAAAGTACAAGAGACTCTTGAATACTGAAAACAAACTGAGGGAGGAAGGGGGAGGGGGAAAGGGGAAGGGGGGTGATGGTCATGGTGGAGGACACTTGTGCGGAAGAGCACTGGGTGTTATATGGAAACCAACTTGACAATAAACTATAAACTAAGAAAAATCTATTCTTTCTATATCTACTTTTTGAATGTTTAGGACATTGACCTTTAATGTAATTATTGATATGGTTGCATTCATATCTGCCTTTTTATTATTTGTTTTCTATTTGTATCCTCTGACTTTTATTTCTTTGTTCTCTCTTTATGGCCTTTTTTTGGGATTATTTGAAAATCTTAATATTCTATCTCAATTTTTCAGTTGACTCACTGGCTATATTTTTATTTTTCTAGGAGTTGCTCCACCTATCATAGCAGATGTATCATTTTCTGAAATGATTAGAGTTGGTATTATACTGCTTTATTAAAAACTTCAAAAAATTTCAATCATATAGGTCCTAAACCATTTCCATTTTTAAATAATTTTGTATTCATTACTTCTATCTATATCTATATATCTAAAAAGAGAGAGAGAGAGAGAGAGAGAGAGAGAACCCACCCACCAAATTTACAACTTTTGCTTTAAACAGTCACACCTTTTAAAGATCTTAAAATTGTTCATAGAATTACCATATGTAATGATCTTTCTTCATTTTTGAAGTCAAATTTTCCTCTTGATATCATTTCCCTTCAGCCTAAAGAACTTTATTTTGGACATTTCTGGTATACTAGGTAAGTTAGCAACAAATACTAGTTTTGCTTTATCTGCAAAGCCTTTATTTCACGTTTATTCCTGAAATATATTTACTGGGTGCTCAAATCTGGATTACAGGTTTTTTTACTTTAAGCATTTTAAATTATATCTGTGTTTTGTTGTGTAAATTGTTAGGTAAATCTATGTAAAATTTTTTTAGTACCTGTGGTTTATTTTTTTTTAATTCTTTTGAAAAAATATTTATTTATTTTTGGGAGAGCACAAGCAGAGGAGAGGTAGAGAGAGGGGGACAAAGGAACCTAAGCGTGCTCTGCACTGACAAGTTGACAGCAGCAAGCCTGATGTGGGGCTCAAACTCATAAACCCCAAGATCATGACCTGAGCTGAAGTCAGACACTCAACCAACTGAGGCACCCAGGCACCATGAGTATCTGTGGTTTCTGATAAGAAATCCATGACCATATGGATCACAACTCTTGCATGCAATGTCCTTTTTCTCTAGCTGTGCCCCCTAAGCCTTTCTCAGCTTTGGATTTCTTCAGTTTGATTATAATGTATGTGGGAAAGATTTTATTTGAATTTATTTTGTCTAGTATTGACTGAACTTCTAAAATTTGTTAATTTATGTATTTGGGATGTTTTCAAATTTAGGAAATTTGACATTTGTTTACATATACTTTTTCCCACTTATCTTTTTCTCCTCTTCTTTCAGGATTCCAACTACGTGCATATTTAACCTTTTGAATTTTCCACAAGTTCTGAGAGTGTTAATTTTATTTTAATCTTTTTTCTTTCTTTTCTTCAAGTTGAATAATTTCTATTGAACTATCTTCGACCTTACTGACATTTTCACTATTATTTCTATGTACTATTGAGCCAAACCAGTGAATTTGTTTAAAAAGTTATATATTTTTGTTTAAAATTTCTATTTTCTCCTGGTTTCTATTACTTAGCTGAGATATCTTTTCATTCCTTTCAGGTATGCTCTTTCTTATACCTCATGGAGTATTATTATAATATATGCTTTCAAATTTTTTCTATAAATTCCAAAATCTGGGTCATCTAAGGATTAACGTATGGTGACTGTATTATCCCTTGGAGAATTAATCCTATTTTCCTGGTTCTTTGCATATTGTGTGATTTTGAACTGTATCCTCCACATTTTGAATATTAAGTTGTATAGAATCTATGATTTGTTATAATCACCTGGTGAAAGTTGATACTTCCCCTCTCTGGGCAGTGTTTCACATCCCAGCTCTGTTCTCAAAGCTTGTACTATGCTGGTTTGGGTCTATCTCACTCGTGTATGGTTTAAGGGTTAGGCTGGGATTTGTGTACGTGGTTCAAATCTTAGTTCAATTCAGGATAGTCTTTACTGTGCTGGTTTGGGTTGTTCCTGCACGTGTGTAGTCTAAGGATTAGCCTGAGCCTTGTGCGGGTTCTTACACTAAATTCATGACTCTTCAGCTTCAGTCCCTCTGAGATCTCTACTTCACCCTTTGGCCTACAGGAGCTGCTTTCCAAGGTTGCTCTCGTAGCTGGTGAGATAAGAGTTTCTATCAGATTTTCAGCTGCCACTTCCAGGACTGAGGTCTACCCTTAGGGCAAATCCACTGGAGAAAAGAGAAAGCAAAATGGAGATCACTTCCGCAAGGTTTGTCTCCCCTCCACAATTCACCAGCTACTGTTTACTGTCCAGAGTTCTCTAGTAGTTGGGGTTTCTTGTATTTTGTTTATAGTTAATAGTTGTTATCAGCAGGAAGGATGAGCTACCATGGGCTTGTACCACCATAACAGTGTTAGAACCTCCTCCAACACTGTAAAGCCTTGCAAAGTAAGTGCAGATCCTCAGCATCTCATTTGCTCATTTTCATTGGTGTTTCCACCACTGCTTGGCCTCCTACCATTATTTTGCACTCTGATTGTACTTGTTAATTTGCAAAGCCCTTTCACTTATTGTGTTGTAGAGGACCCAAAGCCTCACTGTATCAAACGGTAACTCATCTTTAGTACTCTTTGGAAAAAAGGAAGCATGTAATTTGCTAAAAACTATTTCAGCTACCCTAGCTGGGTTGGGATAACCCATGGAGCAAGGACTGAGGCAGAAGTATCCAGTAGGAGCATTTTGTATTAGATAATGCTCAACCAACCTGCTAATCAAATCTCCTTGATTAGTGGAGATCGAAGATGAAAACAAGACAGCGGTAGACCTGCAATACACACACACACACACACACACACACACATACACACACATACACACAACCACACACATGCATACAGCACAGAGAGAAGGAGGAGATACCAGAGCAGATAGAGCTAAAATGCAACTACTTTTCCATTAAAAATAAACTCACATCTCTCAA
Source organism: Cryptoprocta ferox (assembly GCA_028646485.1). Taxonomy (NCBI): domain Eukaryota; kingdom Metazoa; phylum Chordata; class Mammalia; order Carnivora; family Eupleridae; genus Cryptoprocta; species Cryptoprocta ferox. The sequence goes on from CM053577.1 coordinate 70,471,483, forward strand.
GATTATCTGAGCCTGTCTCTGTCCCTTGCAGCATAAAAAGCAAGATGAACACATAAAAATGTTACTCAGTTTTTGATATGTAATCACTATACAGAATTTTAAAATCTATGAAGCAGTTTCATTTTTTAATTTAACTGTATTTATTTTTGAGAGAGAGCATGCAAATGGGGAAGGGGCAGAGGGAGAAAGTGAGATAGAATCTTAAGCTAACTCCATGCTGGACATGGAGCCTGATGTGGGGCAGGGCTTGATCTCAAGAACTTGAGACCATGACCTGAGCTGAAATCAAGAGTCAGATGCTTAACCAACTGAGCTACCAGACACCCCTACTAAGTGGTTTCAAATATTGCATCTCATTTTATTCTCGAAAACCCCATTGGGGTTAGATATTTTTATCATAATCTCCAATTTTTAGATCTATAGTTTTCAAAATGTGAGGTGCGATTTTGGCTTAGGTGATGATCTCAAGGTTTGTGAGTTCTAGCCTCGCATCAGGTTCTGTGCTGACAGTGAAGAGCCTGCTTGGGATTCTCTCTCTCAAAATAAATAAATTTTTAAAAATATTATAAAATAAAAACAACAATGATAACAATAATATTGTTCCTATGGGCTTAGGTAATATTTTATGTATTTTATACATATTTTATACATATTCACTTAGTAGTGAATTTATTATACTTATTAATTTATTTAATCTTCACATTAAATTCTATAAGAGAAGTATCTCATATGATTTTTTAAGAATAATTCCCCCCAACATCATCCCTATTGATTGGTCTTCTGGAATCATTAACATGACAGCTGATTAAAAGATTAATGACTCCCACTTTATGCTCCATTCCTAATATTATAGGGGAAAATGTAAAGTTCAAGATTTATTTATTATATTATTTTTAAGTAATCCATGTCATTTAATAATGACTGAACAAATATTTATTGGCACAACAAATATATAGCAGATATTATGATGGACACTCAGGATAACCTTGGTGAGCAGAAAAGAGAATTGAAGACTACTCAGGCAGAGCTTATAGTTTTGTATGGGGAGGGGAGTAGATGTGTTCAAATGAACCCACACTATATGTAACTGTACAGCTATCATAACTTTTATTTTAAAAAATCCACATGGGTCATAAGAATGTAACTCAATTTACACTGGGGCCAAGAAGAGGAGTGCAGTCTTTCCTGAGAAATTGAGGTGTTGGCTGAGATAGATATGAAGGAGGAGTAAGAGCTGACTAGGTGAAGGTGGGAGTTCAGCGGGAAAGAGAAGGATTAAGGCAGAGGAAAGAGCAATTACAAAGGCCCTGGGAGAGGAAGGAACATGGTACTAGGTGGATTGAAAGATGGCCAAAATGACCAGCATGGCTTGGGGGCAAACGCAGGTAAAGGGAGGAAATTGGTAGAGTATAAATTAGGAAGTTGGAGATGTACAGAAAGATCATGTGAGGTGACACCCTGAACCTGAGCTAAGGATTTTGGTCTTTTAACAAGAGTGGGTTACAAAAGAGACATGATCAGATTTGTATTTTGAAAAGCTTCCTTTGGGTAGCTATATGACAAAGTTTTTCTTTCTTATTTAAGGTAAGCCTCCTGTTCATCTTTCCAAGTTATCACAGTTCATTTTTTAAAAAAAAAACATTAAGATAAAATTCTGCTCCTTCTAATGAATGTAAACCATTTTCCTTTATCTTCTTTTTAGTCTTCTATATTAAGAATGTTTTCTCATTTCCTTTTATATCTCCTGCAACACAAAGCTTAGATCTTATTTTGGCTTTCCTAATTTCATCATCCACATCTTATAAAATCATGTGCCTCCATAATTATGTCATCTATTTTTTATTTCTTTTTCTATCAGCATATAGTGAAAATCAGACTGACTTCATTTTAGCCAATAGAATGTCTAAGAAAAATTAGTAAGTAGGCCAAATCTTGTGTGTGCCACCCCTCATCTCCAGTGATGGCGTTTTCCCCTCCCATTCATGCCTCTCGGGCTCTCATACTTCCAGATCTGAATGCTTCCCTAGATTTGTGTTTGTCCTGTTTTCACATCAGCTCACTTGCCTTCTGTAAGATGCAGAATGATATTTACTCTCAATGACTAGAGGACACAGATGTTGAGATGACACATCAATAAAGGCTATATGCCCTGGGATACAAATTCGCAGGACAGGTCAAGATTTGGCAGAATATGATCAATTTTGTTTTTGAAAAAGTTATGAATAAATGGGCAAGGCCCTGGAGAAAAGGAAAGCAGTGTCTGGGCTTTAGTTCTGCCTCTTGTAGAGCTATGTGACCACAGGTAAGTCACTTCAACTCAATGACCCTATTTCCTCATTGGCTGAACTCTTGGTCTCTTCTGAAGTGTAGAGCAACAACTATGATTGTGTATGTCTGTTTTGTTGGCTAACCTGATCTCTTCCAGAAGTACCCCCACTCCTAGAATTATATAAGTTCAGCAGCTAATACATCTATAAAAACAGGGTTACTAATAAGAACACATAGTCAGGGTGAAGATACTTGGAAAAGGTCCTACTAAACCAACTTAGAGAGTGTCTATTTTATATTAAAACTGGGGAGAGGATAAAGTTTTACATTAAAATCATTATTTAGTGTCTGGTTTGTGTTAATTTAAAAGCAGTGATCCTTGTTATCCCCTCAGGATCACATGTTGTAAGTTTTATTTTTACCATGTCTTATCTTTGCTGTTGTATTTTTAGCCTTTGGCTTCAGTGGTGCCCTTCATCAAGATGTGTGAAGACACAAATACTCCCATTTGGGAACATGCAGTGCTACATCCTTCTTAGCTTAGTTTTCAGTAAAAATAGTTTCTCTTGAAAAACATTATGGATAAAAATGTAAAAACCTAGCAGCCAGTGGCCCCTTTAACAAACAACATAACAACTTTTGTGTGCTGAAAGACAAATGCAAAGTAAGCTCTGGAGGAGTTGTGTGCAGATGCATTTGAAGGTCAGCCTCCATTGAAGGTCAAGAATGTACAGAAGGGAAACATCACTGAAAGGTCCCACCTGAGAAGAAATACAACTAATTTTGAGTTTTCTAGATCAGCTCTCTTTGCTTACAATATACAGAGGAAATTCTCTCAACTTACCTCAAGTAATGAGAAAGTTTAACAGATGGCTAGAGATAGGGCAGAAATCAAGAAAGATTCCTCACAAGCTTCCAGGAACATAATCACAGCCAAGCTTCACAATAACTGGAACCAGGTCCAAGGGCCTCCTGGGGCCATAGGATTAAAGGCATTCTATGCTCCATAATAAATGTCTACTTCTTTATCATCTACTACCACCAGTCACCCTTATCTTCTTTCTTTTTCAACGTCTGTTTATTTATAATTTCTGCTTTCCCTTTACCTTTGGTTTGTACCTAGGCCATTATGACTTTTCTAAATTCTCTTTCATTTCCTGTTTCTACTGATTAATTCCTCATTCTCAATTCATTTCCCCTATTTGGGGTGCCTCGGTGGCTGAGTGGGTTAAGCGTCCGACTTCGGCTCAGGTCATGATCTCACGGTTCGTGAGTTCGAGCCCTGCCTCGGTCTCTGTGCTGACAGCTCAGAGCCTGGAGCCTGCTTCAGATTCTGTGTCTCCCTCTCTCTCTGCCTTTCCCCCACTCGCACTGTGTCTCTCAAAAATAAATAAATGTAAAAAATTTTTTAAAAATTCATTTTCCTTATTAAAATTTCTAAGAGGAATCAAATTGGTCTGGTTCATCTTTTCTTACAGAGCTGTGTCTTGGTTGCTGGACCATTCATGGACTGACTGACCTTGAGTCAATTATCACACTGGTTCAATGGGCCATGACTAGAGGAGGAATCATACAAGTCACATAACTAATTAAAGAAACACAATAGCCTAAGAGGCGGGTCAGAGGCTATTCCCCTTAGAAGGATAATGAATATGACTGATAACATCACAATTGGTGTGTCTAATACGGAGATATTTTGGGGACATGAAATGGGCTCTACTTAGCTGCCCCTTGAAATTAAGAAGATAACAAAGCCTATAATTGGTATAATAAATGGCATCTGTTGAAAAGAGATGGCATCAGATAAAGTGGCAAATTGAAAAAGAAGGTTCAATTGAAGAGAAGACTCCAGAAACAGTAACTTAGGGGGAAAGAGTGGGGAGAGAAAGAGGCAGAATCAGGGTAAGGAGTGGCCAGGATGATGGGAGAGGGGGATCAAGTTTGCGGAGAAGCTAGGTAGGAGGGAAGGGAGCGTGTGAGTTTTCTAGTGGGGGATGAGTGATCTAAGATATAAAAGAGTCACACAGAAGTTATAGCCACTGCCACTGCCTTTTAAAATTCAAACTAAAGCCAGACAATCCTAAGTGTTGAGGAGAGTGTGGAGCAACAGAAACTGTCCTATGCTGTTGTCAGGAGTTAAAATGGTATAAGCACTTAGTGAAACAATTTGATCTGAACTAGTAAAGTGGAAGATGCATATACTCATGGCCCAGAAATTCCACCTCTAGGTGCATAACCTGGAGAAAACTCAGGTGTATGTGCTCCAGGATACATTTTCAAGAATGTTTATAGCAGCATTGCTCCTAAATGCCAAAAACTAAAAACTGCCTAAGTATCCACCAACAATAGAATGGATAAAGTTTGGATGGCCACACAGTGAATGTAATGAATATAATGAAAACGAATGAACTTCAGCAATGTACAACAACGTGCTTGAATCTTACAAACACAGCTTAGTAAAAGGAGCCAGAGACAAGAGAATATATATATGTATGCCTTCATTTATAGAAGTTGTAAATTGGTAAAACCAAGCTATTATGTTTTGGGGGCATACATTTAAATGGTACCAAGAAAAAAGAGAATAACTTTATCTTAATATTTTAAAAAGTGCTTGGTTGTGCCAGAATGTGACAGAAGATGGTAGAAGAGTGTACAGTAAGCCGGAGAAGGTTTGAAGGGAAATGAACTTTATTTTCCCTCATTTATAATCCTTCCAAAAAAATGGGTTTGAAAGAAGCAATGAAATATTTTTAAATGTCAACAAATCTAATTTGACATTGATGGGTTATTTATAAGACGAAGAAGAGATGTGTGAATGTTTCATTAGAAAATGATATGTAGAGGGATATAGAAAGAATAAAGAAAGCTAGAACTTAGTTTTTATTCTGTTAAAATAAGAAATTGATTTCTGAGTGCAGAGAATGTTCTTAATAAGAAATAAATATCACTTTGGTGGTCTATGCATTTGCTCAGCTAAAAATTCCTTATATCACCAAAATAGCTTATAGGATGAATAAAACATAATCATGGATATGGCTGGCACAATAACTGTCAACAAATTTATTATTTTTTAAAAAATTATTTTCCCTAGGTTAAAAATACCCTTGTCAATTGGTGACGATCAAACCTGTTCTTGTAGCCCCAGAAACTTACACCGCCCTCACTCTCTACCATCTATTTTTATTTTTCAGGATAATTAGTGATCGAATCCCTAGAAATAACTTGTAACTCTAGTGATTAGGCAAGTGAACAGGAGCCACCCAGCCTTGTGAATAACAAGATGTCTGCATTTCACTCACGCTTGCCTGAAGTCCATCACGCAGCCTGATGTGGGAAACTGAGTTTTCTGGAAGAAGCATTGAAAGTGCCTCAGTGAATGACTCTTCCACATATTTTGGATAATTAATGGGAAAGGGAATGGAAGCCTGGCTGTGGACTTCCCAGGAGACGCTGGCGTTGTGACCATGAGAGGAAACTTCTTAGCCAGTGAGGGGACTCACATCAGGATTTCCTTTATTCTTGAAACGGAAGACCTTGTGAAAGTGGACTGCTTGATTCCAGATCAGCAAAATAAAATTAATTTGCTACAACTGCATGAATCTCACATAATTTTAATTAACATTTCATTTTTTAATTGGGCATATAAGAAAATTCTTTTTTTTCTTTCTAAAACACAGGCTAGAATTGTACAAAGTAGAAGGATATACCTTCTTTTTTTTTTAATTTTTATGTTTGAGAGAGAGAGGGAAAGAGAGACAGAGAGCGAGAGAGTGAGACAGAGCACAAGTGGAGGAGGGGCAGAGAGAGAGAGGGAGACACAGAATCTGAAGCAGTTTCCAGGCCAGGCTCTGAGCTGTCAGCAAAGAGCCCGTTGTGGGGCTCAGACTCACCAGCCTTGAGATCATGACCTGAGCCAAAGTCAGACACTTAACCAACTGAGCCACCCAGGCACCCCAGAATGACACACTTTCTAAATGTTACCTTGTTACAAAGGACTACTCAAAATTCAGAAAAAATACATCCAATAAAAATCCTTATATAAATTTTAGGCTGATAAATCATCAGACAAAATTATTATATAAAAAATAATGTAGCATGTCAACTCTTGAAATATAGTATAGTATAGTATTTTTTTGAAATATACTGGTATCCTTTGTATACATTATTCAGAAAAATGGTTAAATATTTTTTAAAGTGGCTTTACTGAATTCCTTTACTTTTCATGACCATGTAGTTATTTGCAGAGGTTCAAAAAAAATAGATAAATTCAAAATTGTAACATTGCTACACCAGAAATGTCATTTTAAAAGAAAAATTCCATTTGATTAGGTTTCAAATCCTACTATTAAAAAACAAGTAATAAACTTCAGATGCAGGAAAGGTATGCACAATATCCTTCCAGGAACCCAGACTTGGACCTGTTGCAATAACTCTGCTTACAGAATCTCAGTTTTGTAAGTAGCAAACAGTATCAATCCTGACAAACTTGAGGATACCTCTATAATTTAGGCAGTTCATGCGGAATCTGGATAGAAGAGAACTGCAAATTTGGGCCTCTAATCTTTGAAAAAATGAACTGAGTTGATAAGAGTCATGGATGACCCCAGGGGCTTTACCAAGCTTCCAGACAGGAGTTAACTCTCAAGCCTTAGTACCACATGGTTCTAGTTCTGGAAACCATGCAATAAGAAGTTCCATGTATAGGGGCACCTGGGTGGCTCAGTTGGTTGAGCATAAGACTTTGGCTCAGGTCATGATCTCATAGTTCAAGAGTTCAAGCCCCACATCGGGCTCTGTGCTGACAGCTCAGAATCTGGAGCTTGCTTCAGATTCTATCTCTCCCTCTCTCTCTCTGCCCCACTAGCACTCTGTCTCTCTCTCTCTGTCTCAAAAATAAATAAACAGTTAAAAATATTTAAATAAAAAAAGAAGTCCATTTATATTAATAGTTCTTATTGTATCTATGTAAATAAAATTGACCAAATAAATAAAATTGACCAAATAAATAAAAAAACAAGTAAATGTTACTGAATCAGAAAATAGCTTAAAAACAAAACAAAATTTATGTGGTCAAATCCACATCCTGAGGATAGATTGACCACAAGGAGGGACAGCAAGCCCCAAACTGACACCAGCACTGGCTTTATTATATAAGTTTAAAATGTGCATATCATGTCCCAGAGTCAAGGAAAGAAAAACATTGCATCTTAGTCAGAGAAAGACAGATACCATATGATCTCACTCATAGTGAAATTTGAGAAACAAAACAAATGAGCAAAGAGAGAGGGAGGCAAACCAAGAAACAGACTCTTGAGGTGCCTAGGTGGCTCAGTTAAGCACCAGACTTTGGTTCAGGTCATGATCTCAGGGTTCGTGAGTTTGAGCCTTGCATCGGGCTCTGTGCTGACTCAGAGCCTGAAGCCTGCTTCATATTCTGTGTCCCAATCTCTCTCTGCCCCTCCTCCACTCTCACTCTCACTCTGTCTTTGTTTCTGTCTCTCTCTCTCTCAAAAAATAAACATTAAAAAAAAAAGAAACAGACTCTTAACTATAGGGAACAAAAAGAAGGTTACCAGAAGGGAGGTGGGGGGGGGTGATAGGTGAAGTAGGTGATGGGGATTAAGGAGGACACTTGCTGTGATAAGCGCTGGGTGTTGTATGGAAGTCTTGAATCACTATATTGTACATTTAAAATTAATATTACACTGCATGTTAACTATAGTGGAATTAAAATAAAAAATAAAAAAACCCCAGAAGAGTAAAATTATAAAGAAAAAAGAAAAACACTGCATCCTGACGTTAAACAAAAACCAACACAGTCACCCTGTCTAGTGAGTTATTTTCTGTAAGTTACTAATTCTCTAATCGAATAATATCTCTGACTTTTGAAATATTGATACATGTTCTGTAAGAAAATTGCATTTTCCATCCTGAAGAACTAAGTGTAAACTTGGAAACCTTAGTAACCTTAGGTGTTTCCTCCTTTTTAAATTTCTTAAAAATTTTTATTTATTATTTATTTATTTGTTTGTTTACTTATTTATAGAGTACATAATTTATTTATTTATTCAAGTTAACATACAGTGTAGTTTTGGTTTCAAGAGTAGAACCCAGTTATTTATTACTTACATACAACACCCAGTGCTCAAGTGCCCTCCTTAATGCTCATCACCCATTTAGCCAATCCCCTTCACTCAACACCCCTCCAACAACCCTCAGTTTATTCTCTGTATTTAAGAGTCTCTTATGGGTTGCCTCCCTCTGTGCTTTTATCTTATTTTTCCTTCCCTTCCCCTATGCTCATCTGTTGTGTTTTGTGAATTCCACATATGAGTGAAATCATATATTTGTCTTTCTCTGACTGACTTATTTTGCTTAGCATGATATACTCTAGTTCCTTTCACATTGTTACAAATGGCAAGATTTTGTTCTCTTTTTTATTTCCACGTAATATCCATATATATGGATATATATGTGGTATATATATATATATATATATATATATATATATATATATATATGCCACATCTTCTTTACCCATTCATTTGGGCTCTTTCCATAATTTGGCTATTGTTGATAGCACTGCTGCAAACATCAGGATGCATGTGCCCTTTTGAATCAGCATTTTTGTAGCCTGTAAATAAATACATAGTAGTGCAATTGTTGAGTCACAGGGTATCTCTATTTGTAATTTTTTGAGGAACCTCCATACTGTTTTCCAGAGTGGCTTCACCAGTTTGCATATCCACCCACAGGATTTTCCTTTCTCTGCATCCTTGCCAACATCAGTTGTTTCCTGAGTTAATTTTAGCCATTCTGACAGGTATGAGGTAGTATCTCATTGTGGTTTTGATTTGTATTTCTCACTCTGATGATGAGTGATGTTGAGCATCTTTTCATGTGTCTGTTAGCCATCTGAATGTCTTCTTTGGAAAAGTGTCTGTTCATGTCTTTTGCCCATTTCTTTACTGGATTATTTGAGTTTTGGGTTTTGAGTTTGATAAGTTCTTTATAGATTTTGGAAACTAATCTTTTATCTGATATGTCATTTGCACATATCTTCTCCCAATTCATCAGTTGCCTTTTTGTTTTGGTGATTGTTTCTTTCATTGTGTCGAAGTTTTTTTATCTTGAGGTCCCAATAGTTATTTTTGCTTTTATTTCCCTTTCCTCTTGTGACATGGCTAGTAAGAAGTTGCTGAGGCTGAGGTCAAAGAGGTTGCTGCCTATTTTCTCCTCTAAGATTTTTGATGGTTTCTTGTTTCTTTCATCCATTTTGAATTTATTTTTGTGTATGATGTAGAAAAGTGGTCCAGTTTCATTCTTCTGCATGTCACTGTCCAGTTTTCCCAGCACCATTTGCTGAAGGGACTCTCTTTTTTCCATTGGATACTCTTTTCCTGATTTGTCAAGGATTAGTTGGCCATACATTTGTGGATCCACTTCTGGATTCTCTGTTCTTTTCCAATGATCTATGAGGGTTTTTTTTTTGTATTTGTTGTTGTTGTTGTTTGTTTTTGTGGAAGTATCATACTTTCTTGATTGTTGCAGCTTTGCAATACAGCCTAAAGTCCAGAATTGTGATGCCTCCAGGTTTGGTTTTCCTTTTCAGAATTGCTTTGGCTATTTGAGATCTCTTGTCGTTCCATACAAATTTTAGAATTGTTTGTTCTAGCTCTGTGAAGAATGCTGGTGTTAATTTTGATAGGGATTGCAATGAATGTGTACATTGCTTTGGGTAGTATAGACATTTTAGCAATATTTGTTCTCCTGATACACGAGCATGGAATTTTTTTTCTTTGTGTCTTTTTCAATTTCTTTCATAAGCTTTCTATAGTTTTCAGCAAACAGATCTTTACCTCTTTGGTTAGGTTTATTCCTATGTATCTTATGGTTTTCGGTGCAATTATAAATGGGATCAATTCCTTGATTTCTCTTTCTGCTGCTTCATTATTGGTGTATAGAAATGCACCCGATTTATGTATGTTGATTTTTATTCTGTGACTTTGCTGAATTCACATATCAATTCTAGTAGTTTTTTGGTGGAGTCTTTGGGTTTTCGATGTAGAGTATTATGTCATTTGTGAGTGAAAGTTTCACTTCTTCTATGTTAATTTGTATGCCTTGTATTTCTTTTTGTTTTCTGATTGATGAGCTAGGACTTCCAGTACTATGTTGAACAACAGTGGTGAGACTGGACATCCCTGTCATGTTCCTGACCTTAGGGGAAAGCTCACAATTTTTCCCTATTGAGGATAATAGCTGTGGATTTTTCATATATGTTCTTTAGAGTTTTGAGGTACAGTATGTTCCTTCTATCCCTACTTTCTTGAGAGTTTCTATGAAGAAAGGATGCTGTATTTTGTCAAGTGCTTTTTCTGCATCTATTGAGAGGATCATAAGGCTCTTATCATTTTTTAAATTAATGTAGTATATTGCATTGATTTATTTATGCATATTGAACCAGTCCTGTAGCTCAGAAATAAATCCCACTTGATCATGGCAAATAATTCTTTTAATGTATTGTTGGATTTGATTTGTTAATATCTTGTTGAGAATTTTTGCATTTAATTTCATCATGGATATTGGCCTATAATTCTCCTTTTTAGTGTGGTCTTTGTATGGTCTTGGAATCAAGGTAATGCTGGCCTCAAAGAATGAGTTTGCAAGCTTTCCTTCCATTTCTTTTTTTCTTTTTTTTTTTTTTTGGAACAGTTTGAGAAGAATAGATATTAACTCTTCTTTAAATGTCTGATAGAATTCCGCTGGAAAGCCATCTAGCCCAGGATTCTTGTTTGTTGGGAGAAGTCTTTCCCCCTTTTAATTATTTTTTAAATCATTTTTAACTTTATTTTTTAAATTAAAGTATAATTATCATATGATGTTATATTAGTTTCTGGTGTACAGCATATTGAATCAACAACTCCATACACTACTTACTGCTCACCATGATGAGTGAAGTCACCATCTGTCACCATGCAACACTGGGTCTTCTGCTTTAACTTCCTGTTGAATTTTTTAAATTTGGTGAGCAAAGTTTGCAAGTAAAAATCCTTTTCTCTTCACAATTCCTTCGTGTCTGTGTCTTCCTTTCACAGTTACGGTAGTATAAAGAAAAGCAAAGAAGTAATTATTGTAAAAGTCAGGATTGCTTTTAGTGGACAGAGTGGGTTGTGTTTAGAAAAAGCAAGTGTGAGGCTGCCAGCATGTTGTCCATATTCAATTTCTTGACCTGGGTGGTGCTTAAATGAGTGATTGCCTTGTAATAATTTTTTGGAGACAGTTCTCTATGGGTCTCTCACATTCATATATGTCTTGTGAATGGAGGCACTGACAGATTTTGCTCCAGACTCTATCTTCAAAAATAATTATGTAGAGGACTCCTTTGGAAGATTAGGGCAGTATCTCTCACTGGACCAGTGGGCAGGTTTGTTTGCTGTTCATCATACAAAGATAAAAATTCCCTTCAGAACAAAAGACAGGCAAGCAGGTTGAGGTTAAGGTTTCTGGTTTTTTATTTTTATTTTTTAATGTTTGTTTATTTTTGAGAGAGAGAGAATGTGAGTGGAGGAGGAGCAGAGAGAGAGGGAGACACAGAATCCAAAGCAGGCTCCAGGCTCCGAGCTGTCAGCATAGAGCCCAACGAACACACAGACTGCAAGATCATGACCTGAGACAAAGTCTGATGCTCAACCAGCTGGGCTACCCAGGTGCCCTGAGGCTGAGGTTTCTTAAGCTTGGAGTTCAGTGTTGATGCAAATCGACTATGTGGTCAGCCCCTGTGTGGGCCATTTCACATTAGCCTCATGGGAAGGGGATTCAACAAGATTCTTGCTGCTCACTGTGCCCAAGTAATAAAGTCCTTTGTCTCTGACCCAGGAATGTCTGGACTTCTAACCCTATTTATGAAACTAAGGCAGACTAAACTGTTAACTTGCTAGTAGTATAAAATTACAGATCTTTCATGGCTATTGACAATAATTTATTAAATTATACATTTGCATTTTATGACTTTTTCTCTTTGTATTTTATTTTATAATATGAAAGGATTAAAATTCTAGTTAGTGGTAACTATAACTAGTTTGATGTTCTTATCATATTTCAATTGCATTTTTGAAATAAAAGCTGATAGAATTCTGAAAGTTTGTGATGAATTTTGGCTTGGGAAACTACCTTTAAAACCTCAAAAGTAATTGGGGTGCCTGGGTGTTCAGTCGGTTAGGCATCCGACTTTGGCTCAGGTCTTGATCTCACAGTTTGTGGCTTCTAGTTCTATGCTGGGATCTGTGCTGACAGCTTGGTGCCTGGAGCCTGCTTCAGAGTCTGTGTCTCCCTCTCTTTCTGCCCCTCCCCTGCTCATGCTCTGTCTCTTTCTCAAAAATAAAATAAACATTTAAAAAACTTTAAATTCAAAAAGTAATAGTAAATTTTTATATCTTCCACCTGAAAGAGCAGCTCTTCTGCTTTTTATTTCCTTGACCAGCCCCTTGCTATAATAGAAAGAAAATATTAGTGCCAAAAAGAAATGATCCTAATAGATGGGGAAGGTTTGTGAATCATAATTAAATGGAGGAAGAAATTTAATCACTGGGGACATGGCTTACTAAATAAAGGAGAAATTTTATATTAAAGAAAAAGAGGGGTCCCTGGGTGCTTAGCTGGTTGAGCATCCGACTCTTGATTTCAACTCAGGTCATGATCCCAAGGTCATGAGTTCATGGGTTTGAACCCCATGGCAGGCTCTGTGCTGAGTGTGGAGCCTGCTCGAGGTTCTGTCTTTCTCTCTCTCTCTCTCCCTCTGCCTTTCCCCCCTACTCATGCTCTTCCTCTCTCTATAATAAAATACAAAGAGAGAGAGATGAAAAATAAAATAGACATGAAAAAACACCACATGTATAGATCCCCTGCAAACTTTGCAGGATCCTGGCTTGTTATAAAGGATCTAAACTCTGGGATCTTTGCCTGACAAGGAGAATGTCAGGACTATAAAGATGAAAGAAGCAAGTTGATGTGGAAAAATGTTGCTTCCTAAGCACTATGACCATCTGCTGGCCAAATGGCAAGATATACTTTGTTCCATGGATGGGTACAGTCTGGAATAAAGGTTAGGCTGTGAACAGATGCTAGAAGTCTCTTCCTAAGGAACTAAAATTCAGGGGCAAAATTAGCCAGAATCAACTTTAAAAATGAGGCTTTAAAAGGTCAACATAAAACTCTATGGCCAGTAGCTAGCAATATGACTAGCACAGCACTTCTGAAAGGTTTCCACAGACATTCATAACCCTCTTCACAGAGGACTCTAGCTGATTCAGGGCAATGGCTAAGGGGAGTGAAACAGGCATTCACAGCAAATAGGAAATTTCTGATGCATATTTCAAAAGCATATGTCATTTTGGTACTCCATTCATATATATGTTTTTTAACTATAAATAATGTTTTAAATTATTTACAATCAAGTATAATTTATACTCTAAGAATAGCATCGAGAAAGCACTCCATTTTGAGGTGGTGAGCCTCATATATCTGAGGAGTCTGGGGTTAGAGCAAGACCTCATTCCCCTCTTACGAAATATACATTCTGCTTCAAACTTCAGAGAGGATGTTTAAATCATAACCATTCTAGACATAGATAGGACCTAGATATAATGCATTTAAATCTGATGTCTTAACTGAAAGAAAAACTGTGGGGTGCAAAGTTACCTCATTAATTTGGCCACTGTATCAAAACTAAAATTAGGCTTCCTATTTTTACGTCAGAATATGTTCTGTTACATCATGACAATGTGCTGACAGTGTCCTTGCATAACGACAAGGACATCCACATATCTTACCACACTTCTCTGCACCTCTTCTGTCCCCAGCTCCTAGCACAGATTTTGGTACATAGTAAGTACTCAATAAATGTTTGCTCAAAGAATCAATATTGAGGTTCATATTCTTTTTTTAAATGTTTATTTATTTTGAGAGAGAGAATGAGAGAGAGAGCATGCAGAGTTAGGGGCAGAGACAGAGAGGGAGAGGGAGAATCCCAAGCAGTCTCTGCAGTGTCAGTGCAGAGCCCAAAGTGGGGCTCAATCTCGATCATGAGCTGAGCCGAAATCAAGAGCCAGACGCTTAACCAACTGAGCCACTCGGGCTTCCCTTGAGGTTCATTTTCTTAAGTGTGGAGTTGCTGGGCCATGAGAACATACATATTATATTTTTATGGATATTGTCAAGGGGTTCTTCAAAATGATTCTACTACTGGCTTCTCCCACCAACCATGTGTGAAGGTGTCTGGGCACCTGCAATCTCCTTGGCAGTGAGTCCTCACACTTTTAAGTTTTACCATTGAGACATACAAAATTTTTATTATTCTATGTTCTAATATTCTTTTTGCTAAATGATAGGAGGAGATGAACATTTACACCTGTTTTACATCGGTTTTGAGCATGTTATGTCTTTTCCTATGAAATGTCTATTCATGCTTCTGCCCCTTTTATTGTTGAGTTGTTTATTTCTTAACCTTCATTTAAATTTTTTTAATGTTAAACGAAGTAGCTTTTTTTCCTGTCAACTGAGTTGTAAATGGTTTTCCCATATTTTATTTTTACTTTTGTTATAATTTATTTTGATACATAAGCTTAACATTTGTATGTCATGAAATGTATCAGTGCTGTAAACTGATTTACAGTTTTCGATCATATTTTAAAGGGCTGTCTGTCCATCATAAGATTATTTTCTCAAATCAACTAAATTTTCTCTTGTGCCCTTATGAAGTAAGTTTATATATTGATTCTCCAGAAATACATAATAATGGCAGAAGTAGGGAATCTTACTAATCAAATATATTTTGGTATGGTTCAATCATTGAAAATTTCAGTTATCTTGAAAATAGCTATGGTTGCATCAGTGGTGACAACTGAGTTGAACACAGCTTTATCTTGGGGAATTAAGTGTGTTGTTAGTGAATTCAGGTAATGGTATAGGGAGCACCACCAGCTTCCTCCCAACCCCCGGCTGTTGTATCTCTTCATGGATCAGTTGCTAAGCTGTGGATTTTTATCATGCATGCATGCTCTTAGATTTTAAGTCAGAAAACCTAATTCAAGATCTTTCTGCTTGTGTGATTTTAGACAGATCTCTTTCCTTCTCTGAGTTTCAATTTCTTTTTCTACAAAATGAGAATGTTAGATGATGATCTCCAAAGTCTTTCCAGAAGTAAAATCCTATAATCCTATAATGTCTTCCATCTCTGACTTCTCACACAATTTCACATCTATAGATGCTCAGGATCATCAATAAATGGGTAGCCTGTTATTTCTGAAAATTATTCAAATTATATTCAACCCCTATATTTCTTATCCCCAAAGAGATTTTGTTCTTAATGTTCCCTGTGTCTGAAAGGTTTTTCTTGCAATTATATGCCTATTTCCTGGCCTCTTTTCCTTCAGGTCTCTGATCAGATGCAACTCTGCCAGAGAAGGCTTCACTGAACTACTTTAATAAGATAGCAAATTCCATCTCCAAACCATTATTCTTTTCACTTTATTCTGCTTAAATTTTTGTATAAAACTTTTACTACTTGGCATATTATATATTTACATATTGCTGTATTCCAAAATAGTACCTGTATCAGTCAGTTTTTGCTGCAGCAACAAATGACTTCAATATTTCAGTGGCTTCAACAACAAGCATGTATCCCTTGCTTATGTCATGTGATGGTTGTGGGGAGGCTACAGCTCTTCTGGGTTCTCCTGAGCACACCCAGACTCAGCTAGTCTAAATTGAAAAAACATTCCTTTGCTAGGATAAACTGCTCTTATGGTGAAGGGCAGGAATACAAGGGGAGGTAGAGACAAATCAGGCAATCTCATTTAAAAATTCTGCTCAGGGGCACCTGGGTGGCTTAGTCGGGTAAGCATCCCACTCTTGATTTTGGCTCAGGTCATAATCTCATGGTTCTTGATTTGGAGCCTCTCATCGGGCTCTGCACTCACAGTGTCTAACCTGCTTTGGATCCTCTGTCTCCCTCTTCCTGACCCTCTCCAACTTGTGCTCTCTCTCTCTCTCTTTCTCAAAAATAAATATTAGAAAACATTTTTTTAAATTCTGCTCAGATATGACAGTCACCTGTGCTTAAATTCCCAAGCACAAAGTCAAAGAGCCAAATAGAATACATACTCCTTTCACAGGAATAAAGGCAAGTCACATGATGATTAATGGAGATGTAATTAGATGTAACAATCCTATTTAGACCAATAATCCCATCCATATAAATTCCATGACTTGGTTCTTTTTCTATAGTATTCCTAAAGCCTAGAACAGTAGACATTCAGCAAATACTATTTGAATCAATGAAAACACAATTGTGTCATCCTTCCCAGCTCCGCTTTTATTGCTAGAACAAACCCCCATTTAGCTTCACTCTCACAACCATGGCTTTGGTGTGGCAGAGAGAGATGAAATACACCAAATAATCTTGAATCGTCCTTGCTGGCCAGTGATCATGGGATAATGAAAAATACCTTCAGCTTTGTGATGAATGTCTATATTTTATTGGGCTATGTTAAGCCATGTTTTTCTCACAAATTTTAGCACTAGTGTTCGTATGTTGCTCATTTAACCTTGGGAGCACGGTGGCATCTTAGGCCTGTAGCATCATTGCCATGGTTAACTCTCCTATCCCACGCCGCACCTCTTCCACTCAGCACTGACTGCTCCTGAGACAGGGTGAACAGCAGACAGTCAGCCTTGGAAGACAAACCTTGCTCTACTCTCCCTCAGTGAGGCAAAACATCTTTTTAAATGATAAGTTATTTCATGGAGGGAGTTCAAACTGAAATATATGGAATACTGAAATCATTATGTTGCCTTTTCCCTAAGCCACAAGCCCGGATATCAGTAGTGGCTACTGTCAAACAGACTGGGTTTAAACTGGTGCATTTCACCCTGATGTTTACAGCAGCATTATCTACTATAGCCAAATTATAGAGAGAGCCCAAATGTCCATTGATTAATGAATAGATAAAGAAAATGTGGTATATGTATGTACACACACACACACAATGGAATGATATCAGCCATAAAAAGAAAGAAATCTTGCCATTTGCAACAACATGGATGGAGATAGAGAGTATTATGCTGAGCAAAATAAGTCAGTCAGAAAAAGACAAATACCATATGATTTCACTCATATGTGTAATTTAAGAAACAAAAAAAATTATCACAGGGAAAAAAAGAGACGAAAACCAAGAAACAGATTCACCTATGGAGAACAAACTGATGGTTACCAGAAGGGAGGTGGGTTGGGGGATGGGTTAAATAGGTGATGGAGATTGAGGAGTGCACTTGTTGTAATGAACATAGGGTGTTGTATGTAAGTGTTGAATCACTGTATTGTATACCTGAAACTAATATTACATTGTATTGTTAACTAACTTGAATTTAAATAAAAACTTGAAAAAATAAAATAAACTGGTGTATTTTCTAGGTGGTTGACTTTGGGTTTATTACTTCCCTCTGTAAGCCTCAGTTTTTAAATCTATGAACTTACAGTAATAATGGTACCAGGGATAGGGAGGTAGCATCTGAGTGGCTCAGTTGGTTTAGTGACTGACTTTGGCTCAGGTCATGATCTCACCGTTTGTGGGTTCAAGCCCTCCATGGGGCTCCTCACTGACAGTGCAGAGCCTGCTTGGGATTTTCTCTTCTCCTCTTCCTCTCTGCCACCATCTCACATTTGTGGGCTCTCATGTGCTCGCTCTCTCTCAAAATAAATACATAAATTTTTAAAATTTTTTTAAAATAAAAAAACAGATAAGAGCAAGAATAATTAGATAAGCTGCCCGACTTAAAATATGAACATCATTATTACCAAGAATATGAGAGATGCAAACCTTGGTTCTCATGTATCATCATGAGAATTTTAAAAGTGATTTTTTAAGAGTGTTTAGCATAATACTGGCACACAGTGAGCACTTAATAAATAACATCTGTTATTTCCCAGAATACTTGAATATGTATTGACTCATTGTAGTCACAACATTACCCCATGAGGAAAAGAGAAGTAAAAAAGTATGCTTAATGCTACACATTCAGGGATGGAACTCAGGTTTCTTTATTATCATTTCTCTGTTCTCTAGATACAAACAGAGGAACAGACAGAATTATATTAAAACATTTATCCAGTTCCTATTTATTAACATTTAGTGTGAGGCTTCTATTCTCTGGGGTTACTTCCCAGAGTAGACCTATTGGAACAGTGGTTTCTGAGGCAGGTTAAAAGTTGTTCCAAGAGAAGGGTCTGTGACCAAACAAGTTTAAAGCTGGATTTAAAAGGTTAAGCAGTTTTCATTTTTCCAGAGCCTTTAGTTTGCTAATGTTCATTTTGAATCTCAAAGAGGAAAATGCAGAATACAGTATTTCCCATTTTTACTTGACCACAAAATCCTGTTTCCCTCATCCTTGCACTGCAAGGAGGGAGCCTTCCATAGGACACTTTGTGAAACATGCTAACAGTAGCTTAAAATAGAAGACAACACAACACAGATGCAGAAAAACACAGAGGGCATACTAGTGCCTGGATGTATAAAGTAAGTGCAGAAATGAAATAAGTATATAAAAATTCTATTGACTCCATGGAAAACTAGAGAAAATTAGTGAGGGCATTTTGTAGAGTGGCAGGTTGGATGATTATGTGTCTGATAAGATTGAGTGGAACCAAGGGAATGCTAACTTCATTCCATGTGGCTTTAACATTGGACAACAATGTCATCCATTCCCAGTGACAAAGGTTGTTTTTCCTAAGTTTGCATCTCTCATGTTCTTGGTAATAAGGATTGTTCGTATTTTAAGTCTGGATGATTATCTAATTTTTCTTTTTCCTATCCTTCAAATCCTTTTAGTCCCTAGTATTTTGCCTTTACAATTGAATTAGTTCAATGCTCTTATGTTGTAGAAACGCAGACTCTGTTTGGAGTTCTATATCCAGTGTCACTGACAACTTAATGGAGATTCCGTGAGGACACACTCACTGCCTGATGAAACTTGGGGTTCTGAATACATGACAGAAAGCTGCTGCAGATTTAATTCTTTTCCTAGTTTCAGTTTCTTTGATACAATATTCTCATGTTTATAAAAGAAATTAAGGATTTATAAGCAGCTAGATGTCCAAGTCAAAACTATGAAATATCTTGTTATTTTTAAGTCTATCAACAGTAAAAGCCTTTTTACCCTTTGAGATTGCACTATTTGCCTTGATTCTATCAACGTCCCACGAAGTAGTCTATAAAACCATGATTAGCCCCATCTGACATTGAGTTTTAGAGAAATAGAGACACCTCCATGATCATTACATCTTCAGACTCTCTTCTCCTAATGAGTGCATGAGAAAGTTATTGTTTTCTTTATTAATGGGCATTTCTTTCAGGATTTATATTGTTGAAGAGTCTCACAGTCTCACAAGTCCCTAAGAGAATTAAGTATTGAATGTCACTGTGAGCCAGGCATATGCCATTTCACAACTAATAAGAGTGAATTTGCACAGTGTTTGCAAGCAGGATATTTATGGTAGGTCACAAGCAGAAGTGGTTAACTGACTCCAGATTATATCTCCAGACTAGAATCTGCTCCAAACTTCATATCCATTTACACAACTCTCTGCTGGATACTTCCATTCAGATGTCCCAGAGTCACCTCAAATACACCCCCCCATCCTCTCCTTCTGTAGTTATGGTTTTAGCATCCACCTTTAAGTCTTGACTTCTCCATCTCCCTTACCCCAATATCATGTTAACCACCAATTTCCATTGCTTTTACTTAAACTTTTCTCTCATCTCCTCTTGTCCATCCCTTTACTCACTGCCCACATCATGTATAACCTCAACCACTACTTAGAAACTAATCTCACTGCTTTCATTCTTGTCCTTTTCAAATGTTCCACACACTCTTAATGCTAGAGGGACTTATTTAAAAACAAATTGGATCATATAATTAACCTGTTTGAAAGTCTTCATTGACTCTTCTTAGTCCACACTTAATAGGATAAAGTCCCAGCCCATTAGCAAGGTTCTCAAGATCCTTTGTGTGTGGCTTGAGTTGCCTCTGGTTTCTCTTCCTTATACTCCTTGTCCTGTGATTCATTGTCCCAGCAGCCCTGAAATACATGTATTTTGGCATATATGCCATGTACATGCCCTGTTGTTTCTTACCTCCATGCTAGTCTTTATGATTTTCTTTCTGCTCATAACATAACTCCATGCTCATCACTTCTTTTCATTTGCTCTTGTTTTTTTTTAAGACTCCACCATTTAAAAATCTATTCAGGTATTGTGAGCTCTAGAAATCTTCCCTGACCCTCCCACCTCGAGTCCACTCAGATCAGATTAGGCTTTTCTCCTGACTACGATTATGATTATCTGTGAAATTACTGTGCTTGCCATGTTGTTCAATAGTTATCTGATATATGTCAGTCTCTGCCACTGAACTGAATTATTTTAGGTAGGGATTGAGTCTGAAAATATTTTTGTTTCTCAACACGTGGCACAGTACTTGACAGAAAGTAGGCACTCCATGAATATTTGCTAGAATAAATAATATTCAAAGATATCAGACACCTTCAGAAAAAATTTCTGTAAATCTATATGAAAAACCATTTATTGGCAACATGAGTTCCAAAAAAATAGTGGCCAGCTGGAAGACAGATGATATGTGGGCATATTTGGGAAGGAATTTAACAATTTATATGACATTGGAAAAGTTCCAGATTTGTGTGATAAATCTCTCTGTATAAAAAATGGATTATAATATTTCTATGGATTATAATATTTCTATCTATGCATAGGAAGTTCCTGAGCATTGGTAAGAGACCATTGGTTAAATGGTCTGTGCATCTGGAATGAGGTTGTAAACACCTCCTACTGTCTGCTTCCATCAACTTAGGCACCATGTAAAGAAGGGAAAGAAGCCTTTTCTACTTTTCCTCATTGTCTCCTCCTCCACCCTCAAGTGTGCCTCTTTCAGAAAGGGGGGACAGAGGATTTGTATTTCTCTCACAATCCAAGGCATTAAAAATTCTTGCCTCTGAGTATCCTAGCCGTATGTAAGTGACAGTTTGGGGACATTTTTCTGACAAGGAGAGAATAAGACCCCTTTTATGTAAATGTTACTCATGCTCTAAAATGTCATACTGTCCTTTTTACTGTTAACTTCTTTTTTATTTGTGGTTTATTATCCCCTTTGAAGAAGCATTTATTAAGCTCTTGCTGTGCCTCCAGCCCTGTGGAAGATACAAAGGAAATGCGGGGCTTAGTTTTGTCCTCAAGGACACTTGAGGTGGGGAGAAAACAGAAACAAGCAAGTGGACCAAACACACTGGATGTAATCAGACTTATAGTGCTCTCCCTTGGCCCCTGTCATCGGAATTGCAATCTTTCCTTCGCTCTGCTAAACTCTTGAACCTCAGGCACTGACATGTACAAAAGAAGAATGAGGGGCAAATTGTTGTTGCTATGTTTCTGTGTTCAAATAGTAATTACAGAAAATTGTAACTGTTATGCTCCCCCTCTCCATTTGTCTATATCAAAGTAGGGCTGCAATTCTCAAAGACATACATGTATGACTTCCTGTCCCATCTCAGAACACAGCAAGTATTTATTATTCTGCTCTGACTGAGCACTAGAGATGCCTGTTGCTTCTGTCAAAGACTCATTTTTTAATAAGCATTTATCATTTGCCTTGTACAGCTTTGTGCAAAGCTTTGTCTTTGTACAGCTTAACTATTACTAAGATGCTGCTGCTTCTTTTTTAAATAACACTGGTGTTCACTATGAGAATGAGGCTGTTGGAGTAGCCTCCTCTGTGCCTCTTATTTCCCTCTCTTGGATTGATTCTCCACTTTATCCAGTTGACATCTTCTAGATCCACGTTGCCTCCTGCCCATACACCTTCAGTGGCTCCCCACAGTTCACAATGTCAAGTCCTCAGGCAGGCTGCCACAGTGACTGTCTCCAGGCCCCACGTGCTTGGGGGACCTCATTTCCATCTCGCTGCTCCCAAACTCCATGCCTTCTGAGGCCCAACTGTTCTGCAAATCTGCTCAGCCCTTCACAGATGCCCTTACTTTGCTTCTATTGTTATCTTCCCCAAAGATGGCCTCCCTCTTGCCCACAGGGCAGCACAGTGGAAAAAGAGACCGGGCTTTGTATAGAAGCAGGCAGAATCTCAGTTCTGCTTCCTCAAACTCATGTAAACTTGGTTGGGCAAGGCATTAAGTAATCTGTGCTTTAATATCTTCATGGAAAATGAAGAGCACAATAGCTTCCTTATAGGACTAGGAAGATTAAAGGAAATATAGACAATTAGATTCCATGATATCTTTCCAAAGCAGCCTTGACTGAGTGTTGCTCTTTCCTCTGAACTGCATACATCACTTATTCAGTCAATGGATATTGAGTGGGCACCTGCTGTATGTGAGCACTAGACCAATAAGAGGAGTTCATTTTACTGTATTTTGGAACCCTGTTGATTCTTCACATGGTATTTATAAAATTTTGTGTGCATTTTTAAAAAAAATCTCATGTTACAATGGAGATTAAGGTACATCTCTTCTTTCTTAACCATCACTGACCTTCAGTTCAACTCTAAGTTCTTTGAGGACAGAGGCTATGTCTTACTCGTATTTGTATACTTCCAGAGTACTTATGATAGTGTCAAGAACTCCAGAACTACTGGCTAAAACTTGATTTTGTTTACTTAAATTTTAATGTCTGTAAACCATTAGTGGAGAAATTAAAAAACAAACAAACAACTGGGGTACCTGGGTGGCTCAGTTGGCTGAGTGCCTGACTCTTTTTTTTAATTTTTGTTAATGTTTATTTTTGAGCAGAGAGAGACAGAGCATGAGCAGGGGAGAGGCAGAGAGAAAGGGAGACACAGGATCCAAAGCAGGCTCCAGGCTCTAAGCTGGCAGCACAGAGCCCGACATGGGGCTCAAAATCATCCAACTGTGACATCATGACCTGAGCTGCTGAAATCAGACACTTAACCAACTGAGCCACCCAGCACCCCGAGCATTTGACTCTTGACTTCAGCACGGGTCATGATCCCAGGGTCATGAGATCAAGCCCTGTGTTGAGCTCCATGCTGAACATGGAGCCTGCTTGGGATTCTCTCTCTCTCTCTCTCTCTCTCTCTCTCTCTCTGTTTCTCTGTCCCTCTCCTGTTCATGTGCTCTCTCTCGCTCTCTAAAAAATTAAAATAAAAAAAAAATGAAATGGGTTGATCAAATTATCCCAGTCTCAAAGAACCATAACATTAGAATCAGGATTAAAAGTTAGTCCCTGGCTGCCTGATTTAAAATCTTAGCTCCAACATTGCACAAGGATAAACTTGTGCAAACTGCTTACAGTTTCTGTGACTCAGGTGAGATGTAACAATGCCTATCTCATAGAGTTGCTATGAGAATTGAAGGAGTTGGTACATGTAAATTCACTTAGAGAATGCCTGTCATATAATAAAAACTGTGTTAGTTAGGATTATTATTAACATTTGGGTTGCTTCTATGTTGCTAGTTAAAACACAAAAGACTTCATCCTAAGGATCAGCTGTGAACAGCTGAAATGGTTTGAGAGTATAATTAGCCCTTTAGTTTCTCCTCCTCTGCTATTTTTTTGAGTGAATCTGGATCTCCCCATAGAGTCTTTTTTCATTTCTTCTTTGGATAATCCACATCCCTACCACTCGTTCTGAAGAAAGGACAGTTGGCTAGACTTCTTTAGAACTGTGCTACTTATGATTAGAAAATTCCATTCCCTGCTTAGGGTTAACTGGACTTCCTCCTTTATTATGGTCCAGATTTCATTGTGTCCAGAAGGTGGGCCTGGCACTTATGTTTGTCTCCTTTTAGAAGAGTGTACACAAAAAGAACCATTTGATTGTTGATTTTGGCCAAGGTCCCCAGGCAAATAATAGCACCTGCAAAGTGAAGCGCCCAGCCACCAAGAGGACTTACAAAGGGGGTGTGGTAAAAAAAACAAAACAAAACAAAACAAAACAGTATTTTCCCCTAGCTGGACACCCACTGTCAGCCTTTAAAACAATTAGAAAGGACAATAAAAAAGGTTTTAGGGATAGGAGAGACTTTGAGGAGAAAAATCATTAGTTTTGCTACCTCTCCCCCTACTAAGCATGAGAAAGGAGGACCTATCCCTCACTCTAAGCCTAAGGAAAGGAGGTTCAACAGGTCCTCTGAGATCCTCTGGAACTTGACCCACCCAGGGACTTCTGTCTGACTCACACCTTCAGAAATCTGAAGGAAGGGGGACTCTGGCAGACCACTCTAAGAGCAGGGTACATGAATGAGAGAATGCATTGGTACAACATAAGGCACTAGAGTTTATTGGAGCCAGGGATGTTTGAGTAACCCCATGGGCCAGGTGTGGGCCCATAAATGAGAGACAGAGCATGACTTTTCTTAGACCTAGTTCAAGACACCTGCCTATGAGGTGAGAAGGACTTAGCAGGCAGGAGCTGTAAGGGTACTAGAGGATGCACAGTGCTGAGGAAGGATGTTAGTAATTAGAGGAGAGATGCTTTTTTTTTTTTTAATCAAGAGAGTGGTAGACAAGAGATCTTCAGAAATGTCATGACCAGGGGTGCCTGTGTGGCTCAGTTGGTTGGCATCCAACTTTGGCTCAGGTCATGATCTCACCATCCCTGAGTTCGAGCCCCATGTCAGGCTTTGTGCTGGCAGCTCAGAGCCTGGAGCCTGCTTTCAGATTCTGAGTCTTCCTCTCTTTGTCCCTTCCCCACTCGTGCTCTGTTTCTCTTTCTCTCAAAAATAAAATAAAAACATAGAAAAATAATTTTAAAAAAAGAAGAAATGTTGTGACCTCAAACAAGATCCTTGAAAATGCCCTCTGAGATTGAGTCAGTTTTAAATACTTGCCAGGCCCAGAGAGTGCCTGCCCCAGACAGAACTAGTCTACTCTTATCTTTGTTGGCCAGTTATTCTCCTCTCTCTCCTTTACTCCAACCCGCAGAGACAGAAAACATGGAGAGTGAGAAAAGGAAAGAGGAGAGAAAACCAAGGGAAACATGGAGAGAAGAGGTCTTCTTAACCTTTATCATTATAGGAGCCTCCCTGCACCTGATTTAAGTTTGCCAGACGGGAGAAAATTTAACTTTGGATGAAGACCGACCTTTTCGCTAAACTGAGCTAACAGAATTAATTACTGAAATGAGATAGTATCTTTTTTGTTTCACTAAAGGTATCAGAGAACTTCTAATTATCTGAGAATGATCAGAAGACCCACAGGATCTGTCTGCATTCTCACGCAAGCAGACACGAGGAACTTGGCCTCAGGAGTGAACAGCAAAGACACCAGCAGACATGCTTTCAGATTAAACACTTGAGTTCCACTTGTAAAATGTTAAGATTACATTTACTTCATTAAAGATAAATTTTTTTCCTCTTTTTTATTCTACTTTTTGATGACTTTTGAGGTAAGGGATTGAAATAAAAATGTCTTTACCAACTTTAAGGGGAGGATTCCTAAACAGTATGTGAAAGAATAACGTGATTAAACGTTTAATTATCTTCAGCAAAGGAGAAAGAATAAAAGAATTTTAATAAAGGATTTTCGTTTTTAGGTTAAAATACAGCTGTTCACTATCAGTTGAACTGCATAAAAGAATAAAATTTAATTTGGTTCTTTTTTTAAACTTTAGAATTGGTTTAAATTTATAGAAAAGTTGCCTACATGGTATAGATTCTCACACCCTGTTTAATCTATTGTTAATATTTTATCTTAATATGGAACATTAATCACAATTAATGAAACATTATTAATGAACCACAATTAATGAACATATTATTGTTAACTAAAGTCCATATTTTCAGTATTTTCATTACAGACCTTCATTTTTATCTGATATCCTTTTCTGTTCCAAGACTCCCCACCCCCCACCTCAGGATATCACATTACATTTGTAGTCATGTCTACTTAGGTTCCTCTTGGCTTTGACAGTTTCACAGATTCTCCTTGTTTTTGATGACCTTGACACTTTTGAAGAATACTCGTCAAGAATTTTATAGAATATCCCTCAACTGAGATTTTTCTGATATTTGTCCTATATTTAGATTTGGTATTATGAGTTTCTGGAAGGAAGACACACAGAAGTATAGTGCTGTTCTCAGAGTATCATGCAATGACGTATATTATCAGTATGACTTATCACTGTTAATGTTAACGTTGATCACCTGGCTGAGGTTGTGTTTTTAAGCTTTTTCCCCTTTAAATTATTCTCTCCCCACCCCTTTCCATACTGTACTCTTTGGAAGGGCATCACCACACTTAAACGAGTGGGGAGTTATGCTGTACCTCCTTGAAGGCATAGTAGCTACGTGAATTCTGCAGTGGAGGTTTTTCTATTCTCGCCATTTGTCTCTTTATTAAACCAATTATTTATTTACATTGCTATGGACTCATGGATATTGATTTTATGTTTTGAGTTATAATCTAATACTATGCTGTTTATTTTGTTGTAAACTGTTTCAGCTTTGACCGTTAGGAACTTTCTCAGTTGGCTCTCCTGTCTCTTTGAAGTACTCCTATCATTGTGGGGTTTTTAGTTTTGAGAAGTTCCTGACTTTTTGATACTACAAGGTGCTCCAGGGTCACATTTATATTTCCTGCTCCAACCCTAGAATTATCCATTTCTCCAAGAATCCCTATATCTTTAATTAGAGAATAGTATTAGAAACCAGGATCTGGGTACTAGGTGTGCTTGTTGCTACTTAGATATTTGGTTCTTTTTAAAAATACACATTTGACACTAATTCAAAAAATATTTCTTGAATGCCTACTACAGTATTACACATTTAGAGAAACAGAATTTGAGATTTTCTGACTATTGCCTACACAGCTGGTACTGAAGCCAGCAAAACCTACCTATTTAAACTATTCTCATTTTCCAGGGAAAAATAAGCTAAGTGATAGGAAAGAAGTTGAAAGGGAAAAGTAAACAAATTTTGGTAAATTCTTTGTCTGTAACATACACATGTGGGTTATTATTTACTTTATAAGAAAATAATATGAAATTACACATATAGTCTTTGTTATAAAACTTAATTTAAAAACAACCAAGCAATTTTATTTACTATGTGAATGTTGTGTATTAACATATGTGCTAGCATATGTATTCACGTATCTAGTATGTTGTGTGTTATTTTAATGGCTTGTGTTGCATGCAGCAAATCAATATATGAAGCACATTAAGTGAGAAGGAAGGGAGTCACCTGAACATTGTGTTCCACATACATGATCTGCATGAATAGGAGTGCTGCATTTGAGTGACACTTGTATCTTAGTAGAAGAATGTTGAACTAGAGTCTTTTCATACTTTTTAAAGTTTATTTATTTGAGAAGGAGAGAGAGAGAGAGGGAGAGGGAAAGAGAGAGGAGAGGGAGAGAGAATGCGTGGGGGAGAGGCAAAAAGAAAGGGGGAGAGAGAGAATCCCAAGCAGGCTCCATGCTATCAGTGCGGAGGAGCCCAATGCGAAGCTCAGTCTCACCAACCACGAGATCGTGACCCGAGCCAAAATCAAGAGTCAGTTGCTTAACTTACTGAGCCACCCAGGCACCCCAAATTGGAGTCTTAAGTAAACTCTAATAAGCTCTAATTGTAGTTTATATACATTGTAATAACCTTCATGACGAACTTAGTAGGTTAGTAATGTGACAACGAAAAATTCTGCTCTCTATAGAGTGCAGTTTTCCAGAATACTTTGTGCTTGGGTAGAACAATACAAACTACTAACAGTTGTTGAGTGCTTTATATGCCAGGCATATTTTAAGAACTTAATGTCTATTAATTTATTTAGCTTCACTGTAACAGTCTAATATAGTAAGTACTCTTATTTCTATTTTACTATTGAAGTATCTAAATCATAAAGCAGTTAAGGTTATTTGTCCAAGGTCACATAGATAAAAGTGGCAGTGCCAGCCTCTAAATCCCACCCTCATGTGTCTCTCCACTAAGGTAAATGAACTGGTGTGCATGTGGTGGGGAAGGCACACAGGGAACATGGCAGCTATATGGGCAACGGGGCAGACAGAACCACCCACATTGGCATGTGTTAGAAAGTGTACATCCTCACTAAAGTTTGTGTATAAAGAGCATTGTTTTGGGTTTGCAGGATTCAAAGATTCATTGTTTCATATGTAGGTCAATGCAGTGAAGTACACATATATTTTATAAGGATGTAGGAGCCCAGAGGATGAAGAAATCAGCACCAGCAAGATGGTCAGATTTTGGGAAGTCCTAGAAATCCTCCAGGTTCTATACTTGGGACTTTGATAAAATTCAGTTCTGGATCTCAAGATTCATAGAGATATATTTAGCTTTTAGTCTGTGGATGCATATGCCATGTGCATACACACACACCAAATAAAAAGCTTGCCAGTATGGATGAATTCATGACCCTTCACAGCAGATATTTTCATAATTTGGGTCTCAGACTATATTTCATAATTCCTGATACTAACAATTTAGGGCCAGGAAGTGGTGAAGAAGATTTTGTTCCATCTTTCAAGGAACTTACAGTCCAGAGAAGATGGGCAAACAATGAGCAATGGTTCTCCAGTGTGATAAATATTGACTGTCATAAGCAGAGGGGTGATGGAAATAGTGAGACACCTCCCTCAGTCCTGAAGAAATAAGGAAGATTTCTCAGAGGAAAAGATGCCTATGGAGGATGAAAAGCTCCGAAGGAGTTGAGCAAAGGGAAAGTTAGTGAAAAAAAGAGGAAAGCATCTGTGGGAGAGGAGTAGGGGGTAATGCCTTGAAAAGAAGTAGCAGCACATGCAAAGGCCCCAGGAGGAGGCAGGCCGTGGAGTAGTCAGGGAATGAGCAGCAGTGCACCATGGCTGGATTATACAGTATGAAGGAGAACGATGATTGGTGCAGCTGCAGAGGTCAGACCTTGAAGGGCATTACCTGACTTGAGACATTTGAAATTTGTTCCAACCCAAAAGCCAAGATAATGACGTGCTGAAAATAACAGTGACATGATCTAAATTGCAATCCAGAGGTCTCTCTGGGTGAAGTGCTGAAAGTCAGTGGGCAGGGGCACAAGAGAACAGGCAAAGAAGC
Source organism: Cryptoprocta ferox (assembly GCA_028646485.1). Lineage (NCBI taxonomy): Eukaryota > Metazoa > Chordata > Mammalia > Carnivora > Eupleridae > Cryptoprocta > Cryptoprocta ferox. The sequence goes on from CM053577.1 coordinate 70,500,886, forward strand.
CCCCACGAGACTGACACAGCAGTTGGACAAGAAGGGGTGATGGGCTGGACTATCACAGTCATGATGGGAAGAGGAGAAAAGTGGTAGATTGGGGAGATATTTTGGATATAGAATTGACATCACTTAATCATGTCTGGGAAGGATGCAAAGAAATGGAAAAATCAAAGATGACCCCAAGTTTCTGACTTGTTTCAGGGCTGAAATGGAAAAGACAAAATTGTTTATCACTTAGCACAGAATCACATCACCGTCTATTTTTGCTTTGGAGCAGATACATTTCTTCTGTTACTTTATCTGCCCTATATATGTCAAAGAGTAACCAATCATGATCAGTTACTTTGTAAAAAAAATCTTATACTCACATAATGTCTTGGCTAAATAAAAACTGATTTTTTATAAGGGATGAATTAAAAGAAACTCCCCAAAATAATATTCCCTATGAAAGAACAATAAAGCAATCATAAATAAAGGAAATAATCATTTTGATGATAGATTTGAATATTGGTATATTTCAAAGATATATCCATGGAACAAAAAATTACTTTTAGAGAAAACACAAGTCAAGGGAGAGAGGTATGTGTTTTTCAATATCTTTGTCCCAAAGAAAAATGATAATCCTATCCTGCACATAATGAACAAACTGGAGGACAAGATCTGAGTGGATGAACCCTTTTTATTTGTCCCTTAAAATGTGATGCTGTAAAGTCCCCAGGGATGCTGAGCCCTATGAACAACATTTCTAGGAGTTTGCTGATTGTGATAGTAGAACCTCTGAGCACTCTCAGAGAGTGCTCATATTAGCTAAATAAATTTTGAACAGTATTGCTGTGAATATCAGAGAAAAACATCTGAAGGAAATCATGGTGAACATATTCATTGATCAGAGTTTCCAGGATTGTTTTCTAATTAATCTTCCTGAGAAAAACAGAAGATGAAGAACCTCAAGGGAGACAAACCAGTGAGAACTTGCAAGGAGATGGGATAAGGTAGTCACTGAAGCAAGCGACAGATAGAAGCACTAAAATGATCTGGATAGAAACTGCTCATTGGACTGAATCATGGAATTTTAAATTGAACCAAATTTAGTATGCGAAAATCATTGAATTTGGAACACTGCCATGTTGATTAATTCTAGTCAGAGTGTTTAAAATGTTCTCTTCTGAATTAAATGAAAAACACTGACTTGTCCATGTTGAGGGCTGAGCATGTCCAAAATATCAAAAAATTTTAGATGTCTTAAAAGTTCCTGGTAAACTTGTTTAAGTTGTGTCAGTTAAGTATTTTCCCAGGTAGCAAGATGGTATTCTAGAAAAAGTCCTCTCTCAGGAGTCAGGAGCCCTGAGTTGTGGTTCTGTTCCTGCCACCATCTCCATCACTCACTCACCTCCCTGGGCTTCCATATCCTTGTCTATAAAATGAAAAGTTTGGATAGAACCATCTCTAAAGTCTCCTGAAGTTCCAAAATTCTGAGGCTAGAGTTGAATAAATGACCTTTCTATGTGGTATTCACCCATGAGAAGACAAGAGAATATAGATGGATATGGAGTCAGGCAGATCCAAATCCTGGCTCTGCCCTGTACCGGCTGGTGAGCTTCGGAAAGTTATTTAACTCCCTTTAGCTTTGATGACTTCTTTTTTAAAAATAGACACACTGCTTTTCATAGGGTTGTTAATAAAAATCAAATGAGGTAATGTTTATAAACCTAGCATAGTTATTTTAAAATTGTTTACTGTTTACTCATATTTGAGAGAGAGAGAATGAGCAGGAGAGGGGCAGAGAAAGAGGAAGACACAGGACCCAAAGGAGGCTCCAGGCTCTGTGCTGTTAGCACAGAACCTGACTCAGGGCTTGAACTCATGAGCCATGAGATTATGACCTGAGCCAAAGTCAGATGCTTAATCAACTGAGCCATCCAGGCCTAGCACAGTTATTAACAAATATCTGACCTTTTTAAGTGGAAGTTGTCTTAGTCATTCTTCTTCTTTCATGTGATGATAATGAAAATAGTGGCATGGAAAAAAAAAAAGAAAGAAGGAGGATTTACCAGGTTAAGTTTCCAAAGTTGGAAGCGATCACCACACGGTTTCTTAGTACTTTAGAAATGTTAAAGCACCTTGAGCCTTGGGATTTCTGAGTTGGGCTTTACAGAAATCCTCTTTTTCTCTCTGGACTTGATGGTTCAATTCTGAAACCCCGGTACACTGGGCTAAACACCACAGAAAGGAGAGTTTGTGTTTGCTCAGCTGAACTCATCACTTCTACCTTAGCAACTCTGTATCTGGAACTTCATTTCTTTCATTGGCAGCTGGGGAAACAAGTAAGAGAATGATCACTAACCCTGGAATGCTGTCATCTGCAAAGTTTATTCCCTGGGTAAGAGTTATTCATAAGACAGGAGCACTGGGGGTCCCTTCTGACTTACAGCCTGCTCACTTAGAAGCCTAGTGTAGTCACTCCTTCCTGCTCACTGACAGACTCCACTAACGGGTTTTCCTCTGCCTGTTTTCTTTGGGTACTCTGGCAGAAAGGGGAGACTGCTGAACTGTTGAGAGGATCTTCAATAAAACTGATGTTAAAATCTCTTTGACAGAGGGGTGCCTGAGTGGCTCAGTCAATTAAGCATCCGACTTCGGCTCAGGTCATGATCTCATGGTTGGTGGGTTCAAGCTCTGTGTCAGACTCTGTGCTGAATGCTACCCAGAGCCTGGAGCCTGCTTCAGATTCTGTGTCTCCTTCTCTCTCTGATCCTCCCACTCACACTCTGTCTCACTCTATCAAAAAGAAATGTAAAAAATTTAAAAAAATCTCTTGACAGAGAGTACCTACGCCACATATGTTCTGCATGTGCTCATGCACACACACGTTTGTGTGTAGGTGTGTGTGTTCACACGCATGCACACCACCGATGCTCCTGGTGATGCTCAGTATGGATGGTGAATAGCAGCTCCCTCCTCTTTTGCTGGCTATTATCCTCTTGCACAAAGATCTTTCATCAACACTAGGAAATGACTACCTACACGGTGATTTACCGTGTGTGATCAAGTGTAGAACTTTCCTTAGTTGGTGCAGTCTTCTGTGTAATTCTCATTCCCATCCCTCCCAAACCTCTCCTCTCTTTCAGAGTCTGAATCCTGTATTTATTACATTGTTTTCATGCTTTCACAGTTTTATTGAAGCTGTGCCTTTCAAAGTATTCTGCATTTTAATGCTTTTGGAAGGAAATGAAGTATCAATCACACACACACACACACACACACAATATAAATTTGAGAGGAAGATTGGGTCCTTCAGCATCGGACTAAGGTTAATTAATTTTTTTAACATAGAAATGATAAACAAAGCCAATTATTAGACTGACTGCAGGAGCAGAAGCTTTACAAAAGTAAACATTCCCTCATGTAAAGGGAAACAGGATACAGAAAATGTCAGGTGTGGTGACCTAATTAAGGAAGCTATTAGGATCCTAATAAACAGCATTGATCATATTGTTGCTCAGGGAGTTAGCTTTTCTTTGTATTTTGGTTTGTGTAGAAAGTAGGGCTTTTCTTTAGAAGGTAGTACTATAACCTAAGCCAAAAGATGTCATATGTAACTTATCAGAGGAAAAGTAGAAGGAAATTGTCATGATAGTTTTTATCATCTTTATTGCTTTCAACTTGCCTTCCAATATTCAACAATTAATTTTAAATAGTTGTTGGAAATGCTTAACATCCACTATAGTTAAAACTATTTTTATTTTTCATGCTTTTTGGAGAGGAAGTGGCACTTTGGAAAAGCCCACATCTGAGGGAAAACTAAAGATACATTGTGAACTTAATCCATTTACTTTAACACAAAATCGTAGGCACTTCTAAATGATCTTCAGGCTCCCAGCTCAAAATATCAGTTTGAGCACAGGGGTCTATCCTCCTCTCCTACCTTCTAAACCTCACTCCAAATTCCACTGAAATGACAAGAGGATACATTTCTAAAAGAATAAATCCATAATAACCCTGTAAAACAGAAGTGCCATGAATGGACTGGACATTTTGACACATTTCAGCTGGTTTAGGATTGATGGAGAAATCGCAACAGAGAAAATTATAGCATGAGACATCAGAAATTTTGTGGCAAGCAACAAAATATTATATTGCCTGAATGAAGTCCAGACTTCAAAAAAAAAAGAGAAAAACAAAAGAAGAGGGGGAAAAAAGAAGGAAAGAAAGGAATAAGTAACTGCACCCAAGTCTGAAATCATAAAGCACTCTACTACCAGAATTAGGTCTCCCTGCCCTGCTGCCTGACTTTGGCAACTGTGGAAATCCAAGCCTGCCTTTCTGTTGCCCATTATTTAGCCTTGAAGAAAACCTGCTCATCAAAATGCCCTGAGTCATCACACAAAGCCTATGGTGAGCCCACTTAGTCAAAAGAAGGATCATTAAAAAAATGGATTTACCAGTCTCTGAAAAAACATTTTCCAGCCATTCATACCAAGTAACAGAGTTCTTCATTCACCATGATTTAATCACCAAGGATCTCTGGACCTTAAAAGGAAATTATTAGCATGAAAAAGGAAGCTCCACGGTGAACAAATAGAACAACTGTCCTTGAAGAAAGCAAAGATAATTCAGGTACCAGAAGTGAATTTCTTAAAAAGTCTATTCTCTAGAAAATTCAAAAGGCTGTTATATTTCTAAAACACAGAAACAAAAACAAAAACCAAGTTTTTTTACAAACCTGGTTTATAATAAGTGTTCTTCATTGGGGAACAATGAAGAAAAAAGAAAGAAGTCTTGAAAAATATGTATAAAATTAATGAATTAAGAAATAATCATTGGATAGAATAAATTATTAAATGCACACACCTGATTACTTGTCTGGTTAACTGTGATCTAGTAATATGGATGAAAGTACAACCTAGAACAAAAAGTCTAAGAAGTAAAATTCCTGAGTGACAACAGCTAGAAGGACATAATCAAAGAGTTTTCTTCAGTTTTTGGTCTTCAGTTTAACAAATGCCAAATAGCATGGAAAAATATTCCTTTGCAGATACATCCCATTGACAATTTATAACTCCAAGGATAAAGTAAAAAATCCTAAAAGCAGGGAGGGAAAAACAGATTACCTGTAAGAGAATAGAACCAGATCGACTTGAGATTTATTACCACTAACAGTGGATGCCAAGGAAAATTGAGTAATATTTTTGAAGCTCTTGAGGTAAAAGATTTTGAATCTAAAACTTGAAACCACAGACTTGGAAACACATTTTCAGGCAAGTAAGAATTTAGGAAGTTTACTATGCATGCACCCTACAGTTTCAAAATTAATTTGTCAAGAGCAGAATCAAAACAAGAATCCCTGGATGAGGGTAGTGTGGGACATAAGAAATTTTGCTATGTGATCCGAAATAGAGATAAAAAGATGGCAGTAAATTTAAAGAATATTCATTGGGCCTTAATTTTTGGAAGCTTCTCCTGTGAGTAGCAAAGTTTTATCAATATAGAATTTTCGTTTGTGGCTTCTGCCATAATATTTGATTCTGCAGGGAATAATGTTTACATGTTTATATTGTACCTGTCATTTGGCATTTAATTTTTTAATTGTCCGGTGGGCAAAGCACAGAAGACTTAGATTTATGTAAAAAAATACAGAGATAGACAGAAAGACAGATAAATAGGTGATAGATACAGAAATAGATTGCTAGTTATTATGAACCCTACAAATGTAAAGATAAGGTATAACTAAAAATATTCAGGGGGTTGACTGAGAAAGAAAGGTGGAAAGAAAATTAATTGTGATAGCTTCTTCAAGTTTCACTGCAGATCAATAGACAATGTCTAAAGTTTATAACTCCAGAAATAGAAGTCTAATGACAGCAATAAGGAGAACCAAATCAGAATAAACGGTCACTGAAGATTCTATCTGCAGAGGTGAAGCAGAGAGGCTGCCACAGGGAATTAGTAAAAGGAAGAATCTTATATTTTATATTTCATGCCTTCTCTATTGCTTATACTTTGTTACTGTGTCCATGGATTATTTCTATGATTAAAAACTTGCTTATGAAAACAGAAGAAAGCATAAAAAAATAACTTACAGTTAATACATCTTTAAATTATGGGGTTCAGTGGAGCCAAAAGAAAAAATCATCTGCATGTATTTTTTAGCAGATTCAAAACCACAAAAGAGAGGTGCCTGGGTGGCTCAGTCGGTTAAGCGTCCAACTTTGGTTCAAGTCACGATCTCACAGTCTGTGAATTTGAGCCCTGCATCGGGCTCTGTGCGGACAGCTCAGAGCCTAGAGCCTGCTTTGGATTCCGTGTCTCCCTCTCTCTCTGCCCCTCCATCATATGGGCTCTGTCTCTGTCTCTCTGTCTCTCTCTCTCTCTCTCTCAAAAAAAAAAAAAAAAACCCACAAAAGAACACCAAAAATACTCCAGCCATTCATAAAAAATCTAAAAAACTTAGTTTTTGCTTGAAATTTGATGCTGAATTATTCAGTAATATAAATAAGCTAATATATTCCACTATTAGTCAGAAATACAAGAGAGAAAAGTCTACCCATTAGTGATTTAAATCTATTAAAATAAAACTGTTTAGTTAATTTGTAAGCATTTATTGGATTCCTGCTGTGCATTAACTCTGTGTGAAATACTGTTGGAAAAATAAAAAAGTAAAAGACAAAGATATTTTCTTATAATAAGAACATGAATGGTGGAAACCACCATATAATCATGTTTTTAAAATGGTTATCATTTTATCAAATGTATCCCAGGGAGGTAAAACCAATATTGATCCTTTCCTAAATTTGCAGGTTTAATAAATAAGTTATTGCTCATTGCCCATGATCTCTACGAGATATATTTATATTCTTTCCAAATGAAACTTGCTAACATCCTGAACCACTATATTTGGAAAGAGGGACAGATGAACAGCTTTTCTAAAAGAAGTAATTTTCAAGGAGAAAAAAATAGTCTATGGAGAAATATATCATGTGGAAGTATGGTACCTGGGATTGATTGTACTTTACAAAAATTTCCCATCATCCATGGAGGTGGTTGGTCAGTCCAATTTCATCAAAGACTAAAAGAGGTTTTGGTTTTTAGGAAAACAAAACAAAACAAAACAAAACAAAACATAAGAGTACCAGTTAGAGGAGAAAGCTTTCATCAAGAAGTAACTGGTGTTTAAAAAACAATGGTACTTATCTAAGTCAAGAATAAAGGCATATTTTTATTGTTTTTTTTTTAATGTTTATATTTGAGAGAGAGAGAGGCCGAGACAGAGCATGAGTGGAGAGGGGCAGAGAGAGAGGGAGACACAGAATCCGAAGCAGGCTCCAGGCTCCGAGCTATCAGCACAGAGTCTAATGCGGGTTCAAACCCATGAACTACGAGATTATAACCTGAGTGGAAGTTGGACACCTAATCAACTGGCCACCCACCCAGGTGCCCCAAAGTCATATTCTTTAACATCATTTTGTAACCAAATTTTTCAAAATGCCAGAATGAGCCAATAGCAAGTGACCAGTTGGAAGCTGGATAGGCAAAGTTCAACATAAAAATGGTAAATTTGTATTAATATGCACACAGAGAAAGAATAAATGGATTTAGAAAAACCTCAACAATTGATAATGTTGGAGTCCAATGAGAGAAAGTATTTTTATTAAGTTTTTATTATTAACAATAGAACTCCCCTATGACCTAGCAATAGCACTGCTAGGGATTTACCCAAGGGATACAGGAGTGCTGATGCCTAGGGGCACATGTACCCCAATGTTCATAGCAGCACTTTCAACAATAGGCAAATCATGGAAAGAGCCTAAATGTCCATCAACTGATAAATGGATCAAGAAGATGTGGTTTATATATACAATGGAATACTACATGGCAATGAGAAAGAACAAATCAGTCCATTTTTAGCAATGTGGATGGAACTCGAGGGTGTTATGTTAAGTGAAATAAGTCAGGCAGAGAAGGACAGATACCATATGTTTTCACTCATAAGTGGAACAGGAGAAACTTAGCAGAGGAATATGGGGGAGGGGAAGGGGAAAATAGTTGGGGAGAGGGAGGGAGGCAAACCATGAGAGACTCTTGAATACTGAGAACAAACTGAGGGTTAATGGGGGAGGGGGAAAGGGGAAGGGGAGTGATGGACATGGAGGAGGGCACTTGTTGGGATGAGCACTGGGTATTATATGGAAACCAACCTGACAAGAAACTATAAAAGAGAAAAAGGTTTTATTTTAATTCTGGTGTAGTTAACATATAGTTATATTAGTTTCAGATATATAATACACTGATTCAACAATTCCATATATCACCTGGTACTCCTAACAGTAAGTGTACTCTTAGTCACCTTCACCTATTTCACCCATCCCCCATCCACCTCCCCTTTGGTAACCATCAATTTGTTCTCTATAGTTAAGAGTCTGTATTTTGTTTTTTCTCTCTTTTATAAATCCGTTGTTCATTTGTTTTGTTTCTTAAATTCCATATATGAGGGATATCATATGGTGTTTGTCTTTCTCACAATGACTTATTTTGCATAGCATTATATTCTCTAGCTCCATACAACAAGGATTTCATTCTTTTTTATAGCTGAATAATATTCCAATGAATATATATACCATACCTTCTTTATCCATTCATATATAGATGGGCACTTGGACTGCTTCCAATACATTTGGTTATTGTAAATAATGCTTCCATAAACATAGGAGTGCACTTATCCCTTTGAATTACTGTTTTTGTATTCTTTGGGTAAATACCCAGTAGGGTGATTACTGGATCATAAGGTAGTTCTGTTTTTAACTTTTCTGAGTAATCTCCATACTATTTTCCATGATAGTTGCCTGAGTTTGTATTCCCACTAATAGCATATAAGCATTCCTTTTCAACGAGAAAAAAGTATTTAAACTATGCCTGAGAGGTTACATTTCTTTAAAATCTACTCTCTCTGTTTTTTGGGATTCATTTAACAAGTATTTATTGGATACCAATTGTATATCAGGCACTGTATTAGGTTCTGATGACATATCAATGGAAAGTTTTTTATTTAAATCTGTATGAAGATATAATTAATAGGTATTTTTGGTTAACAATGTTACCTCTTGGAGCCTGGGTGGCTCAGTTGGTTAACTGTCCGACTTCAGCTCAGGTCATGATCTTCCAGTTTTTGGGTTCGAGTCCCTGCATTGGGCTCTGTGCTGACAGCTCAGAGCCTGGAGCCTGCTTCGAATTCTATAACTTCCTCTCTCTCTGACCCTCCTCCATTCTCTCTCTCTCTCTCTCTCTCTCTCAAAAATAAATAAAAATTAAAAAATTTAAATAACGTTACCTCTTTACTTAATTTTTCTGTAGTTGAAAATGACTGAAATTGTCATAACTTATGATAGCATCCTTCACCTGTTGGCACTTACCAGAATTTCAAGCTCTATGCCTCTAATGTATCACCAGCTTGCTTGTTATGGAGTTTGACTTGCAAAGCTAAACTGGCAAGTAGAATTGAATATTTTTAGAAGATAATTCTTAAAGAAACAGTACAGCACTGTTGTTAAAGGCATAGTCTTGGGCACCAGACTCTGGAAGTAGAATGCTAGGTTAGAATCCTAACTTCTCTTTTCCTCAGTTTTTTTTCTATACAAAATGGGGTAGTAACACTTCTTATTTTCTAAGGTGACTGTAGAAATCAAAAGAATTAAAATTATAGTAGTGCCTGCCACATAGGACTCAATAAATGTTAGCCATTTAATGAGACAAATGGAAAGAAATAAGCTCCACAATGTAAAAACAATAAAAGACATGGAAGATCATATGGGATAAACCATCAGTAACGATCAGGAGGGTCCTAAAGAATAGTGCAAGTTAGACAATGGTTCCGATGGGCAAAGGCTGAAGGTGACAATGGAGATAGTGTGTACTGGGGACAGTAAGGATCCTGTCTGGTGACATCACAGGGCTTGTCTGCAGTTGAAATGGCTGTGACAGCTGCAGAGGCACAAGACAGGTGTTTTCCATTTGTTCTTTATCCCACTTCCAATTCATAACTCTTACAAGTAGCCTCCTGGTGAATATCCAAAAATTGGCTGGAAACTGAAAAACAATTATAAAAATTTTTGAACTATACATTGTGAATTGAGAGCATAAGCCATTTGATATAAAATAACCATCTCACTGGGTCTTCAGGAAGTGTTCATTTAGTTTCACGCATGCTTTCTGGCCATTTGTTGTAGTATGTCTCTAAACTAGGGAAATAAGTAGTACTGACCTTTTCATCTTTATACCTAGAATCTTCTAGAGTCTCAGTGCTATGTAGAAATGTAGACCCCAAGTAGAAAATCTACTTAAAAGACCACTAAGCTTACAAAAATATAGTAAGATGACTAAGTGGAATAGAAAAAATTCTATCTAGTGTCCTCTATCAATGAAGACTTTAGAAAATAAACCCAAAAACTTCTGTTTGAGTTCCATTACAATCTATTTTGGTATAGTGGCATTTAAGCAGACAGGGCATTTTTCCATGATGTTAAATAGGCATATATCCTGAATTGTGTTTTCTACCAGCACAGGTGGCAACGTCAAGGTAGTAAATTGCCATATGTGTTGTACCCATTTATTATGTGGAGTTATTGAGTCATGACATGTGTGCTTACCTATGTAGAGATGGAAGCCAAAAGAAAAACACAGAGATGGAATGACAAGTTTAGGAAAGGCAAACTTTGTCCAATAATCTCAAAAAAAAAAAAAAAAGTGAAGACCAAGGGAAGAAGAAAAAATGTAGGGTAATATTAAGGAAAAGATCATCCTTCGCAAAAAAAATTCAGGTCTTTCTAGGGTATGAGGTGACCGGGAGACTAAACTTGTACTCTCTGAGGATTCAGGTCTCAGATATGGACATGTGAACCTTTCCACGTCTTATCTGCTCAGCTTCCACCCTGGGCTGGAATCAAGGCACTACGCCAGGCCATTGCCACCAGAAACACGCCAGGAGCAATCCTTTCTTGTTCTCAGAGGCCCGTGGCTAAAATTTGTTAATATATTTTATGGCATGCCCTATCTGTATTTTGGAAATACAGATGAAGTATCAAAATTCATTCAGGAGCATTTTCCCAAACTGGCCTGAATGGAGACCTTTGTAACTTTTAGTTTCCAAAACAAGGTATAATATCCAGTTATTTAAAATATGACCAAGTAACAGCTGCAACTCACTCATTGTAACCATAAATAAAACATAACCAAATATTCCCCAAATCCCCCCTCTCCCAAATCCCTATTACCATATCAGCTTAAGCACAGAGAAATACTCTCAGGAATTTCTCTGGAGAGAAGCTGAAAATGGCCCCATGCATGTAAGTTAGCAGTTTACAAGGGATCGTTTGGTTAGGTCACTCAAGGGCAAGGAACTAACTCTTTTTCACAGGTATATAAATGCTACACTTCATACAAATAGCATTATAGATAGACCACACCTATTCAGAGTTCAGAATTTTGAAATTTAAAAGAATTTTGTAAGTGATTAGAATGAGAGAAGAATGTTATTCTTGAATAACTTGTTAGAAGATTGGAATACAATTCTCTAAATGTTTATTGATTAGATTAGTGCGTTCTCACTGATGTGCTCTAAATTTTTAAGTAATTGGGTTAATGCATATGTCAGCAGTGTCATTACCTTTTTATTATTTTGAATGAATCCCTGGCAGCTATTTTAACAACACTAATCAATTTGTCATGAATTTATTTTTGGTTGTATCCTTAAGTCAAGTGCAATAGATTGAAGGAAAATACAAATAAACTTTTGAATAATGATTCCTCTAAAGTAATTTAGATTTAGGTTATACATAGACAGAAATTATTCATCTACACATGTTTCCTGAGCCTCAAAATGTGGAATACATGGCCCGAAGGAAGCAATGTGCCATCTGAAATTCCTATGAAAGGAGAATTTTCTGACAACAAGAGGGATTTCAGAGTTCTTTTCCAAATCATGGTTATTATCTTCTACTATGTTTTAGCTATGCCTAGTCCCATTTTTGGTCTCTCTCCTGATGCTGTATCAAATCGGTGCAAGTTCTAGTGATTTTTCCAAAGTCCTTCGATTGCATAATTTGAGAGGCAGGGATTTGTTCCAACAGGAATGGCAATCAGTCATGCAAAGTTGACAGCTGGGGGTGGAGGTGAGTCCCCTCACAGAGGGAAGAGACTAAGAGAGTGAGGATGAACTGGGTTGGATTCTCACTGACATATGTTTCTCCTGGCCAGCTGCAGTTCTCTAGATGATGTCATGTCCATGGCTGAGCTCACTCTCCCGCATCCTACATCCTTCACAAAACTAGAGCAAGGGCACACAGAATGTCCTTTAGGGGCCACCATGCACACATAAATTCATGCACATATTCCTGCCCGAATTCAGGTTGAACATCTCAAACTTTCATGCCAACAGTCCGGCACAAGCTGTATGATTACAGCTCAGCACTCCATGAGTGCAGGCACACATTTGTTCTACAGTCTAACAGCTGTTCACAAAATAGGGCCTGGAAGGAAACTCAAATAAATATTAAAATTTAATATGTGATACAAGTGACATCTTGAACCAAGGAAAATGAGACAGTTTATTCAATAATGAAGCTAAAATAATTGGCTCTTCATTTGGAAGAAAACAGGGTTATATTTGAATCTCAAATCATACAGACAAATAAATTCCAGGTAGAATACTTGTCAAAACATAAAAAAAAAGTATAATGGTAGACAAAGTATTTTGTCTATTGTTAATATAGACAAAGCATTTTTGTCTATTGTTAGACAAAGTATAACAATAGACAAAATACATTTTTTAATCCTGGGTTAGGGAAGGGCTTCGTAAATGGTATAAAAACTCAGAATGATATAGAAAATGTTTAACAGAGGGGTGCCTGGGTGGCTCAGTTGGTGAGTAACCAACATTGGCTCAGGTCATGATCTCACAGTTTGTGAGTTTAAGTGCCACATGGGGCTTGCTGCTGTCATTGCAGAGGCCACTTTGGATCTTCCGTTCTGCTCCTTCTCTGTCCCTCCCCTGCTTGTGCTCTCTCCTCAAAAATAAATAAAACATTAAAAAATTAAAAAAGAAAATGTTTAACATAAATGACTGCAAGTATATTGAAAGTATCTGGATGGCAAAAAATACTATAAATAAAATTGAGAGACAAATGACACACTGAAAGGAAGTACTTGCAGTATATATAACACAATATATTTGTAAGGTTCTACTAATTAACAAGAGAAAGGATATATCCTAGTTGAAAGAATGATCAAATATGTAAATAGTTCACTGAAGTGGAAATGCAGATAACTAATAGAATTATTAATAATAATTCAAATATTCCAATTAAAGCAGCAGTAAGACATTTTGTGCCCTACATACAGGCAAAAATGTTAACATACTGAAAGTAGCCACTGATCCTGAAGGTGTGGGGAAATAATTATTTTTAGTAGATTCTGTGTTAGTGGTAACACAAATTGGCACAACTTCATGGAGGGAAATTCAATGTATAATAAATTTGTTAAATATTTATAAGCATCTTACCAACTGTCTCAACATCTAGAAATTTCACCTATTGAAACACTTAATATGTTCAAATATATGTGTATACATACAACATTCTTTGTAACAATAACAATGGAAATAACCTAAATTTCTGTGTATGAGTGTTTGGGGGTCAAGAGAGAGATAGAGAGATCCATACAACTGAATACTATTCAGTCATTAAAGAGAATGGATTAGATGTGAAAATACATAAAGGAAAGGATGGAATTTACTGAATCTTATTTGCACCATGATTTCATGTCATAAAAGTGTGTGCATGTATATATAATTATATAGTTTTAGAATTGTATACATATAGTTTTAAGAAATGAGATCATGGTGTATGTAAGACTCTGCAACTTATGTTTTAGAAAATTTCAGAATGTATACTTACCAAAGTTTGCTAATAATTACCACTGAAGAGTTGAATTTTTTCATCTTTTTTAAGTAACAATTATTGAATAAAGAAGAAGAAGAAGAAGAAGAAGAAGGAGAAGGAGGAGGAGGAAGAAGAGGAGGAGGAGGAGGAGGGGGAGGAGGAGAAGAGGAAGAAGAAGAAGAAGAAAAAAAAACTTCTTGGAATCAAAGTTTGGAGTTGAAAGAGTATTAAGGAATAATTTCATACAACTGTCTCATTTGAGAGATAAGATAGCAGAATTTTAGAGAGTTCTCCCAAATCACACCCCAAGGTAATGACAGAACCAGGGCTGGAAGTAGAGGTTGTTATCAGGGCTAAGTATTGCTCTGGATACTGGGATAGCCTGGTCAGATGATGAGCTGTGGGGTTTTCAGTCTTTTTCTACTTTGTGAAAATGCATCAGTCATTTTTATGAAAACAATAACTAAAGGGAAAAATATTTTTTATCAAGTACCTGCTATGAAGTAGGCATCAGGCAAGGCATTTTTCAAGCATTCTCGACAGCATTTAAAACTCACCTGTGAAGTAGGTTGCTTCTATTTTAGAACTAAGGAGTACTCATTTCTGTATCCTTGAGATAGTTTAGAAGTATCTCACAAACTATGATGATACCACTGTCCTCGCTCTGAGCCTGGGATCAGCCTGCGATAACCACGTCTCCATCTGCCCAAAGTCCCCTTCCTTGCTCTCTTCTTTCACGCCCTTATTTATGTCACATCTGCCTCTGCTCCAGTTTGTGAACTCCTCTGAGAGGAGATTCTGTCTCTTTTCCTTTTCTCTTTGCCATGGTGCTGAACATGATGCATTGTACACATTGGCCTTAAAAATATCAAGGTTGAGGGGCCCCTGGGTTGGTCAGTCGGTTAAGCATCCAACTTCAACTCAGGTCATGATCTCTCAGTTCATGAGTTCAAGCCCTGTGTCAGGCTCTGTGCTGACAGCTCAGAGCCTGGAGCCTGTTTCGGATTCTGTGTCTCCATCTCTCTCTGCCCCTCCCCCAATCCCATTCTCTCTCTCTCTCTCTCAAAAATAAATAAACATTAAAAATATTCTTTAAATATAAAGATTGAGCGGTGCCTGGGTAGGTCAGCTGGTTAAGCGTTCGACTCTGCCACTGGTCATGATCTCACTGGTTGGTGAGTTCCAGCCCCACATCAGGCTCCTTGCTGTCATTGCAAAGCTTCCTTCGATGCTTCGATCCTCTGCCTCTTTCTCTTTCTGCCCGTCCCTCACTTGCATTCGCTCTCTCCAAAAATAAATAAAAACATTTATTTAAAAAAAATCAAGGTTGAGTTTTAAGAGCAGAACCAAATGACTTGAGTAGAATATTTCAAAGTTTTGTCCTTTTGGACTCAGAGTGAAGGCAGATTTCTACTGGTTTTAATGTTTTTTGTTTTTTTGTTTATGAGAGAGAGAGAGAAGAAGGGGCAGAGAAAGAGAGAGAGAGAGAGAGAGAGAGAATCCCAAGCAGGCTCTGGGCTGTCAGCACAGAGTTTGAGGTGGGGCTTGAACTCACAAACCAAGAGATCATGACCTGAGTCAAAATCAAGAATCAGATGCCTAACTGACTGAGCCACCCAGGCACCCTCTATTGGTTTTAAATAGACCAATGAGGAGAAACAATAAGTGGAAATGTCTATAGTATCTGGTTTGCAAATGGAATCGCACTATAACTACAAGATGTCTGTAAGTGAGAAAGCCAATTTCACTCCTTTGTTGGTGCTAGAAAATGAGGACTGTGGCACTGAGAGCTGAGAGAGCTAAGGAGTCCTAGGAGAGCTTAACTAGGATGGGGACTACCTACATGATTTGTGGGATGTGGTACAAGGTGAAAATGCAGGGCCCCCGGGTTCAATGAGTACTGAGAATTTCAAGACAGCTACAGCAAAACATTAAACCAAGCATGGGGTCCTTCTGAGCTGGGGCCTGTGTAACTGCACGGGTCATACATCCACGAAGCCAGTCCTCCAGCAATCCCAATTTAGTACAATTTTCTGTGATAAACCAGATGCTTACTCTTTCACATCTCTGGTCCATGTGTCTTTCCTCTTCTCCTCTCTTCCCAGCCTGGCGTACTAACTCAGATTTAGAAGTCTGCTTCATTCCAATGTCAAATACTTTCAATCATTTTAGGTGTACACCTTGTAATTACGTATCTTTCTTTCACTCTGTTGATTGTCATCTGTACAAACAGCATAGAGTAAGTTTTCTTGGAAGAGTGGGGAAATATTCTTATACAAACTTCTATTTTTCTCACATAAATCATTAGAATGAGGAACTTTATATTATCCAAAATTTTCTTAAATCTGATGTGGCATAATGCTTAGAAATGGCATTTTTTTTTTGGAGAAGGAGATCCTTGGAAGAATCTTTTCTTTTAGGGAGAGCTTGAAAATGCAAAGGTATAGGAGACTGTGAGACTTCCTGTACCAAAAGCTAGGAAAGCAAATATTGGACAAGAAACAACAATGGAAGGGGTTTGGTTTGTCTCTTTAAGTCTTGCTATGACCTGGTTTATTATGAAATGGCTTATTTTTATTTCAGCCAAGGAAAAAAATCTACTCCTTATGAAAATAGGATCTTTGATAATTGGATAGATAAATAATATGAAGAGTTAAAGTACACTTTCTTACTGAAATCCAAAAAATGTGACAGTTGCATTTCTGTTTTAAATGTTCACAAGAGTTTTTAATGTATTGAATAATATAGGCACATCTGCTATTCTCATTTGTTATTGGAAATAACATAGAAACGCTGATTGGTTTTTTAAAGCATCTTTTAAAATGCATGAATTCAAGAATCCATGATCGTGATTCTCCTCCAAGAAACAGGAATCAAGGTTATTGCCCAGAGATATACCAAAGGCAAACTGACAGAGTTGCTTTGGTGAGAACTGGTGAGTGTGGGCAAAATGAATAGGATAGCTTCCTCTCTTTAAAATAAAGTACATAGTATACTAAGCCTTTACAGATGGAACAACAAAGTCAAGTGAAGCAATCAATCACATTATAAAACCCTGGTTGAATGAGTTTTCTATTCTATGCTATGTCAAAAATGATTCTCTATATGTTTAGAAATGTATAATGTCTCCTTCCTCAACTCATCCCGAGCCATCTATATATACTCCACATGCAGTGACAGTGATAGATTTATTTAAAATGCAGAATACAGGTAGCAGCTTTCCTTTCTCATTTGATCTTTAATTCAAGGCCAGCCATTATTAAGGACACATTCCAAACCTCCACGATACCTGAAGCCATGGGTAGAGAGATGTGTTGCACTGATATTGTGGTAGAATAGTCATGGTCAGCTTCAGAAAGCTAACCATCCAGAATTTGGATTTGCCAGGAATCTTCGTTCTTGGTTGTAACAGAAACTGAAATCAAAGTGACTGAAATATAGAATGGAATGCATTTGTGACATGATGTTGAGATGGACCATAGGCATTGTTGTAGCCAACGTTCAAGTGATATCAGTAAGATTCTTGTTCTCTTTCTCCATCTTTCATCTGCTTTCCACATGCTGCTTGCTGTCTCTTGTATGCTTTCTTCATGGAAGTGAAAAGATAGTGACTCAGTTTGTTCAGCATCTGACTTCAGCTCAGGTCATGATCTCACAGGTCATGATCTCACAGTTCATGAGTTTGAGTCCCACATTGGTCTCTGCAGTGACAGCTGGGAGCCTAGGGCCTGCTTTGGAGTGTGTGGCTCCCTCTCTCTCTCTGCCTCTCCTCTGCTCACACTCTGTCTCTCTCTCGAAAATAAACATTAAAAAAAATTTTTTTAAAAAAGAAAATCGAGTAGCTTTAGGATTTCATTTTTCTTAGTTCTCCTGATCTCAGAAAAACAGAGAAGAAAACCTCACTCTTAAAGAGCATACATATACCTACTTTTCAAGGACTCTGATTGACTCTTCTTAAATAATAAACCAGGCTTATAGGGGATGAAGCTCTCTGATTGGCTCAACTGGTCCAGATGTACACCTCTATGGAGAGGGAATCAGGATTTTTGATTGACAGCCTCACAAGACTCACTAGGAGTGGGGAAGGGAAAATCATCTCAAAGAATGAGGTGGGGCAGAAACAAAAATTTATCAATAGTACAACATTCACAATAGGATGAGAGAAAAATGAATAAATATTAAATGTAGAGATATACATCTAAGGAGAGGATAGAGAGTGGGTAAAGTGTAGTAAGAGGGTAGAAAAGATTTTAGGAGGAGTGAATACTAACTTTCTCTTTCCATAATTTAGAAAGTTATTCCTTTTCTACTTAATGTATCTTATAGATTTATATAAAAATAAATATTTTCATAGATAAATGGGTAAATGATTCATAATAGACAATGACAAGGAAGATTTACAAATGTTACTAAAAAGGAAAGTTTCAAACTTACTAGAAGCAATTTGAAAATTAAAATAAGATAATGATTTCCACTTCCAGCCATGATAGAGTAGTGGGAATCTGATTTACCCTTCCATCCCAATAAACTAGAAAACTGGACAAAATATATCACTCTTTGAAGAAAGGAAATAAACAAAGAGAGCCTTATTATTACACCAGATCAGTGGCTGGACAGTTTCCAGGCGACAAGATAGGAAGCAGGGATCCAAACAGATCCCAGCTATCTTAACCAGATGAGGAAACAAAACCCAGTATGCATTCATGATTTATTTTAAAAAGTCATCAAACTAGTAATAAAGGGAATTTCTTCAACCTGATTGTTCAGACCACAGTTAACTAAATACCATAGCCTGAATGGCTGAAACAAGAAATTGTTATTTTTCAAAGTTCTGGAGCCAATAAATTTCCAAGTGTCCATCCAGATATAAATACATGATTGATCAGATAAGTAAATCGGGGAGAGGGGACAAATCTTCCTTATAAAAGATGTTCAAATAATATATGTAGATACTTCCTTCTCACTCCCCACCCCCAATACATGCAGCTTAATTTTCCTCACACTGGGAGTGAGCTGAACTTTGTGACCTCCTTCCACGGGATATGTTATTAAAAAGAAAAAATTAGTTACTTCACAATGAAAAAACCTGAAAGATGCCACCTAAACCAAGTGATCAAGGTTAACATCACCAAAGACAAGTCATGTTGATAGCATATGTCTCCTGATAGGATATGATGAGAAGGGCATCTCACTTCTATGGCATTCTTCTTCAAAAGCTACAATCTCAACCTAATAATAAGAAAATATCAGACAAACCCACACTGAGGACATTCTATAAAATACTTGATCTTACCATACTCTTCAAAACTGTCAAAATACCAAACAAACAGCAACAGGGCAAACTGTCACAGATCAGAGGACACTAGGAAGACATGACAATTAATATGTGAACAGTATCTTTTACTATTCTGATAAAGTTTGATTAAATCTTTATGAATAGGAAGGAACTTCCTATTAATGATCTTCTGGCACTTCAGTGACCAAAATCACACGGAGCTCCCGATTAGCTCTATGAGACCAGAGAAAAACAGAATTGTCATCTGTACTATGTGAGGAACAGGGGGGAAAAATAAAGGTATGTAGAAGTTTTCACAGTCTTTTTCTTTTCTAATGTTTATTCATTTATTTTGAGAGAGAGAGAGAGAAAGAGAATGAGAGTGTGAGGAGGGAGGTGGGAGGCAGAGAGAGGGAAAGAGAGAATCCCAAGCAGGCTCTGCACTGTTGAGCCCGATGCAGGGCTCCATCCCACATGTGAGATCATGACCTGAGCCGAAACCAAGAATCTGAGGCTTAACCGACTAGCCACCCAAGCGCCCCAAGGTTTTTGAGGTCTTAATGGAACTAAGGTCTCATATAGATAAGAGGAAATTATAATACAAATGTTTTAAGAGCAATAATAAGTAATCTTTATATAACTAATGGATATAATTGATCTAGAATGGCTGAGTAACAGGGAGTTCTGGCTAATTTAGTGTTTTTATTAATTGGTTATACGTGTTTATCAATTATGGATTGTCAATTTATTTAGGGGACTAGGAAATGTCAATGCCCTTCAGCCAGAGGACTTCTTGCAGACCTCCAGCACTGAAGGGCAGTGATCCCTGTGGGGGTGGGGTGGCTGTGAGGCCCCTCAGTAAGGGGTATCACAAAGAAGCTATTATGGGATTTAGGCTTTGGATGGATTATTTTAAGAAGGGTCTAGGGACACAGTGGCTGTCTGGAATCAGAACTGGCAGAAAGCAGGGGCAGTTCCGTAACCAAAGATCTGAACAAATCTAATCTACAGGAAGGACAGATTAAAAGGAGGATAAAGCAGTAAGTTAGTAAAGAAGTAGCAGTCACTCATTGCAGCCGAGTACAGAGGGTGTTTGCTATTTTGTGGGCCTCATGGTGATTTTTTTGGGTGCACTTTATTGTGGTGTCAGAGTGACCTTGTCCAATGTTCTGTGAGTTTATGTCCAACAGGAAGACAGCACGACCTGACTGTGAGCATCAGCTCAGTTTCCAGCTCTCAGGGCTGCTTTTTGCTTTCTCAGAAACAAATGAAGAAAAGTATATCTTCTTAACATGTAAACTTCAGTTGTACTTGTCTGTTCTGGATTTTGAAACTGCTCTTCTTTGTGATCCTTTTGTTTGTTTTTTGACAAAAACAAATGTTCACTGTAATGAACCTTGTAAGCCACTCGTTCTTCTTGAAACACTCTCTTCTCTTGGTTTTGTTGAACTGTATTTCTCTGATTTTCCTTCACATCTCCAGCCTCAATTCTCAGTCTCCTTCTCCCTGAATATTCTCCAACTCTGAATATTTGAATCAAGCAGGGCTTGCTCCCTAACCCTTCCTGCTTCAACGTTCTTTCCAGCTGATCTCATCCAACCCCATACTTCTATACTGCCTCTATGCCACTAAATTCTAAAGTTATGTCCACTTCTGGCTCTCCTCTGACCTCCAGACTCATTCATCTACCTGCTTACTTGACATCCTTGCTTGAAATTTCACAAAAATCTCAAAATTAAGAGGTCTAAAGAGGAACTTATTGACTTTCTGTCCTAATGTCATTTCTTCTCTGTTCTTTGTCATCTCCATAAACAGCCTGACCCACTACCTAGATTCTCAAACTTGCAACCTGGGAGACAAACTTCATATGTATGTGTGTCCTCACTCCCTGCATCTTGTCCATTAACAAATTCTGTTGCTCCTACTCCACAATGCATCTCCTGTCTGTCCATTGCTTGCCTCCTTCCCAGCCCAGCCCTGGTGCAAGCAACCATCATCTCCCTACAGCAGCTTCCTTATTAATGTCTCAGCTTCCATGCCGGATTTTTCCCAATCTGTTCTCACAACAGCAAAGTCATCTTTTAAAAGCATAAATACATTAGTTTTCTCACCTCAAAATCCTTCAGTAATTTCCCAATGCACTTTCAAATAAAATCCAAACTTTTCCCCACTGTCTGTGGCCTGCATGACCTATGCTCTCCTTACCTATCAGCTCATCTGATCTTAGGCCCCCTCCCTCACTCATTATTCTCCAGTCACATGGATTTTTAAATAATTATCCAAATTATCAAGCTCTTTTTCATGTCAGGCCATGGAGTTTGTGCTGCCCACAAAAGCACCCTCCACCCACCCATACACAGAAAGAGCTTTCTCTGCCCACACTCCCTTTACAAGGAAGGCTTCTGCTCATCTGTCAGTCTGTGTTTCAGTGTTCCCTTCAGAGTAAGTCTGTCCTTAACCTCCCTGTCTAATTGATTTCCCTAATTATAATCTGTCATCAGACCCTTTTCATTTCTTTCTTACTGCTTACTAGAATGCATAATTATCTATGTGTTAGATAGATTAACATCTATCTTTCCCATAAGACTAAAAGTTCTAACAAGGCAAAGGCAACATCTGTTTTGTTTTCCACTCTAGTTTTGAATTTAGCACATAAGCAGCTCTCAGTAAATAGTTATTGAATATATGGACACATAACCAGTTGTCGGTTATTGTTACCTTTGAACAAATTAGGTGTGTTTTCACCAGCTTTAAAACACAACAGGAGTGGGGCTACTGAGTGGCTCAGTCAGTTAAGCACTGGACTTCGGCTCAGGTCATGATCTCACAGTTGTGAGTTCGAGCCTCGCGTCAGGCTCTGTGCTGACAGCTCAGAGCCTAGAGCCTGCTTCAGATTCTGTGTTTCCCTCTCTCTTTCTGCCCCTCCCCCGCTGGAGCTCGTTCTCTCTCGCTCTCTCTCTCTCTCTCTCTCACGCGCGCGCACACACACACACGAATAAATAAATAAATAAACATTACGAAAAAACACAACATAAGTGAAGTAGGGTAGCTAAAACTGTAGAAAACATTAAAAAACATCAAGTGGACTCTGATGTCCTTAGCAGGTGGAGGATGAACAGAAGATGATGGGTTTAACCATGATAAAGGAGAAAGATCAGTGCATTTGGATTCAGAAGACTGAAAATATGGACCAGATATAGGCAGCTGAACAGTTCACTCAAGGCTCTGTGATAAGCTGAATAATGACTCTCCAAAGATGTCCCTGTCCTAATCCCTGGAAACTGTGAATATGCTACCTTACATAACAAAGGAGACTTAGTAGATGTGATTAATCAAAGGATTTTGAAATAAAGTTGGGTTACCCAGGTGGGTCCATTGTAATCACCAGGGTCCTTGTTATAGGAAGCAGGAAGGTCAGAGTCAGAGACAAAGATGTGATAACAGAAACAGTAAAACAGGGCCATAAACTAAGGATTGCAGGAAGCCTCTGGAAACTGGAAAGCAAGAAAATGGACTTTCTCTTAGAGCTTTCAGAAAAACATGGTTCTGCTAACCCATTTTAGATTTCTGAGGTCCACAACTGCAAGAGAATAAATTTGTATTGCTTTAAGCCACTAAATTTGTGATAATTTATTCTAGCAGCAGTAGGAAATTAATATAAGCTCTGAGAGTTATCTCTAAAATTTGTCCTATTTACTTAGTTTTTTAGGTCTTTGTTGCTGTTGTTGATGTCTCTCCATGCTACAATATAAGTTACATAATAGGTTCCTTTACTCCCAAGACCTAAAAAAAGGCCTGGCACAGAGTAGGTTTTAAATAAATATTCCTGATCAATGAGCAATGAACAAAAATTCCTCTCCAATAGGGTTGTTGTAAAGGCCAAGCATGCAACTGTGAATTACAGATTATTTGCAAGAGTTAAGAAGTCATTGTTCCTTTTCTTAGCTGTTACACTTTTATAACTCATTCATCCCGTCTGCTGCCTTCCTATCTGGTCTTTTTTACTCCTTTCCTCATTTCTTCCTTTACTTCCTTTCACTCACCTCTTTCCTTAGGCCCTCCACCTTCAATTATTATATTAATTCTATTATATTATACACAGAAATCTTTGTTGGGGATCCAGTACTGGATGTTGCATATTTGACCTTCACAACAAGCCTATTGGGTAGGAATTTGTGTTCATCTGCTCACTGATCAGAGATAGCCACTTCTGATTTCATTATATATCAGACATGCAGTCCTGTGCCTTTGATTAAATTTAATATGGATTCATGATGTATTTATTTAACTTAATTTGATTAAACCATCGTGTGTGATAGAAATCTTTGGTTCTAAAATCGCTCACATTGATCACCAAAATGCATCACAATGTAGTTACTTGGGGCATGTTTTCTTTTCAAGGAACAGTCATGTCACATGCAATTTTAATCAAGCTGGGCAAAGTAATTCCTCTAGGGACTGTTGAAGAGTGAGTTTGTGACCATCTTTCTTTCCCTTCTAGGCCTGCTGGATAACACTGTAATGTACCCTGGTTTAGTAGGCACTGTCTGTGGGTATTTCTGGGTTGTAGATTTCAGCCACAATTATGGAAACAGTGTGGGGGGGTTGGTGGGGGGAATGGAGATGGAGATGTATTATATGAAAGAATCTGACAGAAGATTCTACCTTTTTAAACTTGCAATTGGTGATTTCAAATTTTCAGTATTTGTTAGGTGAGATCATACAAACTTACCACAGAAAATATGGATTGAGAGGGGTAGATGGTATGCCTCTACAATGCTGGTCCTTCACTTTTTCCCCCCTGAAATGTGATATGGGGGAGGAGCTGGTGAAGGCTGCTAGAAGAGGAGGTTGATTGTGGTAGAGTTCATTAGGCAAAAACTGAGGAGGCCTCCTTTGTGTGAAAATATCTCCTACTCACATTTCAAACAGACATTCGTTTGGGAGTACAAACTCCTGTTTTAATTATTTACTAGTTAAATTTATGAAAATCTTTCATTCTTGAAGATGGCAGCCTCACTGATGCATTAGTCCAAACAGGCTTGCTTAGTGTGTGTGTGTGTATACTTATATCTACAGAGAAAATTACTTAAAGTTAGGATAAGAGTGTTCTTTAAACAGTTAAAAGGTAAATATTTCTTTGGTGGTTAATCTTATTACATTTGTATCTTTATTCGCTTCAACTATATAATCAGAACAACACTTATCTAAATCAATACACAAGGCATTATTTTAAAGTTTTCTATATTGGGTTGCCTGGGTGGCTCAGTTGGTTGAGAGTCTGACTTTGGCTCAGGTCATGATCTCACATTTGCATGTTTGAGCCCCATATTGAGCTCTCCTGGAGCCTGCTTTGGAGCTGTGTCTCCCTCTCTCTCTGTCCCTTCCCTGCTCATGCTCTCTCTCTCTCTCTCTCTCTCTCTCTGATTCTTAATAAAATAAAATGTTAGAAAAATTAAAAAATAAAGTTTACTGTAATTATCATTGACATTGCAGTCATTCATGTCTTAATTCAGCAAAGTTTCACTGAACCTCCAATATATACCAAACTCCAGTGGCCAGAATTACAATCATGAAAAAGAAATCTCCCTTCCCTTCTAGAGTTCATAGAACAGTGGAAGGAGAACATAAAACAGGCATATTGCACAAAATTGTGGCAGGTTTTATAGTTGGAAAAAATGGAAATAAAATAGTACAGGTGAAACTAAAATACTAAAGGAGACTGAAAAGAAAACTTCTGAAAATTATCCTAAACTATTACTATTTCGTTTTTACTTATGTGATCTAGAAAAATAAATATAGTATTAAAGTAATTCTCTTTTTTTACATTTATTTATTTTTGAGAGACAGAGCGTGAACAGGGGAAGGACAGAGAGAGAAAGAGACACAGAATCTGAAGCAGGCTCTGGGCTCAGCTAGCGGTCAAGACAGAGCTGGATGCGGGGCTCGAGCGACAAACCCTGAGATCATGACCTGAGTGGAAGTCGGATGCTCAACCGACTGAGCCACCCAGGCGCCACGGTATTAAAGTAGTTCTTAATTCTCCTATTCTTCTGACACTTTATGATTATCAAAGAATCATTTGCCCATATATTTAGTCTCCTTACATACAGTGTCCCACATCAGTGTTCTGCAAGATGGCTGGAAAAGCTGGATTGATTTGGAAGCCTCTTTAGGCTGTAACAGAGAGGAAGTACGGAACACTGACCAGGCACAGGGACTCCTGTGGCCTCCACATCATCCCTGTGCTGACAATCTGCCCTCTGCTTCGAGTCAGTGCCCATTTCCACTTTTTTACCTCCACGCTGTGAGCATGACCTCAGCTTGGTAACTTAATTTGACTTCACTCCTGTGACTGCTGCATAACACCTTGAATGTGAATAAAGACACATGGCCATTAAAAGATTGTTTTGGCTTTTGTTTGTTTTTAGATAAAAGGGTGAGGGCTCAAGTTCTTGCCACTAACATTCAAGAAGTGTCCAAGTGGAAAATATTGCTACATATTTTATCACCATGAGATGATTAAGCCTGCTTTTGTTTTACTGTATAAATCTAAATAATGCTTGTATCCCTTCTATCATTAGCTTTTAAAAATCATTAATTATACAGTTAAATTTATCTTCATGTTCTGAGAGAACAGCTCATTGATCTAGAAATTAAGCTATGTAATTACCTTAATGGGTAATTTCTGTTACTAACTTATTTGTGCAGGGATCTTCTATCATTTGTAGACATGAAAAGCTTTATCTTCCTCCTGAACTACATTTGCATCCATTGTTAAAAATGGAATCAACTGGGTCCTGATTATATACATAGGGCCACAAGATTTTAAGATTTTAGACATGCGTTTTAAATTAGGCTAGTACTGTAGACTGAAAATGTGTCCCCTCCCAAAAATTCATAAGATGAAATCCTAACCCCCAATGCTATGGTCTTAGGAGGTGGGGCCTTTGGGAGATGATTAGGCCATGAGGGTGGAGCTCTCATAAAAGAGATTAGTGCTCTCATAAAAGAGGCCCCAGAGAGATCCTCACTTCCTTTGCCATGTGAGGTTACAGTGAAAAGATGGCCATCTATGAACAAGGAAGTGGGCTGTCACCAGACACCAGATCTACTTGAGCCATGGCTTGGACTTCCCAACCTCCAGAACTGTGAGAAATAAATGTTTAGAAGCCACCTAGTCTATGGTATTTTGTTATAACAACCTACACAGATTAAGATAGGTGTCTATTGCCATATTTCATTGCTCTAGAACACCCTAGTAGGAGAATCATAACACAGAATCATGCAACAGTGGAGCAAATCTATACCCTTTTTGGCAAATATCTATTTTCTCTTTGATAGAGAATAGACAAATTCTGGTTTGCTGCTGAGTGCCTGACTTTGATAAAGCAAATAGATTTGAACCTGAACTGCCTTCTCACAAACTGCATGTTATTTCTGATCTAGAGTTCACAAAGTTGAGAATGTTCAGGAACACTCCCTCATAAAGGAGAAGTAATATATAGCTGGCAGCCCTTGATCAGTACCTAAGGTATCTTAAACTTAAGTGATAGGAACTTTAAAAAGAAAAAAAAAAGATGAAAGAGAAGGAGAGAAAGAAGGAAAACAATCTTACCTCTCTTGAAGATAAGTAAGGTTTCTGTTATAGTTTTGATTTCGTACGTCAGTGCCAAGCCTGATTAGGAGAAAGTTGCCAATGTGAGGAAATGGCTATGCACATGGCCAGTGGGTCTCTTTGCAGACATTTTAGCCAAGAAATTTGGTGCTTGAAGGCAGCAACAGTGAAGGTTTTAATGCCCAGGCTCTATGTCATAGATGTTGAGCTATGTGAGACGACAGCAATGGGGTTTCTACCAGAACATTTCTGTTTTATGGTTGAGCGTTCCTCTTAGATATTCTTTTTTCTGGTCACCTCGCTATGAAATCATTTCTCTGGTGATTAAGGAAATTCTTTAAGCTATCTACACTTTCTAATAAATCCTTTCCCATTTAAACTAGCTGGATCCTATTATTTGCTGGTAAGAGTCCTGACTGATGCACTATTCTGAGACACTATCTCTACCAGTAACCTGATGACTCGCATATTATTACTGCTATAGGAAAGTTCAAGTACAACAGAATCAATGGTGTACTTCTTGGATTTTGGTTAAGGAAAATTCCACTCAATCACAATCTCCACAATCGAGAGAGTCAACTACCTGAGAAAAGAGACCATGTCTTATGCATCCTTTTCATGCAGTCTCACAACACCAAATATAGCCCTCCACTGAACCTTAAAATAGAACCATTCTGAGGAAGAAGACAGGATAGTTCAGTGTTTATTTTAAAACCAGGGAATTCAGGGAATTCATGTTCTGCCTTTAGAAATTATTTCCACTACAATTCATAATACATCAAATACCCTCTTTTTTGGTTCAAGTGTTTCATCTGTAGAAGTGAAATAACAACACCTGGTTATCTCTCTCTTTTTTTAAAGTTTATTTATTTTGGGAGAGAGAGTGAGCCTAAGTGGAGGGAGGGGCAGAGAGAGAAGGAGAGAGAGAGAGAATCCCAAGCAGGCTCTGCACTCTCAGCGCAGAGCTCGATGGGGGACTTGAACTCACGAAACTGCAGAATCATGACCAGAGCCGAAACCAGGAGTCAGACACTTGACCGACTGAACCACCAGGTACCCCAACATCTGGTTATCCCTTGATGGTGCCATAAGAAGTATAATGATCATGAATAAAAATTCCAGGAATTTACTCCATGGCGGGTAGTTTTCTAGATATTTTATTTTCATTAGCTTATTTTATCTTCACAACTACCTTATAACTTACATACATTTATGTTCATTTTACAGATGAGAAAACTTAGATAAGCCCAGGTCATATGTGTAAGATTCCAAAATCTGAATCCAGACAATCTGCTCCAGAATCTACATTTTTCATCACTCTGCTTTACTATAAGTAAAATAAGTTATTATTTTACTTGCACTAGAGATCGAAGGAACGGAGAAATGCAATGACAGTAACATGGAAAATATAGCTTCTGATGGCTAGAAGCTTTGCAAATAGCATTAAATAATTTTGAGATTTTATAGTAAAGTACTATTTTTTCCTTTAGACCCTATGTATAATTAATAAATCTAAGATTTATTGATTACCTGTAATAGATATATTTTCATCTCTATATTAGAAGCTTGAGGTTGGATGTAGGGGTTATATCAATATTAGATGTGAATGTGATCCCTTTTTTTTCTTTTATGGTTTATTGTCAAGTTGGTTTCCATATAACACCCAGTGTTCATCCCCACAAGTGCCCTCCTCCATGCCCATCATGTGATCCCTTTTTTAAAAGTGTTTACACTTAGATGGGAAAACAAAATATATACGTCCAGGACAGTAGCAAGCTGCTAAACGAAAGCAATCATTTTTTTTTTTCTTAAGATCTCCATATTCCTAGTCCATAATGCCTGGAACTTAATAGATAATGTGTGCCAACTAGATAAACATCCATCATGTTGTAATAAAATGTTATAAAAATTTATAAGTGTAAGAATTTAATAACACCCAGAATAACCAAAATTTCAGGAAGAAAGGGGAACTTGAGTCTGAAAGGCTGGCTGAGATTTGGATAAGGAGGAGAGAGAGGGTGGAGTGTCTTAGGTGAGGAAACAAAAGAATAAGCCTGTGGAAGTGGACTGAGTAACATAATCCTGTACAACAGCTATTGGGGTGTCCTGTTGGCAGCCATTCATTTGTTCGAAGGCTAAGTGGGCAGCTGGATATCTGGAAGACAATATACTAGGTTATTATCATGGGCACATTGTTTTTTAAAAGTTCTCCAGAAAAAAATCGAGCCCGTTTGAAGCAGGAAATTTTAAGCTTCATTAACTTTTAATGGTCAGTTTTAGACGTTATCTGTGAAAGTGTGAGAATTGTGTGAAGACTTACTGTTAATGCACTGTCAGGAGGAGCACTATTTACTGTATTGTTTCTTATTTTATGAAGAGAGAAAGAATATCTGGAATATGCTAATAAAACCCATAATTGCCCTGTGGTTATTTCCCCCCAAAAGCTATGATGCTTCCAGAGAAATAAATTACTTCAGGAATCTTGATGATAAAACAGCAAGAGAAAATGTCCGTGGTAGCAGACTGATTTTGATGCCTGACTACACAAATATGGATCAGTTACATCAATCACCTCTGAAACAGTGGACTAATTACAGAAGTAATTATGATTTGTCTTCTCAAAACTTTCTCTTCAAATAATCTTATTAATCGACCATACTATTTCATTGCTGTGTCAGTTTAAACCACTAACAAATATTTGTGTTTCCTTTGCAGGACTGAAAATATAGTTTTAAGTTAAATTTTGGGGCTGATTGCAACTGAGTTTAAAATGAAAATTATGGAGTGATGAAAACAGAAAGAGAAATCAAGAAACTGATCCCATTCACAATTGCACGAAAAACCATAAAATACCTAGGAATAAATCTAACCAAAGACGTAAAAGACCTGTACGATGAAAACTACAGAAAGCTTATGAAAGAAATTGAAGAAGAC
>CM053577.1:70531134-70549379 GCA_028646485.1 Cryptoprocta ferox
GCTCAGCGAAATAAGTCAGGCGGAGAAGGACAGATACCATATGTTCGCACTCATAGGTCTAATAGGAGAAACCCAATAGAGGACAATGGGGAGGGGAAGGAGGAAAAAGAGTTAGGGAGAGGGAGGGAGAAAAAACACGAGAGACTCTTGAATCCTGAAAACAAACTGAGGGGGGAAGGGGAAGGGGAAAAGGTAAAGCGGGGTGATGGTCTTGGTGGAGGTCACTTGTGGGGAAGAGCACTGGGTGTTATATAAAAAAAAAAATGAAAATTATGGAGTGATGAAAATCCCATCCCCAGTCCTCCCTGATGCAGCCACTGGTCCTGCAGAAGATGCTTTCCCTTTTCCCAGGAGCCACCTGCATACATGTCTGCAAGGCTGGCCCATGTGCTGTCTTTTCTCCCTTTTCCTTCTGCTTCCCTTCCTGTCTTCCATGGTGCTATGTAGGCTGAGATTGTTTAAGGCATCTATGATATTGGGATGCAATGAGGAAGAATTCTGAGTCCCTGTGGGTTTCTGCATTACTCTAGCACATTACTTTTACTCTAAGGATACCCCCAGCATTATGCTATTTCCATTTCTCCAAATTTTAAAACTAGCAAGCCATTTCCTGGGAATCTACCCATCCCCACCCCCACCAAATTTTGACAAGTTCCCTTGATGATATGTTGAACAAAGTTATATCTTTTCAAAATGAACTGATATTTTGGTGGTGTTGCCTGCCACCATAAACAAGGTATTGTCCAAATTAGGAACAAAAATACCTTTAGGTAAACTAACGCACTTTCAGAATATGGGACTATGTCTGCGAATATGTGAAAGCAGACTGTTACTCTTTTAACAATTCCTTTATCTCTATAATAACACTCGGATAGATATTGACTCACAGGTAAATAGGATGCATTGAGAGTTCTACTTATTACAAAGGAACTCAATGAAATTAATAATCCATAAAATAAAAAACAGGCTCATTACATTGAGCTTGACATGAGGAAAAATGATTGGTTACACAACATCTCTATTAATGATAAGTCAAGTGAGAGTTATGGTAAATTAAAGTAAGTTGATCTTAGATTGTATATCAGAAACAATTTTTCAACAGTAGGTGTTGTTATGCTTGATATGACCTATAGAATATTTTCAAAAGAAAGACTTACACATATTTGGGTAGTTTAATTATAATCTTCCATGAAGATTGATTGATTGATACCCTGTCTTACACACACACACACACACACACACACACAATTGAGGCAGTTTTTAAGAAAATATATAATGAAACGATATAAGAAGTGAAAACTCAAAATCAAGGCAAGAATATTATATATTGTTGCTCCTACACATACCAAGAATCTTTTTACTAAATTGAAATTTGGTGCAAAGCAGTCCATTTATACTGAGGATCGCTGTGAACAAAAAGCCAGCTCTAGGGGCACCTGGGTGGCTCAGTCAGTTGAGCGTCAGACTTTGGCTCATGTCACAATTTTGTGGTTCACAAGTTCAAGCCCTGCATTGGGCTCTGTGTTAATAGCTCAGAGCCTGGAGCCTGCTTTGGATTCTGTGTCTCCCTCTCTCTCTGCCCCTCCCCTGCTCGTTCTCTCTCTCTCTCTCTCCTTCTCTCTCTCTCAAAAATAAATAAACATTAAAAAATTAAAAACTAGCTCTATAAAACTCATTACTGGGTCAATTTTTAATGTTAATTTATTTTTGAGAGAGCACAAGCAGGGGAGGGGCACATAGAGGAGGACAGAAGATCTGAAGTGGCCTCTGTCCTGACAGGAGAGAGCTCGATGTGGGACTCAAACTTACAGTACACGAGATCATGACCTGAGTACAATGCTCAACTGAGCCACCCAGCTCCCCCAGGATCAAATTTAATAATATCATCAAGATTGTTGTTTCCTATAAATGTAGTTACCTGGTAAGGATGAGTGATCTGACAGGCAAGGATTAGTGTGTTTGATATTCTCATAAGACAATGTATTTTAAGTTAAACATACACATCACATTTTATGTCTATAACAAAATAACAAATCCCAATTGGCTTCTGTTCATTGGGTTGCTATGGCAGCAAGATGCCAGTGGTCCTGAGACCACCAGCTGACTGCAAACTACCTCACAGCATATTCGCCATTCTGTCACTCAAACTGCAGCTGCAACCGAGTCTAGCTAGATGTTATTCATTGGAAAGTGACTGAAGACTACAAAGCGCTGACAAAATGAGTGAGAAGCTGGAGAACCAGGGCCTAGATATTGGGCCAGATCACAGGAGTTCCAGGGAGCTGGGCATCTGAAAAGACAGTGGTGGTCAGCAGAAATCTGGTCTGGCTCTGCCACTGCCATTGTGATGAATGTGGTGTCCCCTTCTTCTCTGTGTCACTTGCTTAAGATTTAGAGTCCTGGGAAGAATCAACTGACTCTCCAGATAAGACCATGAGCTCACTCAGATTTGCTCTTTCTTTTGAAGTAAATGGCAACTTGTTTGGCTCAGGCAAAAAGCCTTAAGGTCACCCTTGACACCTCCCCCTCTCTCACCTCACCAGTGCACCAGCAGATCCTGTAAGCTCTATTTTCAATATCTATCCGGAATTCAACCACTGCTCAATAGCTGGGACAGTCAAGATTCTACCCATGCACTTATCATCTACCCCATTTATAGCATGATTCCTGACATCTTGGCCAGTTGAATTATGAGCCCATTAAAAGAGCCCTGAGGTAAATGAAGAAATTGGTTGAGCAATTTATTCAGGGTGTGTTATCTCCTTTGCATTGGGAGTATTTAGGTTTCAGGATTCACATGGGACACAACTATACTTATGGGGCCATTTTGAAAGGGCCATCTTCTATCCTTTGCCAAACCTTCATGTAACTAATTCTCCAATCTTATTTCTCTGACCATGGAGCCAAATTATTAGCCATGACAATGAGATGGGCTTAATGAGACCATCTCTTATTCCAGAGAAAATAGATAATGGACATGTTCTCCTTTTAGTTCTTTCTTTCCATTGTCTCTGGAGATTACTTCTGAGACATATGTAATAGCACAATAGTCCCCTTCCCACTGGGGTAGAGTCATTCATAGACCTGACTTGAAGATTTTCCACTTTAATCAACTTCTCTTAGAGGATTCTCATGAGGCTAAAAGAGTAGCAGCAGTTTGTCAGAAGTAGGGGCACAAGGAGATAGATGATCTTAAGGCTTGAAGGCTAATTTTGGAATGCTTCAACACCTATCCAATTCTATGGCTAAATGGATCTGGTAGTATCCAATTTATGTTGGGTAGCTCAAGTCACACGCTGAGACTCTGTGACCAGTGGCAATACAGGAGATATTTCTTGGTAGGAGAATAATTAACTTGCTAAAAATAGGATGGTTTTGCTCTAAAACTCTAGAGTTCTCTACTGTGGTTTTCTTTTTGGGCCTGCTACATGATCCATGCCACATTCCTAAATGTCAGGCACTGAAATATGAGTTGATCTGCTAGGTCATATTGTCTATATAGGAAAGGCTGCTGAGGACAACCTGCATTGCTGCTTAGACCATAAGAGAAATGCCAGAATTTGCTTATAATTAACGATCTGGAGATAGTGCCAGGTATGGTGATGATGACTGAGAGGAAATGGCTTCCTTTGAAAAGCTTCTCTGTCCTAGGAAAGGGAATTATAAACTCTTCAGTCAAACAGAAACAGCCTCAGTGGACAAATGAGTGAGAGTTACTTGGAAAAGAAGTAAAATTGGTATAGTAGGTTCAGGGTATTTAGAGTTTTATCAGAAGGATAAAGGAATCTATCCAAGCCCACTCATGAGGACTTATACTTGAGTGTAAGAGAAAATAAGAACATTTTGATTTAAATTAGAATTTTTGAGACCATTAAATTATAAGTTTAGTTTCAGAGGTTGCCTTGTTAAGATTTTGAAAATATTTTCCTTTCAAAAAACGTTTTATACCTTAGCTGTGGTAGTGGAACACACAAATCTACATATATAATGCAAAGAACTAAATACACACACACACACACACACACACACACACAAAGTACAAGTAAAACTGAGAAAATCTGAATAAGATAAGCAGATTATATCAATGTCAATATCCTGATTATGACACTGTACTATCATTTTTTAAGATGTTATTATTGAATGAAAGTGGGTAAAGGGCACATGGGATCTCTCTGTATTATTTCTCTTTTAATGTTTATTTATTTTGAGAGAGAGAGAGAGAGAGGAGGGGCAGAGAGAGAGAGAGGAAGAGAGAGAGAATCTGAAGCAGGCTCTGCACCGTCAGGAAGGAACCTGATGCTGGACTTGAACTCACAAACCATGAGATTATGACCTGAGCCGAAATCAAGAATCAGACACTTAACCAATTGAGCCACCCAGGGACCCTATCTCTCTGAATTGTCTCTTACCAGTGCATGTGAATCTATATTTACCTCAACAACAATTTGAATGAAAAATGCTGTCATATTAAAAATCTTCCATTTTCATTAAATACCCCCTCTCAACACAATCTGTATGTCATCAGCTCTTAAATTTAGGTCTAGTTGGGTTTTTCTTCTGATGTCTAGTCTCATGTACCCTCCTATCTATTTTCATTTTGTGTGTATGTTGCATAATGATCTCAAAGTTAACATGTTTGAAATTGAACACTGATCTTTCCCTCCAAGTCTGTGCATCCCCTGAACTTCCCCATTTTAACAATAGTGACATCACATAGATAACCAAGATAGGAAAAGAATTTGAACTAATAAAATTCACTGTACATTCAACTTTAAAAAAAAATTTTTAAACCTGAATTTATGAAAATTTTTTAAAATATGATTTTGAGAATCAAAAGTGATACTTGATTAAACTAACACATAATTTTGCTACATCCAAAACGCCACTAAAACTATAGTATAGAGAATCTCTTTTTTAGAAGGCATGAACTCAAAAGATTAGAAATAACAAAGAGGAAAAAACAGCAACACAATCTCAGAAGCTGAAAAGCTGATAGAGGAATGGTAACTGGCCTGAGAACAGCAAATTCTAAGCTAGATGTGAAGACAGCTATGAACCAATCCATTTTTTTCAAACAGAACCACTACAAGTGTGTGGATCTATCAGCACCAGGTACCTATAGAACTGGGAGTGACAGGGTAGACAATCAAACAAGGAGGGCTGAGGTTTAATCTGCTCTGGAAGCCTTCAAGTGCCTAGATTTCCTCTCCTTGCCCACCATCAGGAAGACTGGGAGTTATTCTCTGCAGGGTCTCTGCAATTGCCAGGCATATCTAAAGGTATGAGTACTACATGGAAAATAATAGATTAAATGACTCTGCACACAAAATGCTAAATCTTGAGACCCCATTCTGTCTCTACTCAGCAACCAGGAAGCTGGCTGCCAGACTTTTTTCCTCCAAATAGGAGGGAATATGACCTCATCAATGGAGATTCTGACAGCTCCATGAAGAAAAGCCTAGAGATAGTGATATATGGGGGTCCTGTGGCAAAAGCCCTAACCAGATAATCCTACATTGAAGCTCAAGGTTGAAAAACCTCACTTCCATTTTTCAGTTCTTCATTTTTAGTGTAAACAGATAAACAAGGATTATGACACATAAGAGGCATCTTTTTAACAAGGAATGCAAAACAAAACTAACAGGAAAAGATAGTAACTTGGAGAAAACAGGAACAATGCAGGAACTATACTTAAATAAGAATAGGATGCTAGAGTTTTCAAGAGCTGTTGAAAATTAAAAGCATAACAGGCAGAAATTTTAAACTTAATAGAAGAGTTGGAAGATAAAGATGTTAACATCTTCCCAAAAGTGGGAAAGAAGGCATAATGAGGGAAAATGGGAACAATAAAAAAAAAACCCGGAGGGCAAGATCAGGAGGTCCATCATGTAAAGAATGAATTAAAAACAGAGAGGCCAGAAAAAAAAAATGGAGTTGAGGAAACTATGAATGAAACAGTTCAAGAAAATGCCTCCAGAAATTTAGGATATGAATTTTTGAATTAAAAAGACTTAGCTGGGTAATCATTATAATGCATAAAAATATACACAGACAAATATCTTTGTGAACTCTCAGAACACTGGGAGCAAAAAAAAAAAAGTTGCATAAGATTCAAAACAAAACAAAACAGTCACATACAAGCAATCAGGTGTCAGAGTGAGTTTGAATTTTTCAACAACAACTCTAGAAGAAAGAAAGTAATAAAGCAATGTGTCTGAAATTCTAAAAAAAAATTTACTTTTAAGCTAGAATTCTATCCCTAACCAATTACTAAGTAGTAGGTTAAAAGAAAATTTTCATACATTCAAATCTCAAAAACATAACGCACCTTTTCTCAAGAAGCTACTAGGATATATGCTCTACCAAAATTAGATATTAAAACAAAAAAGGGAAAGACCTAGGGTATTCAATGATAACTGAGTACCTAATGGTAGGAATTAGAGTGGACCAGAGAGTGTGACTTAGAAACAAACATGGAAGACTGTCATTCCAAGATTCCTGCTAGCTACCATTCTACTTCTTTTTAAACCCAGAACAGAATGCCCAAGGGAGCCTGGCCCCTGTTCGTGGCTTAACCTGATATATGTTAATGAAGCTCTTACTTTCTCCTCCATGCCTTGCTGTGTGAATTGACTGAGGACATTCATTTCAGATGAATTCTCTTTGGAGAACTATACATACTCCATGGCGAATTTGGAAGCCAGTAATACCTAGATGCCCACAACTAGCTTTCACCTTCCTGTGGTGAGCTTTGAACTTCCCAAGGTTCATTCATGACCTTGCCCACTGATTTCTCTGGACAGTAATCCAGCAACATATGTTTGACTTATCTTCTCTTGGAAGACCTTATCTAATAGTGGCAATATTACCAGTTCCTTACACAGTTCAAATTGTGCTTTCTACTCAGTATTTTTAAAATCTAACTAGTATATTGCTTACAGATATGTACATATGTAGTATAAACTAAAGAAAAACAAGGGAGTGAGTAACTTAAAAGTCAGAATAGTGGTTACTTCTGTGGAGGAAAGAGGGAGAGAGGTGCAAAAAGGGAAAATTGGGGGCTTCTGAGAAGGTGGTAATATTGATTTCTTAGCTTAGGTTGATGATGAGTGTGACTTTAGTGTTAGTATTTTTAAACTGTGTTTGTGTGTTTGTGTGTGTGTGTGTCGTATGTGTATCAGCCAAGGCTCAACCAGAGAATCAAAACCAGTAATAGGCATATAATAGTAGTGCCTGGCCGATCAAATGTAAAGTCCATAGGGCAGGCAAGAAGGAAGGGAAAATCATATCCAGCCTGGAATTCCAGGGGCAGAAGCTGGAGATTGCTGTCCATTGGAATCAGTCAGGAAGGAAGATGGGGAGGAAGGGAGAAAAGCTGTAAATCTAGCCGTTGTTTGGAGTCTCTGAGCTGAGGGAAAGCCGGAAGTTCTGTTTTAAAGAATTTCCAACTGATTAAGGCAGGCACATAAAGGGTAATCTCCTTTTTGATTAACTTAAAGCCAATGTGATTCACATTTACAGAATCCTTTCACTGTAGAGCCTTGATTTGTGTTTAATTGAATAACAGAAAGAAGGGATGTGCATGCCACAAAATGGCCAGTGCTTCCCTTCTGTCATCCATCAGTCCATCCAACTGGGAGAATATCTCTTATAGCCCACCCTAACTGAAAAGACATTAGCCAAGCTGACACATCAAAAAACCAACATATTTTTCTATATGAGTGATATAGTTCACAATTTCAAAAATTAAAATTAAATTCAATTATGTATTTTCTGGTAATAAAATTAAATCACTAGGTAAGCTTCTACAAAGAAGTTGCTAGAAATATTAATAGAGGCTGGCTTTTATTACTAGCATATTTCCTGCTGAGGCAATTAAAAACAATAATGGCAGCATAATTTTAGAAAAGTATTCTTTTTCCATATTTGAATAAGATCCAACCAAACAAAAAAGGAGTTTTGAATGGGCCACCTTAAATTTATTTTTAATTGTAAAAATAAACCATTAAAAACTCAAGTGAGAAAATGTATCACTTTTCAACATGTTTGAAGGTAAGATTCGTACACTGTGGCACAACTATTTTACCAAAATGATTTGGGAAACATGACCTGTCTTCTACAATACAATATTTTCACCCTGAAATGCAGTTTAAATTTTCATGAACCATTCAAATATATAAGTCATTATTGTTATCATATCATTATTTCATTTGTTTGAGTTAAGCTTGCTAGTGCACTGAAAACAGTATATTCTTTGCCTGAGTAGAGGCGGTCCACAAATTAATGGTAACCAACTTGTGCCTAACATAGTTTTCTTCAAAGAGATAATACATGATCGTATCTGGAAGTAGACATTATCCATCTGGTTACAAAGGGTAGACTCAAAATAAATGGGTGAAAATATATGGGGAGAGAGACATGAGCTCAGGTTAAGAAAAACTTTATTTATTGACAGAGCCACCTGGCAATAGAATGGGCATTATCTGAAGATTGTCATTCTCCACTTCTAAAAGTTTCCAAGCCTAGGATGGCAGGCTTACTGGGGTGCTGGCCTCACAGTTCAAGCCCTGGACTAGATGCCCAATTCAATGAGTATGGCATCCACTTTCACCTTTTTTCTTTTTTCACTCCTGAACCAATTGCCTATCACTACCACCTACTTTAACCGAATTGTTCTAAATCCGCAGCACTCCTGGGAAGTCTGTCCAAGGAACTCTCTTC
This sequence comes from Cryptoprocta ferox, assembly GCA_028646485.1. Lineage (NCBI taxonomy): Eukaryota > Metazoa > Chordata > Mammalia > Carnivora > Eupleridae > Cryptoprocta > Cryptoprocta ferox. The sequence continues at coordinate 70,539,856 of CM053577.1, forward strand.
TTTGCTATCACTTTTCTTTAAGCTCAAATTAATTCTATGTTGTATCTTTCCATTTTCTTTAGTTTTTCAGTTCTTACTTCATTAAGTTCCACTGTCTCAGACACATAAGCCTTTGTGTCTTCTTTAGCTTTCCTTTTGCTTATCCTTCAGGAAAATCTCTCTTTCTTTTATCATGTTGTCTGTGAGTAAAACAGAAACTTGAATCATAACTAAAGAGTGTAGTATTGGTGTAACATCAAATAAAAGTCATGAGTTTCGAAGTAAAATTAGACACAGTAAAAATTTAGGCTAATCATTTTAAAATTAAAAGTCAGAAATAAGCAATTATGGTGCTGAAGAAAAGTGTAATACATATTTCTTTTCATCAAAAAGCATTTATTGATGGGGTGCTTGGATTACTCACTCAGTTAATCATCTGACTCTTGATTTTGGCTCAGCTCATGATCTCATGGTTTATAACTTCAAGCCCCGTGTATTGGGCTTGGTACTGCCAATGTGAAGCCTGCTTGGGATTCTCTGTCTCCCTCTCTCTCTGCCCCTCTCTTGCTCACACACACACACACACACACTCTCTCTCTCTCTCTCAAAATAAATAAATAAACTTTAAAAAAGCGCATTTATTGACTGTCCACTCTATGCCGGGCTCCAGGGGTGTTAGGAACAAAAAATGGAATGATGTAGTGTTTTTCAAAGGGTGGTGTATTCGTTTCTCAGAGTGAAGAATTCCTTAGAGGATGGGCCAGAAATCTGGCACTTTCTTGCTGTTTCTCTTACTGTTCATTAACAACCTCTTATTGAAGAAAACCTATTCCTTCTTTTCAATTAATTAAACAGCTGAGTGATTAGTAGGTACAAACATTTGTTATTTATGGATAAAGTTATGAATACAATTTGGGTTTTTAAAATTTTATTTTATAGAATGGATAATATCTAAAAGATAATGGCAATGGAAACCAGAATATGGTTAACACCACAGTAGTGCCACTGCCTTGCTGTTTGTGAGGCAGCATGAGCCAGATAGACATGGATTTGAGTCCAAGTTCCTACACTTGTACACTACATGGCCTTGTTTCTCTGAACCAGCTTGTTACTTGAATAAAAAGGATAAAAATAATAATGAAGGTGTTGTTAAGATTACAAATAATCCTAAAATTTGTACGGAATCACAAAAGGACCTGAATAGCCAAACAAATCTTGAAAAAGAAGAACAAAATAGATCACAATCCCAGATTTCAGGAGATACTACAAAGCTATAGCAACCAAAATAGTGTGGTACTGGCACAAAAATAGGTTCATAGATCAATGGAACAGAATAGAGAGATATAAACTCATGATTATATACTTAGTTAATCTTCTACAAAAGAGGCAAGAATATGCAATGGGAAAAAGGTCTCTTCAAGAAATGGTTTTGGAAAAACTGGACAGCTACATGCAAAAGAATGAAATTAGACTGCTTTATTAAAAATCCTAAAAGAGAGAACAGTCAATAATTTCCCTGACATTGGCCACAACAACATTTTTATAGATATGTCTCCTGAGGCAAGGGAAACAAAAGCAAAGATAAACTATTGGGACTATATCAAAATAAAAAGTTTCTGCAATGAAGGAAACAATCAACAAAACTAAAAGACAGTCTACAGAATGGGAGAAGATATTTGCAAATGACATATTTGAGAAGGGGTTAATATCCAAGATATACATAGAATTTTTAAAACAACACTGAAAAACAAATAATCCAATTAAAAGGTGGACAGAAGATAAGAATAGACATTTCTTTAAAGAAGACATACAGATGGCCAACAGACACATGAAAAGGTGCTCAACATCATGAATCATCAGGGAAATGCAAATCAAAACCACAATGAGATACCACCTCACACTTGTGAGAATGGCTGAAAATAAAAAAGACAGGAAACAAATGTTGTTGAGGATTTGGAAAGAAAGGAACTGTCATGTACGGTTGGTGGTAATGCAAACTGATGCACAGTCACTGTGGAAAACAGAATGGAGGTCCCTCAAAAAATAATTAAAAGTAGAATTACTATATGATCCATTACTGGGTATATTTATCGAGAGAAAACAAAAACACTAATCTGAAGATACACGTACTCCCATGTTTATTGAAGAATTATTTACAATAGTCAAGATATGAAAGCAACTCAAGTGTCCATCAATACATGAATGGATAAAGAATATGTGGTTCATATATATAACAGATTATTACTTGGCCATAAAAAAAATCAAATCTTGACATTTGCAACAACATGGATGGATCTACAGAGGATTATGCTAAGTGAAATATGTCAGAGAAAGACAAATGCCATCTGATTTCACTCCTATGTAGAATTTTAGAAACAAAACAAAGAAAAAAAAGACAAACCAAAAAACAGACTCTTAACTATAGAGAATAAACTGATGGTTACCAGAGGGGAGGTGGGTGTCAGTTTGGCTGAAAAAAGGGGATTAAGAGTATATTTATTGTGATAAGCACTAAGTAATGTATAGAATTGTTGAATCACTATATTGTACATCTGAAATTAATATAACTCTGCATGTCAGCTATACTGGAATTAATACTTCATGGGGCGCCTGGGTGGCTCAGTCAATTAAGCATCCAACTCTTGATTTCTGCTCAGGTCATGATCTCATGGTTTGTGGCATCGAGCCTTGCATCAGACTTTGTGCTGACAGCATAGAGGCTTCTTGGGATTCTCTCTCTCTCTCTCTCTCTCTCTGCCCCTCCCCCAACTTTCACGTGCATAGATGCTTGCTCTCTCTCACTCTCTCAAAAGAAATAAACATACAAAAACCTTTAAAAATAAATAAATGTAATACGTGCATGATGGAATGTTAACTACTACTATTTAGGATTCACAATCTGCCCATATCCCCTGCTCTCTGGGGATAAAAAGACAAAAATAAGAGATGCAGAGCCATGAAAGGAAAACAGCAGACCCAATGGGAAAAAAGATTCCCAGGATTCAGCATGTGGAGGGGAAATATAACTGGGAAAGAGAGTAGGGGACACTAAGAAGATGATATGCTTAGAGTAAGTAAACAGGATGCTGGGAAGACACGTGGATAAGAAAGATGACTCTCTTGGGGAAAGAAATTGAGAGTTTCTTGGAGCTTGAGGGTACCAGAGGATAATAGAGCACAGGAGATTTTAATAAGAAGTTCTATATACCCTGTAAATGTTTGAGAGAGCTCTGAGAGTGAGGAGTTTTCTTTGGATTGTTTCTCTTTAAATTCAGAACCATAAAGAGAACAGTCAATGATTGCCCAGGGGATTGTCATTCTCGATTTTGAAACTAAGGTGAGAGAGAGACACATGGCATGAGCGGAGGAGGGGCAGAGAGAGAGGGAGATACAAAACCCGAAGCAGGCTCCAGGCTCTGAGCATCAGCAAAGAGCCCGACGCAGGGATTGAACTTGCAAACTACAAGATCATGACCTGAGCCGAAGTTGGACACTTAAACGATTGAGCTACCCAGGTGCCCCCAAATTTGAAATTATTACCTGAGACAAGTGCAAGATTTCAGATAGAGGTTTTATGACATTAAATTGAGGAAGTCTACAAAGACAGTCCTTCCCAAATTACTACTTGGGAATTTCCATTTTAGCACAACATTTAATAGACTCATCTGCTTATGAATTTGGAGTTCTTATACATGGGGACATAGCGTAGTGATGGATATGGGAACCAGCTCAATGGCGTATCTTTTATCAGCCAGAGTACTTGATCCTGGCAGTAAAGATGTTCTAGAACTGGCAGTGCTCAGCCATTGTGATCAACTATCTATTTTCTCCCCAAAATTGGAGACACACTTAAACATAAAAAAGACTTAGAGTAATGGTTAGAACATGCCCCAGAGACACTGTAGGAATGGTGAGGTCTGAGGTGGTAAAGTTAGCCAAGTAGGGCAGTTCAGGCACTCAGGTCATTTGTCTTTGGAATCTGTTGGGGAACAGGAACTGAGAGGCATGTGCCAATTCATAACCATGCATCAGTGAGCAGTGAGCCTCTGACTTCACGTCTTGAGTAGAAAAACTTATTTTATGGCATTTACCTGGAACTCTGGAATGGGACTTGCAAGCTTAGAAGCATGGCTGAACCCTATTTGGCAAAGAGCATAAAGAATTAGAAATTAAACAAGAGCACACACCTCTCTGAGGAGTCACATAAATATTCTCCTTTGATCATTTCATCAAAACTAGAAAGAATAGGAGACAAAACTTGCAGCCAGAAGGAAGAGATGTGAAGACCTTCGGGCCTTAGAAGCTGGGTAGAGGTGTGAAAATAGCTTCACATCTTGAAGACTGACTTTCCAGGCACTGTCTCAATGTCTCTTCCTATCCAGGTGAGGGGACCAGGCTGGGGCCCAGATCAGAGACCACAGCCCGTACCAAGTTTCCTATGTGCCAGAGGGGGATATAGGCAAGACCACTGTGATCATTTAGCTGCTTCTCACAACTTTCTCAGATCCTGCCAATCAGTATGTGGCATGAATCCCAGAAGATAGAGGCTGGAACTTGCCCTTTCCTGGTTTAATCTGATTAAAAAGGTGTCTGATATTTTTTCATCACCATTCCTTCTCCATTCGGAAGATGAAGGCATGTCCTTTAGAAATTTTCCTAGCTTCTCCATTTTACTGTTTTCTAGAAAAAAAATTGTGATGAACTCCCCGAGGCTTCATCCAGTTGCACCTCCAAAAGCACCTGAGAGTATCTGAAGCAGCTTCAGGTGTCTGAAGGCCCTAGTACCAGGGATATTTAGCAGGTTTGTTTTCCCCCTGGGAATCACTGATCTTTCTAGTCCCAGTTAGGCATAGATTCCAATACTGTTTATATAATAAAATATTTCCAATAAGGAAAAAGAGTGCCTGAGAAGAATTATTCGAGGTGATGGCATCTGAACCAGCCCCCCAAATAGAAAACACTGGTGAATGTGTGTCTCAAATATACACTAGGACAAGGACAGTCATTTCCAAATTGTTCACCGTCTGCCATATATATAGCCAGGGTCTGCCAAACATCTGTTTCAAAGTGAGGGAGGGAATTCAAAGAAATGAACAGGAGATGCTTGCCAAATAATATATAAATATATACAGATTGTGTTTGTATTTTCACTTTTTAGAAATTGAAATTTGTGACTGTGATTCAGATAACAGAAAAGACTGTGAGTCTCATACTGAATCACTTCTTCCTTTTCCATTACTCTCTGCAAAAGAAATGAACATATTCTTGATTTTGAACACATACTATGTGCCAGAAACTGTTTTAAAGGCTTTACATCTATTAACTCAGAATTTATGTCTCTAGAGAACAATAAATAACTCCCTGATATGGTATTCACAGAAAAGTTTACTGCAACTTTGGATAGAGTTAGTTACATTTTATGTAAGAATTTCCCTCACATGAAGCAACAGGTAGAAAACAATAGAAAGCTATCTATTATCTAAATGAAAAGTCATTAATAACTTAATGACAAGTTGTGATATTTTTTTCTGTTAACAGGATAAGCATATTGGAGTCACTACTCATTCATCCTGGACTAAGTAGCCAAATATGGCTCAGCCATGAAAAAAGTTCTCCTTGCAGAACATGATTATAAATTAGCCCATTTCAGAGCAGAGTTAAGGATCCTCCAGTAGGAATAAGATCTTGAGGAAATTGTTATCAACAAACAAGTGTGTGCTGTTTTCAAAATTCCTTGGCTCGGTTTGTAATAACAATATTCTTAAGACACTGTAATGTGTTTTCAAAAGCTTAATGGAAAGGGTTAAGCCAACTATTGTTTACTCCTCCTAGATTATAATTGAAGCAGCTGCAGGAGAACTTAATACCATTCATTTTCTTAAAGTATATAATTTCTACTAATTGTTAGATTACCATGTTTGTAGATTATAGCATCATAATGCCAATGGACTTTATGCAACATTTCAATGCAAATCACAATAAAAAGGCATGATTATCCCATTTAAAATGCAAACACTAAGAAAGTAAATTAAGAGAGCCAGATTTTGTTTGGCTAAGCAAATGGTTTAGCTTGATCAATAGTTAAAATTTATTAGTTTGCCTCATTACAAAGTTATACAGGATTTTCATACAAAATTTGGCAATACAGTTCATTAACAAGAAGCAAAAGAAAAATCACCTATGGTCTTAGCTTGAAGATAACCATGATCATGTTTTTTAATTTCCTTCCAGTATTCTAAAATTAATCTACATATACACATACATAATTTACTTTCACAAAGAGGGAAATATATTATACATTCTTTTATTTAACCACCTATATATTGTGGCTATTATCTCCTATCATATCATCATATTTTATGATTCATAATTATATGTTTATCATGGGTTACTAACAAATTCCTTATTGTTGGACATATTTTGTTTTCTTTTTTTCTTTCTAATGATAACCAGGGCTGTGATGAAGATTCTTGACACATTATCTAATAATATAGTTTCTTTGAATAAATTTCCATAAATTTAATTGTTACCTCATAATATAAACACAAATTCAAAGTCAAATTTCCTTTCATAAAAAATTGATTTAGGGGCACCTGGGTGACTCAGTCAGTAAAGCAACCGAGTTTGGCTTAGGTCATGATCTCATGGTTTATAATTTCTGTGCTGACAGCTCAAGCCTGAAGCCTGTCTTCGGATTCTATGTCTCCCTCTCTCTCTGCTCTTTCCCCACTCACACTCTGTCTCTCTCTCTCTCAAAAATAAACATTTTAAAAAATAACAATAAATTCATTTAAACTCCAAACCACAATTTAAATGGTCAAAAGAGAGTAATAAATATATCACAGAAGACTATATGAAAATGTCCAATAAGCATGGAAAACACGCTTCAAATCATTAAAAACCCTAAAAATACACAATAAAGCAACCAAAGGTGCCACTTTACACAATTTAGATTTTTTTAAAAAATTAAGATTGGGGTACCTGGGTGGCTCAGTCAGTTGAGTTTCTGACTTTGACTCAGGTCATGATCTTGCTTGCGGTCCATGGGTTCAAGCCCTGTGTCAGGCTCTGTGCTGATGGCTCAGAGCCTGGAGCCTGCTTCAGATTCTGTGTCTCCCTCTCTCTCTGTCCCACCCCCACTCATGCTCTGTTTCTCTCTCTGTCAAAAATAAATAAACATTAAAAATGCCTCTTATTACTTTGTAAAAAATTAATATAAATATTTAGAGAGAGAAAATTTTAGAGAAAGAAAAGTTTTTTAAGTCTGATGATATTACATGTTGAAGGGGTAAACTGTTTTATTCACTTCTCATGAAAGTGTAAGTCAATATACCCATTTGGAGGGCACTTAGATATAATCTAAGTGGAAAATATACATATTCTAGAACTCAGTAATTTTACTTCTGAGAACTTAGGCTAGAAAAATACCCGCACATGAGCCAGGGAGAGCTGGCTTCTAGCACATGCCCACCTTTACTGCTGGGCAGGCAGAATATCAGGACCACACAGGATGGGTGAACAGCACTTCTCCAATGGAAGGCAAACCAGGCATACTGTCAACATGTGTCCACTCTAATAAATCATTATGCTCTTTTGAATTCTAAAATCAATTATGAATGACCCAATTTGTGTCAATTAACATAAACTCACAAGTTCTTCAGAAAGCTATAATTTGTTAATGTTGAGTTGACACATCCAGCTGCCAAAGAGTCACAAAGCATAGCCAGGGGTCTTTGAACAATTTGGAGTAGAAATACATCTTTGGCACTTTCTAACTCCACTTCTAGCTCCCTTTCTCCTATTAGCAAACTTCTCTTCCAGAGGAAAGTATTCATCAGATACAATCCTGAGTTACACTTTTCCTGCATTAATGAATATCTATTAAGGAAGAAATTCATTGAAAACAAAGGTGTTATGTTAGCACATTGGTTCTCAATTTTGCACATTAGAATCACCTGAGGAACTTTGAAAAATACTGACACTTGTCCCCACCCTCCCCAGACCAATTCAAACTGAACCTCTGATGATGGTGTCTGAGCATTTGTACTTTTTAATAAGCTCCCCAGGTCTTTGCACATACAGTAATGTATATAAACTGCTGTCTCAACGTCCACCTGAAGAACATTTTCTATTTTTTTATAGTTTATTGTCAAATTGGTTTCCATACAACACCCAGTGCTCTTCCCCACAAGTGCCCCCCTCCATGACCATCACCCCCTTCCCCCTTCCCCCCTCCCTCTTCAGCCCTCAGTTTGTTCTCAGTATTCAAGAGTCTCTCATGATTTGCCTCTGTCCCTCTCCCTAACTGTTTCCCCCCCGCTTCCCCTTCCCATGGTCCCCTATTAGGTGTCTCCTGTTAGACCTAAGAGTGAAAACATATGGTATCTGTCCTTCTCCATCTGACTTATTTCGCTTAGCATTACACCCTCAAGGTCCATCCACTTTGCTATGAATGGCCAGATTTCATTCTTTCTCATGGCCATGTAGTATTCCATTGTATAGATGAACCACATCTTCTTGATCCACTCATCAGTTGATGGACATTTAGGCTCTTTCCGTGATTTGGCTATTGTTGAAAGTGCTGCAATGAACATTGGGGTACATTTGCCCCTATGCATCAGCACTTCTGTATCCCTTGGGTAGATCCCCAGCAGTGCCATTGTTGGGTCATAGGGGAGTTCTACTGATAGTTTTTTGAGGAACCTCCACACTGTTTTCCAGAGCAGCTGCACCAGTTTACATTCCCACCAACAGTGTAGGAGGGTACCCGTTTCTCCACATCCTCGCCAGCATCTATAGTCTCTTGATTTGTTCATTTTAGCCACTCTGACTGGCGTGAGGTGGTATCTCAGTGTGGTTTTGATTTGTATTTTCCTGATGATGAGTGACACTGAGCATCATTTCATGTGTCTGTTGGCCATCTGGATGTCCTCTTTGGAGAAGTGTCTATTCATGTCTTCTGCCCATTTCTTCACTGGATTATTCGTTTTTTCAGGTGTGGAGTTTGGTGAGTTCCTTATAGATTTTGGATACTAGCCCTTTTTCTGATATGTCATTTGCAACTATCTTTTCCCATTCTGTCGGTTGCCTATTAGTTTTATTGATTGTTTCCTTTATAGTGCAGAAGATTTTTTTTATCTTGATGAGGTCCCAATAGTTCATTTTTGCTCTTGATTCCCTTGCTTTTGGGGATGTGTCAGGTAGGAAATTGCTGCGGTTGAGGTCAAGGAGGCTGTTTCCTGCTTTCTCCTCTAGGATTTTGATGGTTTCCTGTCTCACTTTCAGGTCCTTCATCCATTTTGAGTTTATTTTTGTGTATGGTGTAAGAAAGTGGTCTCGTTTCATTCTTCTGCATGTTGCTGTCCAGTTCTCCCAGCACCATCTGTTAAAGAGGCTGTCTTTTTTCCATTGTATACTATTTCCTGCTTTGTCAAAGATTAATTGGCCATACATTTGTGGGTCCAATTCTGGATTCTCTATTCTATTCCATTGGTCTATGTGTCTGTTTTTGTGCCAATACCATACAAAAATCTCCCAGTGAATAA
>CM053577.1:70549479-70561034 GCA_028646485.1 Cryptoprocta ferox
AGGCTGTCTTTTTTCCATTGGATACTCTTTCCTGCTTTATCAAAGATTAATTGGCCATATATTTGTGGGTCCAATTCTGCATTCTCTATTCTATTCCATTGGTCTATGTGTCTGTTTTTGTGCCAATACCATACTGTCTCGATGATTACAGCAACATCTGACTCTTGATTTTAGCTTAGGTCATGATCTCACAGTTCATGAGATCGAGCCCCGTGTCAGGCTCTGTGCTGACAGGGTGGAGCTTGCTTGGGGCCCTCGCTCCCTCTTCCTCTCCCCCTCCCCAGCTCTCTCTCTCTCTCCCTCTCTCTCAGAATAAATAAATAAACATTTTTAAAAAAATTTAAAAAGGTATCAGGATTGGAGTTGTGAAAAGTGAAAGTCATAAATAGTCCCCTGCAATGAATGGAAGAGAGAGAGCTTAATTAGGGAAGGACAGAAATTTTGCTGGTAGTACTAAAAGTTCTGATCAAGTAGAAGCATATGATTTTCAAGTGGAGCCCATTTTCACCTGAAGTCGGGGGACTGTGTGATTTTTCTCCAGCAGCCTAGTGTGGGTTCAGAGAGCTAGGCACATGGATCCATGTAGGGTTGAGGTTTTTTTCTAGGCAAGTCAATGGAAAGAAAATGGAGCAAAGGAGTAGGTAAGACAATAGTCCATATGACAGAGCATGAAATCCATAATGGAAAGTGAAGGGAGTGAAGAGAGAAAGCTGCTGATTGAAAAGGAAAACAATGAGAGGGAAGGTCAAAGAAGAGTCTTGGTAAAGTAAGACAGCAGCTTGAATGGAAACACCTAAGTGGAAAAGCTGACAGAGAGGCCAATATGGAAACATGAGCAATTTTATCGAAGAACTTTACTGATGACATTGCTGAATTCTGCCTCTTACTTTGCTCAATTTGGTTGATGCTATTTAATAGTTATGGCTAGCAAATCTCCTATGATCATAAATGGAATGTTTCTCATGTTTCCATAAAATGTTCAGAGACTATGTAAGTATCAGTATGTGATAATTGAATGCAGTGATTAAGAGCTCAAGGTCTGAGGTTGGGTGATGGGCATTGAGGAGAGCACTTGTTAGGATGAGCAGTGGGTGTTGTATGTAAGTGATAAATCATGGGAATCTACCCCCAAAACCAAGAGCACACTATACACACTGTATGTTAGCCAACTTGACAATAAATTATATTTAAAAAAATATCTGAGGTTGAGTTAGAATCCTGTCTCTTGATTTTTCATTTATAAAACTGGATAAAATGGTATTTACTGAAAAAAAAGTCAATGACTCAATGCACATAAAGTAGAATAGTTTGGGACACATGGTAAGTACCCAATAAATGTTAGCTATTATTATTACCATTATTATTAGAACTCATACCCTGCTAGGTCCAAAAATAGCCCTAGAGACAATTTTGTCTAATTAGCTCATTTTACAGATGAGAAACCTGAGGTTCATTGAGACATATTGACATTCCCAAGTCAGGCAGTAGAACTAAGTCTAGATCCAGATCTCTAGATTCTTAGTCATTCTAGTCATTTGCTATCTTTTCTGTGTCACAATGTTTGGAATTTAGCTGCTTACAAGGAACCAGACCTGCCCATTGGCCCCAGCCCCTTAGGCAGAAGAATGTATAGCACAGAGATGCCAAGCAGAGAGCTCCTCCTCAGGCTTCTCCTGCCTCACCATACTATGAGGCAGTCATGAGCAAGAGGCAGCACAAGTAGACCCAGAGGTCTATGGCAAGGTCACCAAATTGCCAATTCACGGGCCTTTTGCCACCTCATCACAATAAAGAAAATTGCACTTTCACAAGCTTCAGTACATTTTCTGTTGTTCTATGAAATGAAGGCAGCAGCCATTCCCATCCAATTTACTGTCCTGTCCAGATGGTGGAAGAAAAGATATAATTGAAGTCATTGTTGGTATTTTAAAGTCAGGGCTCTGTAAGCACTGACTCTTTCCAGCCTTTGATTGTTTACAAAGTCTTCCAGCTAAAATTGGATGCAAACTGACCTGGCCTTGTCTGAAGTAATTGAGCTAATGCTGAGAAAAATTGGTGACTACTTTCTCAATTCCTATGCCTCCAAATATTGTGTGTACAAATTTTTCTGACTGATGGCCTCTGGATCTCTGTCATGACCAAATACTCACACAATCCTTCTTGAGATGTGTATCACCTCTAAAATTTGCCTAAGTTGATTATTGAAGAACTTAAACTGAAGCCTTGAAAATCATACAGGATAAATCATGCAGATGAGATTTCCAAACCAATTTTGGGTTCAGGTGGCCTAATTTAGTTCAAATCCCTGTGTGCCCCAAATAAGAATCTTGATTTGTGGTGTCTCAGCTGTGGCCTCAGCCTTCCTACACAATAGTCAGGTGTTTTGTTTTGTTGTGGCTGTTGCTTTTATTGTATTTATTTCTAACTGAAATTGGAAACAAAGGCTATGTGAGTTATTTATACTTGCCACATTTGACATCATGCTATGCATTTAGGTCTAGAGAAGTAGCTGTTAACCTCCACTGTGCATCAGAATGACCTGGTAAGCTTTAAAAAAACATAGGTCTCTGGCTGTTCTTTTTCAGTGATTTATAAGGTGGTTCAAATGTAAGGCAAGGTTGAGAACCAATGCTTTAGAAATGTGCTTCTCAAACTTTAATGTGCATATGAATTCTTACCCCCAAAAATGTGATCTGTAGACCTGCACCATTGACATCACACAGCATGTTAGAAATGTAGTCTCAGCTCCCACCCCAGGTCTACTGACTCAGAATCTGTACTTTAACAGGATCCCAGATGTGTCTTGAACACATTAAAGCTTGAGAAGTAGTGCTCTAAAGAGTTCTGTTTCCTTCTATAGACCATTATTTAGGTATGCTGTCACAAAGACGTTGTGCTTGAGTTGTGGCATGGAAATCCCAACAACTAGGTTTCCTGAGTCAAAGATTATCAAAGGCTTTTCCACATTACTATTAACATATAATATGAATTTTTAAAAAAGTGAGGTATAAAACTGTCTATAAAGAATGATTTCAGTTATACAAAATGCAAATAAAAATAAAAGGAAATACATACTATCTTTGAGTTGTAAAAATGTGGGTGATTTTTATTTTTTTAATATTTTTTGTTCCTTCTAGTTTTCTATAATAGTATAATTAGAAAAAGTAGATAATTTAAACAAGACAAAAATCCTATAAAAATGTCTAACTTTGTCATTATCTTTTACTCTTCTTGTCCCTACAGGGAAAATTTTTCATTTTAATGTTAAAGTGTATCAGGAGATGTAGGCTTTTCCACTATTAGGCAAGAAACCTGATCTTTTTAAAAGAGCAAGAAACTCGGTATCTGAGAGCATATAGTGATGAGCTTCTTATCAGTCTTGATGAAAATTCTAGGGGAAAAAAATCTCATTCTTAAAGAGTAAGAAGAGGTGACTGTTGGAGTCTGGCATAAGTAAAACAAAAGTGATACAGGATTAATCCTAATTCCTTTTATAGCCAAGTCAATAGAATGGTAAAGAAAGAGGATGTTTTAAATCTTATCTAGCTTGTTTTTTTTTCCAAAAAAATCATTTAATGTCATTTTGATTAAAATATTAAAAAAATCAGGAACTCTGGCTTGAATGGTATTAAAATTGGTAACAATCAGTCAGAATCCCAGTAGGAATGAAACATTCAAACAGGTTAACTGAAGAGAGTTTAATAAAGGGACAATTACAAAGTTGGAGCATGTTTTGGGGTAACCCACATGGGATGGTGTAATACACTGGGATTAGCTACAATGGAGAATTGTTACCACCTGGTGCCTGCATGTGCAAGGAGAAGGAGAGATTACCAGAAGGCAGAGAGAGTTCCTATATGGAGGTCTGACAGAAGCTGTGCCCTTAATGAAGAAAAGGACCCAAACCACAGCAACCTGGCAAAGGGGATTACTTCAGCTACAAAAGGGATTCTTCACTCTTCACCTCTGGATTTCACCTGGTGTTACTTATTGACCAAACCACCCAAATGTTAGATGCCAGGGAGCCTGTCCATGCAGGTCAGTCTCCAGAGCACCAAGTAAAGCAATGGTAGAGCCACAAATGCACATGGAAAATATTAACGATTAACCTATGTAGATCCCTAATGTGTTGAAGGATGGGAAAGAATGTGAAAGAATTGGTTAATGGTTTAAAATCCCATTGACAGGGGTGCCTGGGTGGCTCATCGGTTAAGCATCCAACTCTTGATTTTGGGTCAGGTCATGATCTCACAATTCATGGGATTGAACCCCACATTGGGCTCCATGCTGACAGCCTGCTTGGGATTCTCTCTCTCCCCCTCTCTCTCCACCCTTCTCTGTCTCTCTCTCAATAAATAAATACATAAATATTAAAAAAACAAATCAATTTATGGCTTAGCTTCATTCAACATTGCATCAAGGATTTGAAGATAGAGAGGATACATGTTTACAAATTTGAAGATGTCACAAAAACAGGGAATAGGGGAAACATAGACATACAGTGTCAGTATTCAAAAGAATATGTTCTGGTTCTGATACAAAAAATTTAATAGATGTAAATGAAAGGCCAGCATTTGAGTTAAAAACATCAAATGTCTCTGTAATTGTGGGAGAGATCTAAGTATTATTGCTTATCAACATTTTTTAAATTAACAAGTGTAAATAATCAGTCATGAAAAGACTTCCCCCTAAAACTAATGTGATTTTAGTGTGAATTAGAATCAAAATGTCCAGAAAGAGGGGTGAGACTCTCACTCTATTCTATGCTGAGTAGACAGTAATGATAAAATGAATTATGTGTAGGGGATTTAGGACCAGGATAGTACATATTTAACCTGGAGAATGAGACTCTGCCCAGGAAAGGAGGTGGAAGAATAAGTTTCCAAATGTCTGAAGGAGTCCCCTGTAGAGTGATATGACTTTCTTCCAGCTTTAGGGGTAGAGAGTCATAGGCACAGGGAGCAGATACCATATTACATAAAGGATGACCATTTAAAAAAGCTGTACCATCTGAAAATCAAATGGATCTACCTGTGGGATGGCAAATTCTTTATGCTATTCAAACAAAGGCTGAGTGACCACTTACCAGATATACTGCTAAGGAGCTTGGTTGCAGAGAACTGTGTTCTCCGTTAGCTTGGAGGTGATACCTCACCATATCTGAATCCGCAGGGTTACCTCAGTGGCCCCTCTCATCTATTTTCTTCTCTATCAATACAATCATGTTGGTGTCTACTTCATCTTCTCTTTCCCAGAGCTAAGTGGGAATAGAAGCTTAAGCTATGGAGTTTTAGAAGGTTTTTGAAGCTTTAGAACTGTTGTTCCTAATTTCCACCAATGGCTTAAATCTTTTCATTAAACATTAAGTGCTAAAGCAGCCCTTCTTATCTCCTACACCAATTACTCTTTTTAAAGAAAAAGCCAGCTTCAGTTCCAAATATAATAGTTAAAAACAAATTTTAACTTAGGCCTTTATTTAGTTATTTATTTTTTTCTGTCTACAAAAGTTCAGATACATTAAAAAGGTTTAGAAATGAAAGCAAAAGTCTCTAGAAATCCTACCACTCAGAAATAATCACTATCAAGGTTTTGGTGAACATTCTATGGACCTCTGTCTATGAGTACTACCATATGGCTTTCTGGATCCAAAGAAAGATATATTATACATTCTGCTATGCCATCTGCTTTTATATACAACATCATGTTGTTGAAATACTTCCATGTTAGTGAATGCTGTTTTATGTTCTGTATTATTATACATATATATCATATTATGTTATATTACATGAATATAATGTGGATATGACAATATAGCCATCTAAACAGAATATAGTAAAATATTTAAGATGCACTCATTGGTTCTTTACAAATGGACTACTAACAGAATCTTGTATCCAGCTGATACAATTTCAGCTTCCTTTCTGGATGACAGCAGTCCTTAAGAGGACAGGTTCATGATTATGTAGCAAGGCCACATGGGATGCTAAGAAAAACTGGAGCTTTGAGGCTTAAGTGAAAATTATCAAACTATTAATTTCAGGAATGAAAAAAAGTATATATGGACTCATTGCTGTGTTAAGATGAAAACTTTAGTATTTTCTTTCCTTTTCTATCCCTGTTACATGTATTGAATAGATAAGATTTATTTTATTTTAATTTTTTATTTAATTTATTTTTTAAATTTACATCCAAGTTAGTTAGCATATAGTGTAACAGTGAGTTCAGGAATAGTTTCCTTAATGCCCCTTACCATTTAGCCCATCTTGCCTCCCACCACCCCTCCAGTAATCCTCTGTTTGTTCTCCATATTTAAGAATCTCTTATGTTTTGTCCCCCTCCCTGTTTTTATATTCTTTTTGCTTCTCTTCCCTTATGTTCATCTGTTTTGTACCTTAAAGTCCTCATATGAATGAAGTCATATGGTATCTGTTTTTCTCTGACTAATTTCGCTTAACATAATACCCTCTGGTTCTATCCACGTAGTAGCAAATGACAAGATTTAATTCTTTTTGGTTGCCAAATAATACTTCATTGTATGTATATACACGACATCTTCATTATCCATTCATCCATCGATGGACATTTGGGCTCTTTCCATACTTTGGCTATTGTTGATAGCACTGCTATAAACATTGGAGTGCATGCGCCCCTTTGAAACAGCATACCTGTATCCCTGGGATAAATACCTAGTAGTGCAATTGCTGGGTAGTAGGGTAGTTCTATTTTTAATTTTTTGATGAACTTCCGTACTGTTTTCCAGAGGGGTTGCACCAGTTTGCATTCCCATCAGCAGTGCAGAAGAGATTCTCTTTCTCCGCATCCTCACCAGTATCTGTTGTTGCCTGAATTGTTAATGTTAGCCATTCTGACAAGTATGAGGTGGGATCTCATTGTGGTTTTGATTTGCATTCCCTGATGATGAGTGATGTTGAGCATCTTTTCATGTGTCTGTTAGCCATCTGGATGTCTTCTTTGGAGACATGTCTATTCGTGACTTTTGCTCATTTCTTCACTGGATTATTTGTTTTTTTTTTTTTTTTTTGGGTGTTGAGTTTGATAAGTTCTTTATAGATTTTGGATACTAACCCTTTGTCTGATATGTCATTTGTAAATATCTTCTCCCATTCTATCGGTTGCCTTTTAGTTTTGCTGATTGTTTCCTTCGTTGTGCAGAAGTTTTTATTTTAATGAGGTCTGAATAGTTCATTTTTGCTTTTGTTTCCCTTGCCTCCAGGGAGGTGTTGAGTAAGAAGTTGCTGCAGCCAAGGTCAAAGAGGTTTTTGCCTGCTTTCTCTTCAAGGATTTTGATGGCTTCCCATCTTACATTTAGGTCTTTCACCTATTTTGAGTTTATTTTTGTGTAGACTTATTTTATTTTTAACATGCTTATATTTTTTAGTGTCTATCAGATTATATTATCTGTAGTTCTTGAAGATCTAAAGACCTTGTTTCTTTCAGTATAAAATCTCTTGAACGTGTTTGATTTTCTACTTCTATGTCTTGTTGTTTCAAATTGTGAGATCATCATCAGTAGGCCTTTATCTATAGACATGTTGTATGCCCCAAAACAGACACATAGATAAAGAATAGAATAGGGAACACAGAAATGGACCCACAAATGTACAGCCAACTAATCTTGAACAAAGCAAGAAATAGTATCCAATGGAAAAAAGACTGTCTCTTCAGCAAATGGTGCTGGGAAAACAGGTCAGCAACATGCATAAGAATGAAACTGGACACTTTCTTACACCATCCACAAAAATAAATTCGAAATGGATGAAAGATCTAAATGTAAGACAGGAAACCATCAAAACACCAGAGGAGAAAACAGGCAGCAAATTCTTACTAGACATGTCTCCAGAGGCAAGGGAAACAAAAGCATAAATGAACTATTGGGACTTCATCAAAGTAAAAACCTTCTTCACAATGAAGGAAACAATCAACAAAACTAAAAGGCAGCCTACAGAATGGGAGAAGATATCTGCAAATGACATATCAGATAAAGGGTTAGTATCCAAAATATATAAAGAACTAATCAAACTCAACACCCCCCCCAAAAAACCCAAATAATCCAGTGAAGAAATGAGCAAAAGTCACGAATAGACATGTCTCCAAAGAAGACACCCAGATGGCTAACAGACACATGAAAAGATGCTCAACATCACTCATCATCAGGGAAATGCAAATCAAAACCACAATGAGATAGCACCTCACACCTGTCAGAATGGCTAACATTAACAACTCAGGCAACAATAAATATTGGCAAGGATGCAGAGAAAGGGGAACCCTTTTGCATTGTTGATGGGAATGCAAACTGGTACAGCTACTCTGGAAAACAGTATGGAAGTTCATCAAAAAATTAAAAATAGAACTACCCTACAACCCAACAATTGCACTACTAGGTATTTATCCAAAGGATACAAAAATGCTGATTTGAAGGGGCACGTGCACCCCAATGTTTCTAGCAGCACTATCAGTAATAGTCAAATTATGAAAAGAGCCCAAATGACTATCAACCAATGAATGGGTAAAGAAAAAGATGTTTTATTTATTTTTCTTAAAATTTTTAAATGTTTTTATTTATTTTTGAGAGAGAGAGAGAGACGGCATGAACAGGGGAAGGTCACAGAGAGATGGAGACACAGAATCTGAAAACAGGCTTCAGGCTCTGAGCTAGCTGTCAGCACAGAGCCTGACGCAGGGCTCGAACCCACCAACCCTGAGATCATGACCTGAGCCGAAGCCGGATGCTCAACCGACTGAGCCACCCAGGTGCCCCAGACGAAGATGAAGATGTTTTATACACACACACACACACACACACACACACACACACACACACTGGAATACTACTTGGTGATCAAAAAGAACAAAATATTGCCATTTGCAACAATGTGGAAGGAACTAGAGTGTATTATGCTAAGTGAAATAAGTCAGTCAAAGAAAGACAAATATCATACGATTTTACTTATATGTGAAATTTAAGAAGCACTATAGAGGAGCATAGAGGAAGGGAAGGAAAAATAAGACAAAAAGAGAGGGGGGTAAACCATAGAAGACTCTTAAATGCAGAAAACAAACCGAGAATTGCTGGATGAGTGTTTAGTGGGGGGATGGGCTAAATGGGTGATGGGCATGAAGGAGGGCACTTTTTGGGATGACCATTAGGTGTTATTAAATGTAAGTGATGAATCACTGGGTTCTACTCCTGAAACCAATACTACACTGTAGGTTAACCAACTTCAATTTAAATAAATTTAAAAAAAGGAATGTTGTGCCCCATGGGCCAGGAGTGCATCCCTCCAAAGAGGCTTTGTATTTAATTATGCCAGGGACCGACTTTTAAGGTAACTTCTATTTGAGGAGCTTTCTATACCATGTAGGTAGTATAAACTCAAACCACACTTTATATGAACATAGATATGTGTTTCCTATAATTTTTTGGATCCTTTGCCAGAATGAAGGCCCTTTTGTCTTCTCTTTGTGCTGGTGAAAATAATTTTTTTCATTCCCTCTTCAATTAAGTGTTCTGGCTTACACTGAGGGGGCTTTAGAGGGGTCGCTACCACCATACTCCCTCAGTGGTAAGATACTAAAGCTTTATTCATGAGACTGACACCAAAACAAAGATGTTCGTTATCACCACTTCTATTCAACATGGTACTGAAAGAACTAGCCAGGGCAATAATGCAAGAAAGACACAGAAGGCATATAGATTAAAAAGAAGAAACAAAACTTTTTATTCTTATATAATGTTTCATAAAGAATCCAAAAGAATCTATAAAGTATTATAAATAATAAGTGAATTTAGCAATATTACTTAATACAAGATCAACATATAAAAATCAATTGTATTTTTATGTAGTAGCAGCAAACAGTTGGAAAATAAAAATAATAAGCATTTATAACGGTATTGAAAAACATCAAATACATAGTAATAAATCTAATGAAATAGGTGTAAACTTATCCATTATTAAAAATAACAATGAAGAAATTAAGGAAGTCCTAAATAAAGAAGTATAGATGGAGAGATATTATATGTTAATGCATTGGAAGACCCAAATGGTTGTCAATTCTCCTCAGATTGATCTGTGAACTCAATATTTTCTTTATCAAAATCATAGTAGTGAAATAAGTCAGGCAGAGAAGGACAGATTCCATATATTTTCACTCATAGGTCTAACAGGAGAAACTTAACAGAGGACCACGGGGAGGGGAAGGGGGGAAAAAGAGTATGGGAGAGGGAGGGAGGCAGATCATGAGAGACTCTTGAATACTAAAAACAAACTGAGGGCTGAAGGGGGAGGGGGAAAGGGGAAGCGGGGTGATGGTCATGGAGGAGGGCACCTGTGGGGAAGAGCACTGGGTGTTATATGGAAACCAACTTGACAATAAAGTATAATAAAAAAATAAATAAATTAAATTAAATTAAAAAAATGAAAAAATCATAGTAGCTTTTTTCTTTAAGTGGAAATTGGCAGGCATGATTCTAAACTATATATGAGAATGCAAAAGAGAGTCTTGAAAAAGAACAAATCTGGAGGTCTTCATCCACCAGACTTTAACTTACTATAAAGCTGTAATATTATAGTAGTTAAAACATTTTGGCATTGGTGCAAAGCTAGAAAAATACAACAATGGTACAGAGATGCCAGAAATAGACACATACATATATGGTAATTTGGTTTACTAAAAGGTACCCCTTCTATTAAATGAAGATAAAAGAAGTTCTTTTCAATGAATAATGCTGGAGCAATTAGAAACATGGGAAAAAACAGAAACTTTGAATCCTTTATCAAACCATACATAAAAGTTAATTTGAAGTGGATCATTGACCTTTAGTTTCTTAGTGGAAGCTAAAAATTAATCAAGCTCTAGAATAAGCTAGGAAAATATTTTTATGACCTTGAGGTAAGCCATGTGTTGGTTCATAACCCTCTGTGAAGCTTCTCTGTTTTAATCTGAAACTAGTTCCTATACTCAGAGGGGCAGGGAGAGACTGATGAAAGATGAAGTCTACTTTAGGTTGATAGGTGGTCCACTTTAATAAGCAAGGAAACTTACATATGAGGTTTGTCTTGGACAGCAGCAAGATGAATGAAACCCTGCACCCACCCACTAGATCTTAAAAATTTTTTTAAAGGCCTTAACTGAGTTCAGTCACATATATATGGTGCAGATGTTCTCAGCACCACAACACTATCTCAAAGTTGTATCTTTGGAGAAGCCTCTGGGAGTCGGAAAGGTAAGCATCATCTACATTCTAAGGACAGGGGAGGTGGTGAGGAGCTTCTGTGTGCTGTGTGATTTTAAACATGTCTCATCTTATTAGAGTCTTAGTTCCTTCTGTAAATTAATATTTTTGGACCAGATGTTTTATAAGATCTCTCCTGTGATTCTACCTCAATTTATATTGTTCACTGCATTATTATAGATTACATATATATTATATTATACACATACAAATTTCCATTTGATTTTTGTTGGAATGCGAGTATTATAGACCAAAATTAGGCAATGAATTTTATTATATTTATTTTTTATAGGGTGAAATA
>CM053577.1:70561534-70625907 GCA_028646485.1 Cryptoprocta ferox
ATGTAAACTGGTGCAGCCACTCTGGAAAACAGTGTGGAGGTTCCTCAAGAAATTGACAATAGAACTACCCTATGACTCAGCAATAGGACTGCTAGGGATTTTCTCAAGGGATACAGGAGTGCTAGTGCATAGGGGCACATGTACCCCAATGTTCGTAGCAGAACTTTCACCAATAGCCAAATCATGGAAAGAGCCTAAATGTCCATCAACTGATGAGTGGATCAAGAAGATGTGGTTTATCTATACAATGGAATACTACCTGGCAATGAGAAAGAATGAAATTTGGCCATTCGTAGCAAAGTGGATTGAACTCGAGGGTGTCATGCTAAGCAAAATAAGTCAGGCAGAGAAGGACAGATACCATATATTTTCACTCATAGGTCTAACAGGAGAAACTTAACAGGGAGGGGAAGGGGGGAAAAGAGTTGGGGAGAGGGAGAGAGGCAAACCATGAGAGACTCTTGAATACTGAGGACAAACTGAGGGCTGATGAGGGAGGGGGGAGCTGGGAAGAGGGGTGATGGTCATGGAGGAGGGCACTTGTGGGGATGAGCACTGGGTGTTATATGGAAACCAACTTGACAATAAACTATAAAAGAAAAAAAAAAGAAAGAAAGAAAAGAGTCAGATGCTTAACTGACTGAGCTATCCCCAGGCACCCCTCCAGCTCTGCTACCTTATGCCTTCGTTCACAGCTGATGGCTTCTTCTCATTCTCAGAGAAAATAGAATTTCTCAATTCCTAGAATAAACCTACAAACTTATCTGCATCCACCCCCTTTCCTTCCTTCCCATTCAGGAAAAATGAATCTCTTCCCCTATCTAAAATCAACCCTCTGCTGTGCCTGAGTTTTGTCCTCCCACTTTCTCAAGAAGTTAGATCTTTCAGGTGTCTTCTCATCCCTGTATCTTCAATCTCTCACTCTAGTGCCTCCTTCCCATTATAATTAACCTGCTCAAGTGCTCCCATCTCAAGAAAAAAAAATCATCTCTCCACTTCTCCAGACACCCATTCATAATCAACCTTCTTGAAAGAATTATCTTCCCTTGGTGTCTCCACATTCTCTTTCCCACCCATGCCTACTCACTGCAAAATGGCTTCCATTCTCCTTCACTTTTCTATGATTTCTCAGCAGTCATATTGACATTGGAGACCACTTCATTCTCCCTGAAGTGTTCCCTGCCCGCTATGGGTTTCTATACCACCACTCTCTCATGGTTTTCCTCTTCCTTGGTCTCATATTTAGTCTCTTTCCCAGTCTTTTCCTTTCTCTCTTTATCATGTAAACATTAAAAGTTAGAACCTGTTCCTCAAAGTTATGATCTAGTCATATTCTTCTAGGGCCATAGCAGCTACTCCCATGGTTTCAATTGTCATGTTTATGCTGATGACTCAAAAATATATGTTTACATGTCAGGCTTTTCCCTTGAGCTTCTAACTCAACATATCTTGCTACTTGGGCATCTCCACTTAGAGGTACCACGCATGCTACCAATTTGTCCAAAACTGAACTGAACCCATTATCTCATACCCGAAATGTACTGTTCTCTTGTGTTCTCTAGTGATAATTCCAGTATCTTAACAAGATACCTGGTAATTGTCATCATCTCCTATTTTTTAAATCACTTATATATAATCAATCACCATATCCTATTGAATCTATACCCAGATTCATTTTCTCCATTGTCATTGCCATTCCCCCTTTCCAGGCCACTGTTTTCACTAACTTGGACAACAGAAGCGCCCTCTTAACTTCTCTCCATGCTTCCTATCTTGACCTGCCATTTATTTTCTATATTCTTGCCCATATAAAGTTTTCTAAATACAGACCTAATTAATTCTCTCCTTTTTTAAACACCTATCACTGTCTGCCCTTTGCCTTAGAATAAAGTCCAAAATACTTACTATGGCTTGCACAACCCTTTGAAACCTGAGCTGACTCATTTCTGAACATTCTCCAAATGCAACATTCTATGTGACAGCATACTGAATGCCTTTCATCTTTTTGAATTTTCCTGGTTTACCATCATCCTCAGGTTTAAGTGTATGTTGTTACTTCTGCCCTGAATGCTCTTCCCCTTCATCCTCACCTATGACTTTTATTCAGCTTTTAAGCCTCAGTTTGGAAATCAGTTCTTCTAAGAGACTTTCCCCAACTCCCCACAATACCCTGAAGTACATTGAACTTTTAAATATTTATTTATTTATTTATTGAGAGAGAGAGAGAAAGAGAGAATGAGCTGGGAGGGACAGAGAGAGAGAAGCCCAAGCAGGCTTCATGCTCAGCACAGAGCCCCATGCAGGTCTTGATCTCATAACCACAAGATCACAATCTGAGCAGATATCAAGAGTCAGACACTTAACTTACTGAGCCATCCTTGTGCCCCTGGACTTTTTATTTTACGCAGCAAGAGAAGTCCAGTTCTGAAATCTATACATTTGTAAATCTGTCTTAAATAAGAAGGCACTCTGAATCATCAGAGTATATGAATGACCAATAAAAATTTCACATATGGGAGGGTTCACATAGCTATAATTGAGATTAAAGTCCTATGCAATCCTAATAATAATACCTACAATTTTTCAAGTGTATATTATATGCAAGTACTATACTAAGTATTATAGGTCATGATTCTGTTTGATCCTCTCAACAAACCCTATTTTACTGACAAGAACTCAAGACTCAGTGAGGATAAATAACTTGCACGAAGGCACAGTACCAGGAATTAGTGCAGCTGGAATTTGAGTGCCAGAAGCCTGATTCCCGCACTCTTAACCCCTACAACACACACCTTACCCCTTGAAATATTCTGTGCCCAGAAAAGTGATATATAATCTTTTTAGCCCATAAAAGAGGCTCTGACCAGTTATTTTTCCTGATACCAGCAAAATAAACAGTTTCATTGTTCCAAAGAAAATAAATATTAATGAAATCTTAAAATTTAACTGTGGGATGGGAAAGGGAAAGTCTGGGCAGGTGGTAAATGCCTATATAAAGAAGGACAACAAAAGTATTCTAGTCTTTTTAACTCAATCCCGCTAATTTTTTAGCACAGCTTTTTGACAAGACAGTCTTCCACATATGTCCTCTCCCAAGGAATAGAGGTAAAGGCCATGTGCATTTGTATATTAAATAAATAATGTACAGAAGTACATTGTGTCACCCATTGTCCATTCTCTAAACCAAATGGCTTGCCATGATGACAATTGGAAGGGGTTTGGACTGTTATAGAATTAGAGTGCTCACAGTTGAAGCTACACCCCTTCCATGGACAATCACTAACATGGTCAACAGTCCTGGAATAAACCTACCCCCATTGCATCAAGGAGTTAGATCACAAGTCATATCTAGCAACTTGCCCTGGTTTTGCCCACGATAAAGTCTATTTGTAATGCCCGGCAATTCAACTATTTGTTTGATAGTGTTTTGATACCCTTGTCAAAATGCAATGATAAGCACCTCAATATGGTTTCTTACATGTGGTATGTAAAAAAATTTTTTGTTAAATAAATTATGATCTTAAATAAATCATGCAAGGAAAGCAATATCATATTCACTTTCCAACTGAGGCATTTAAAAAATGAACTAACTGGAGAATAAATACCTAGTGTCTGGGATAGTAGGGACTTAAAACCAATTCAGTCTAATGCCAAAGTTCCCTGATTTCAACTATAGAGAGAAAGAAGAGGGAGGAGAAGGGTAAGGAAAGAGAGATGGAGGTAAGGAGAAAAATCTGAAAACCATGAATCTGCACAACTTCATATATATATATATATATATATATATGAACATATATGAGGACAATGATTGTAAAAAGAAGAAATTCTATTTTGGGAGTTTTCAGATAATCAAATTGTCTGCATGACATGCAAAACATTGATCAGACACGCCCATAAAAAGTGGAAAGAAATGCTGTAGACAGATGTTTTCATATAGCAAATAATGGTAAGCAGGGTGTTGAAGATACTAATTTTCATGATTGGTGCCCTTGTTATTTTTGCTTCATTGTCCTTCACCCTACTTGGTCTAAAAATATGAGAGAGAGAGAGAGAGAGAGAGAGAGAGAGAGAGAAAGAGAGAGAATTAGTTTTCAGGGCCAGTTTTTAAAAAGCCATCAGAAAAAAAAAGAATGAAGGATAAAATTTCTAAAAAGTTCTCCTCTCCCCCCTCACTATTAACATTCACCTCACAATGTGTATATGTGGTTCTACCCCCGCCTGTCCCGCTGACAGACGGGACAGTCATGATATTTAAAGACCAAGAGATAAACTCTTGAGAAGAAGGCAGCCTAGGGGGAAAAAAACTTGATCTTTTTGTGTATTCCAAAGTGGTTCTTTTTCTTATAAAGTTGTTTCTGCATGTTTCCTTTTTTCAATGGGCAATAAATTACTTTTAAGGAAATAAATGTGAACAGATTTGGTTAAGTGACTGGGATGAAGAGAAGGTTTTGCCATCTGTGAGGAATGCATTAGAATAGACTCACTCTGGGAAAAGGTTATCCGTGTTGCCTGTCTTTAGGAGATGACATTTAATAAAAGTGCTGGTTCACATTTATTGATCCCTGTACATTAAAAGGCATAGCAAAGAGAAGTGTGGTATGAATAACTTAATTATGGGCTGTTTGTACGGATGGAGAACCACACGGGCTCTGTGTGTGGAGATCCATGGTAATTGCAAGCTATTTAAGGAAGTTTGTATCCTGGGGATTCTCATCACACTATCTCATGAAAATTCATCATACTGATGTGTAGACATTTCCATAGTTTCTCAAAAATAAGTTTCTGAGATAGTTTCATACACACACACACACACACACACACATGCACACACGTTTCACATATACCTTAGTTACCTATAGGCTGAGCTTAATTAAGAGAATAGGTATAGGTGTGGTGTGAGTGGGTGGTGAAGGGGGAGAAGGAGAAGGAGAGGGAACTTACAACTCAGGGAAACTTTTTGAAATCTTAAGCCATCTAATGTTCCAACAGGATTTCCCTTGCTCGGTGATGATGCTAGTCTTGGTTACCCAGTTTTATTAAATATTACCATGTTAGGAATAGAACATAGGTTCTCCAGAACAAAAACTAGAATTCACCCAATAGCTGAAGGATAGTTCTGAGAAATTATGTCACCTGGACTTGCTCAAGCTCAGAATTTTAAAGTCTCCTGAGGAATCTCCCACTTCTCCACTCCAGTAAGTGATATTTTCAGATTTTAAATCTGATCTTATTTACTTAAAATTTATCTCCCTCTTGGCTTTCCTTCTTTACCAAGCCTATATTCAAACTTCCCTATTTCTTGCTTTACTCTTCCTTTAAGCTCACAGTTCACCCACACCAGGATACTCCCCTAGGAGGTTCTAAAATAGAAGTAGACATTTGCAATGGAGATCACATTTTGCAATTATACTGATACATTTTAACTTTCTTCTTATATCTTATTGCCTTGTAGCCTTCTACCCTCTGAGGTCAAAGCTTGAGATTTAAGTCCCAGGATAAAACAGTAAGCTTAAATATCAGACAAGGCAAAAAATTTTCCAAATTCCTTTGACTCATCAAGAGCTAAGCCTTGAGACACCTTGAGTTGTCTCCTCTAAGGACTAACTCCCTTCCTCCTGTACAGGCTGGACCCCAACTCTTCTGCCCTCTGGAAATATGGAAAGCAAAATTTGTTCCAATTCATGTTTTGACTCATGGAAGACTTTATTTTATATACTTCCCATGCCCACCTCACCTCCCTACTTGGTTGGGGATAGGAGGATGGATCACTCATGGTTGAGAGACACTGCTCTAGACTCTTATCAAGCCAAGAGAAAGACTGGAAAACAAGTCACATATGTTGTATACTTCAGCCAGAAGGGCTAGTGAGATGATCAGCAGCCAGGCAGATAAAAGATATCACCATGGAGACAGAGAAACTGAAAGATTTGAGGACCCCACCTTCCCAGTCACCGAGATACTACACAAGCCACATACCTTCCTATAACCCCAGATGCCATGTTGGAGAGGAAAGGGTGATGACCGAGATAGCCCTCAGCCTGACTAAACATTAGATAGGCTTCTTCCTGGCTCTAAGACCTTACCTCCCTTTCCTTATAGCATTTACTTAAGAAAATTTATTATCATAAATTCTTTTTCTGCCTTTTTAAGATATATGTAAATCTTTTTCTTGCTAGTTTTACAACACAGAAATGTCTTTCTCAAGAAGACATTCTCAAATCTTTTTCTTGCTAGTTTTACAACACAGAAATGTCTTTCTCAAGGATTTAGGAGCTATCATTTTGAAATGTAAGCATAGTGATAGCACCCCTTTCTCCTGGCTCCAGTGAGCCTAACTTCAGCAGGTACTTTGCTCCAGTTATAAAACTACCTCCCGCCTCAAAGAAATGAGAAAGTTTACTTTTCCTTTGGACAAAGCCAAGTAGCAAACACGGGTGGTCTGTGTTCTCCCTTTCATGCCGATGCTTAAAAACCCTCACACTCTTTGTTTCAGCAGAATTGAGTTCTGACTGAGTTCTGATCGCTCACCCCTTTTGCAATAGCCTTAAATAAAATCTTCCTTACCTGTTAGCTTTGTCCAGTGCAATTTTTGCTTTGATCATGGGGAGAGAAAAATAAAAAAAAATATCTAAGAAACTAGTGCTTTTTTCTTAAAGACATTGAACATAGCCCAAAGGAACTATTAAAAGTTTATCACATCAAATTAAGATCACCATATTGGAATACAAGTTTTTGTTTTTTTGTTTCTTTTGCTTTCACTTGGTATCCAACAGGTGAAGACTGTGAGGATAAACAGAGCAGTTTTATATGAAATAGTCAACATTGTCTATGCATATCTAGCCCTTTGATTCCCCTTTTACATTTTCTACATCCACCCCAACAAATTCTGCCCTGTATCATCAGTGTCTGCCTGAACATTGGAAGTTCCTAGAGTGCAGGAATCATATCTTAGTATCCCTTCTCTCACCCTCATCTATCACACAGCTGGGCATAAAGTAGACACTCAAATATTGGGTGAATCCACCCATCAATTAATATTTATTGAGTGAATTCTGTGGGTCTGGCAATATGCTAAATGCTAAGACAAAAAAGAAATATGAATCATGGTCATGATTTCAGTCACTTACAAATTAATTGAGAAGAAAGACACATACAGGACAATGAATAAATTATAAAATCAAGGCACCATTTGGGTTGAGTTATTTTAAAAAATAAGGTATTTGGAAGTTCAGAGACACAACCAGAACAAGAAAGGAAATACAGAACTTGAACTAGAACTTTTTAAAATTTTGTTTTAAAAATTACCCAACTTACACAAAAGTAGAAAATACAGCAATCCCTCTGGTAACCCATGTACCCCTCATCTAGCTTAGAAAACTATCAATATTTTCCCTATTGTTTCAACTCTCCCTATTTCGAATGGACTTGAAAGAAGGGCAGAATTGAATAGCAGCTCCATGTGGCCCATGTGACATGACTTTTTGTAACTTCTGATTCTGACTGGCAAGCTGGTCACTCTGCTGCAGTCCTCCTGGCCTCCCCCTTCCAGATACAATGCACTAAAGCACACTTTTGCCTCAGGGCCTTTGCATTCTACCTGGAGCTTCCCCCTTCCACCTCCCACTCCATACACACAAACTGCACAACATATCCCCTTACTTTATGTATGTATGTGTTCTGATAGAATCTACTCATAGAGACCTTTGCCAATGATATTTAAGATAGCACCCTCAACCCTCCTCTGTCCCCTTAGTCTGGTTTATATTCTCCATAAAATTTATCACTACCTGAATTATGTCTCTGATTTCTTTTTTCATTCATTCTCTGTCTCCTCACTAGGATGAAAGTTTTATGAAGGCTTGTACTATGAAACAGAATCTGGAATATAGTAGGCAGCCAATAGATAGATGTTAAATGGATGAATAAAAGAATAAATGTTACTCCCCTTGCTCAAAGAAACCTCCATCATTCCTGATCAGTTAGCAGAGTGGCCTCTAGCCTAAATTCAAGTCATAGAAATATTGTCTAACCTACACAAATTTTAAAAATTTAAATTAGTTGACAGCATTCAGAATTGAGAGATTGCACATGAAATCCTCTTTAAATAAGTTCCTTAAAATCTTGCACTACTGGGTTCATAACCTGTAGAGAGTAAGATGGAGTCACTCATGTCAAGCAGTGACTTATGTCAGGTAGTGAAATAAGCAACCAATGGCATTGCAAGTAAGAGCAGATATTACCAAAACGAGAACAGAATGATGACACTCGGGACTGATAACCGGCAGTCTGCAAAGGCCCAAGACTGATTAAACTTCTTTAAAAAGGGAGGATATTTTCAGCAAACTGTCAGACTTTCTAGACGCTGACCCTCTCATGTCTGACCACACCAAAAAGGCAACTTCTGCTGAAGGCTCTACCCAATTGATCTCTGAACATAACAGAGATTCTCCACTGCTTAAACATAATAAGAACATGTGCTGAGAACTTACCCAGACCAGACAGAGGCCTCATCTATCTTGGACACTCATGGACTGACTTCATGTTCTGTTTATTAACTTCCTACCCCTTGTTGTATCATTTGATGTGTGACTTTGTATTGTGCTTTGCTTTGTGCAATGTGTGGGAAGCCAAGTTAAATATGTAGTGAAATGTCATTGAGTTTGGAATCTTGAAACTGCTTTCGAATTATGTTAACTTTGCTTTATAATTGAATAAACCTGACATTGTGGGAATACACAATTCATGTGTGCACCCTCATAGCATGGTCGCGACCTAGCCTCACATCGCAGCCCTGGAGACTCAACAGCAAGTATCCCTAATGGGAGCTTTCCTGCTGTCTTTTGCTGTTTACCAGAGTTTTGTCTGTCTCATTCATTTACAATCCCTGCTTGGCTCCTGTGGGCATTCTAGTTCACAAATCCAAACTCAAGCGTCTCTGTAGATTAATTGCTTCTGAGAATGGTCTGCACATTTCAGTTCTGCTACTTTTACCTTGCCTCCATTTGCCCACATGTACAAAGAACCATCTCCTATTTCTGACGCCACAATGACCCATGAATTTGAGTCTAATGGAGTGGGCTCAGGTGCTCCTATTGATCCTCAATTCAGTCTCTCTTCCCCAATTTATATATTTCTAATTCCAAAAGGTCAGGTCCCAGATTATTTCATGCCTACTGATTTTCTTTTTGTAATTGAATAGTAAAAATAAAGGTGTGGCCATTAGGTAAGGAAATAGCATACTGTTCACATGCTAATCAGAAGTTCTGCCTTCAAGCACAACACAAATCAATTTTTATGAATCTTCTCAACCTCCTGTGGCCTCCCTTCCCCTCCCATATTTCACATTAGATCATAAATCAGTGAACTGAGATTGGTTGGGTAGGAATTAACTACCTCCCCAATAGCCTCTCAGGAATGGTGCCTCCCCCTGTTCACCCATAATTTTGAGACTGACACTTTAGATTAAATCTTTTCTATCCTTTTTTTTCCTCAGGCAGAGAAAGAAAGCTTATCCTTGGGATTTACAAGAGACTATAACACATTGTCAGGGGGAAAGATTTGTTTTGAAAAATTTTATTTGAACAAGGATTTCCTTATTCCAGATGAGGAAATTTTTCTAATAATTTAAATAGAAGTCATCATTCTTTTAAGAAATTAAAAAATAAAAGCAACCCGAATGACAAATGAAATTTTTTTTACTGGTAAAAAAACAAGTGAATAAATAAATCCAGCACATGAAAAAACAAGGCTCTTTGCTCTCACAGGGATGTCATAAACCACATCTGTAATTAAAGTAGGATGATTATACCAAGCAAAGGCAAGGTACTGTAGATACGAGGGAGGCTTCCCTGGTGCTGGGCGTGGGGTGGAGAACTCAGGTTGTCTTATGCCAAACAGAGAAGGTAAATGGCTGAAATGGGTAGTGTCATTCATAATTAATATAAATGAAGGTATTTACAAGGTGATGAAAGAGACACAGACATACAGAGAGACGAAGAGACAGAGAGAAATGATACCCCTCTAAGAATATGAGATTTGAGCTTCTTTTCAAGGTGTATTTATTTTCTCCCTGGCTTCTATGGAGGTACCCTACGTACCTCTTGGGATCTTCTAAGTGAGAATTAGGACCATCTGTCTATTAACAGACAGAAAAACAAACAACAGTAATGATAATAAGAAGTTAAGCATAAAAGTAATCCTCTTTTCTTCCTTGAGTTCTTGCCTGGGTCCTAGAAATAGGAGCTTCTAACACTTGTACTCTCTGGAGGAAGTATTGGAAACATACTTGGTGTGCTACTTTCTGACAGACTTACCTAGGGAAACCAGCAAGAGGGTAACACTGAAGGACTGGCATTTCTCCTCTGGACAGGCATGTATTAGTAATCACGACTCACATGTAGCTCTGTATCTTCGGATCTGTACCAGGCTTCTTGTTTTACGTCTCTTCAATGCTTCCCATTTCCCATTCAATAGCTAGAAGCCAGCAAAACTGAGGGCAGCAAAACTGGTTTCCAAGTTCTCTAAGTAAAAAAGAATAACAAATAGGGCAATGCAAATGGGAGTTGGGGAAAAGATAAATACTAACTCTTTCTCCACTCAGTGTTGCAACAATTCTGTCTGCCAACAATGGCAATAAAAATTCCTTGGGTGGAGCCTCACCTATGTACAAGACCTGGGCCAAGGATTTTATATACATTATTGCCAATTTTTAACAACAATCGTGCAGAACAGTATTATTGTCCCCACTTTACTCATTAGGAATTTGAGATTGAAAGAAGTTTTTTGTATTTTTTATTTGTTTGTTTTAACTATCCCAGTAATACATCTAGAAAGTGGTGATGCCAGGATTTAAATAGTTCGCCTGATTCCAAAGCCCATTCCTGTTCCAATATACTACACTGTCTCTCAATAGCTATTTCTTAGATATTGATTGAGCACCACTGAAATATTAAATGAAATAAAGCAAGATTTTAGTCTGCTTTGGTCACAGCTAGGGCCCAGAATAGTGCCCGGCACAAGGTAGGCACTTAATAAATATGAGATGCAGAAATGAGTGCTTTTTATTCTTCCTTGGTGAACTGTGGTCTGTGTAGAGGGCATGGTGCATATGCAGACAATCCCTAGTCCTGATCTAGTATCGTCTTCCAGCTTTTGCTGTCTTTTCTGAAGACCTACTTCACCATCCTACCCAAGAAACATCCTATCCAAGACTTCTAGCTCCTCCCACCCAAGATTGCAGGCACTTTTGACTTCTGGATTCAGACAGTCTATTATTATCATAATTTTTATCCAAGTTTTTTCTTTATTGCCTCGGGAATAAAAAGTGTTGCCCCTAAAATACACAAAGTAGAATAGGTCAGGATCTGCCAATCATATGTAATATTAGAGGCCAACTCTCTCCCATAATTTCAAACTATTGTTTCTAGTGCCAAAAAAGCTAAGAAAGTGCTGCCTCCCGGTTCAGAACACTCAGTCTGGAAGTGAGACAATCACCAAATGCTAGCAGTAGAGGGCAGACTTATGATCTTTGGGACTGTATCAATTGGCACCCATGGACATTACTGGGGCAGTGCGTCCCACTGACCAAATGGCTCTTGTCCCACCTGGTTGTGACTATGGAAATACAGGCTTAAGGTCATCTGCACTAGTCAGGTTGTCCAAAGAGATAGAATCAATATATAGAAAAAGATTTTATTAGAAAGAGATTCTTAGTATAATTAGATTTATTATAAGGAATTGGCTCAAGCAATTGTGGAGGCTGAGAAGTCCTACAATCTGCTATCTGAAAGCTGAAGACCCAAAAAATCCAGGGTTATACTTTCAGTCCAAGTCCAAAGACATGAGAACCAGCAGTGCTTATTGTAAAGTTTCAGAAGGAAAGCAGAAGGCCAATGTCTTAGCTCAGGCAGAGAGTGAATTCTGGCTTCCTTTACCTTTATGTTCTACTAAGGCCGTCACTGGATTAGATGGTTTAGTGTGGGAGGGCAATGTGCTTTGCTCAGTCTGCAAATTCAAATGCTGATCTTACCCGGAAAACCCTTCACAGACATACCCAGAGATATTGTTTAACCAAATATCCTCACACCCTGTGACACAGTCAACTTGACACATAAAATTAACCTTTACAGCATCTCTTCAGGAGGAAAGCTCCATATCAGCAGGAACAGTTCATCTGTGCCCAAGTATCCTGATGTAAGTAAGGGCCTTAGCTGTTTTTTATTCACTTTAGGGCTCATCCCCCCGGATCTGACTCCAGAGTTTTAACAAGGACAATAATCATTTTATTTCTAACCCAAGTACTACATACTTGTTAATGGAGGTGACAAATAGCAGTTCAGTTTGCACCCCAGAGGAACAGGTTGGGAGCACTACCCTGAATATGACAGTGATACTACACCCACTTTGTGCAGAGACTTCACTAATGTGCCAGCATCAGTGCCTATGCAGACCAAGTAGAACCTGGAGGGAGGAGAGTGAGGCCAGCCTCTGGAGGGCAGTGTCCTTCCATGAGTCATGAATCTATGAGACCAGTGACCTGGTTTTTCCAGGCAGGTTCCTCTACTTGTTCTAAATGTACACACACACACATACACGCACACACACGTACACACACACAGGTCAATCTTTAGCTTTCAAAAGGGACGTAGTACTGCAACTTATAACATGAAGGAAAAATAGGATTTAATTCACTTGTCAAAATATATATATATATACATACATACACACACACACACACTCCTCTACTCATATATATATACATATACACACTCCTCTACTGCTAACATAGTTCTCTAAATATGCACTTGCTGATTCTTTACTCCTTCCCAAGTCAACAGAGTGGGGTTTGGTTTTGTGAATAAGAATAATGTCTAATTTACTCATCTCATTAATGATTCGAATTAATTTTAGAGCTCTATTGCTGCCAACTTCCCATTCCTTTACCATGTTGTGCTTTTTATAAAAGCAATATAGCATATTAGCATGATCCTCTGTTGACTTTAAGGTCAACCTGCATATACACCTCTCTTGGATTTGTGCAGAGACTCACATTGGTGTCTTTGTATCCAAATTACCTACTCTTTTTAGAACTATCAGCTTGATGCTTCCAGTTCATTAGAATTCATTAGAATTCACTATTCATTTGAATAGTGGTTTATGGGTATTTAGTGGTATAATGTATGTATATACACAGTATATAGATAGATAGATAGATAGATATAGATACAGATATAGGTATCTATATATATACTGTATTTGGGGAACTAACTTTTTGATCAGGACCCCGGGAGATGAGAGTCTGAGGTATAGTTCAGAACACCAGAGAAGGCATTCATAAAAAAATGTAGAGGTCCTGTAGCATAACCTTCTCATTAAAAACTCAGGTTCTAAGAGACTAATAAGTTCAGACAGATGGTCAGTAGCTATGTTGAACTCTAAAGTCACCCCAGCCTAGGCTAAATATTACAAATATTTAACAACTGGTCAGAAACTGGTAATGACAAAGAGTCTGTAACCCACAGATGATTGGTATTAATGCGTGCTATCTTGGTATCATCTATGACCCAGAAGGGTACCCTTTTGCATCTCAGAACCACCCCTCCATAATGCCCCCAGTCCTTTAAGGAGACACTCTAGAGCTGTAGCAGCAGGTCTGAGTCACTCACAACCATTCAGTTCCTATGATCCTAGAGAACTTTAAGTCTTGACCAGTTTTCCCTGGATGCCAAAAGGATAACTAGAGAGATTATAGATTTAACCTGGATTGCCTGAGTAAATCTCTTCAGGGCATTTCCTTTTTTGTAGTTAGGCTATCTTTTGTTCAGTCCCACCTTCCTGGTATTGAACTAAGACTTCTTATATTTGGTCCACTTCCTCCCCATTACCACCTCCCACACCATTTTACAAATTAAGAATCGAGGGCATAAAAAATCCTAGTGGTCTCCTGGCACCTTTGTAACAGAACCCAGATTTCAGCAGCCCCCAGCTTATTTTTTTCAGTGCCCACATTGCTCTAAGGCTATTTAATAGAATGCTATTTGATTTAGTACAAAGAATAAAACAGCTTGTGATTCTCCTTTCTTTTCAATGTTCCATTTCTATTTTTGTACACTCTCCCCCAAAGAAATTTTTCTTTGGAGAAGATAAAGTTAATGCCCATGTCAAGTGCCCATTTAGAAGAACTTTGCTCCACCAGCTCTGCTGGGCTAATGAAGGGTAATTGCTGTTACCCACAGACCTGTGGCTTTAGTGCCAGCAAGTCATCAGGCTGATGCTTCCCCCAGCGTGACAACTTCCTTCTCTCAAGGGTTTTCCCAGGTAATCTATAGTGGCACTTGAAAAGCAAATAATTAAGAGCAATAAATAGCAAAATCCCCTAGAGAAATATAAATTATTCATAATAATAACTGTGCAGGCTGGCTGGAGGAGGAATGTTTTTATCGTTCACAAGAATTTTCTGAATCTGCTCAACTATGTTTAAAATCTTGGTTTAAAACACTGTTAGTCCGTCAAACCAAATAGAGTCATTCTTCAATGATTTCTTAAAACACCAAAGTATCAAATTTAATCACTTGCTCTCTTTCATAGTAATAGTGCAAAATATTTGTATCTTACTATACTACCCAGATCCTATATCACCATTGCTCATTCTTCAGGCTCGCAAACACATGTTAAGGTTGGGAGAACAGAGTGGTTCAGAGGAATGAAGTAAATGGCATAACTCAGAAATCTGGATTGTAACTCAGTTACTAGCTGAATGCCCTTTAGCAAGTAACAACCTGCTGGATTCAGTCCCATCACTGAGAATTCTGAAAGGAATCAATCCTGTATCACAGGGCGGTGTGAGACTCCAAGGAAATGAGGTGTATAAAAGTACTTAACCAACAAAATACTACACAACTAGTTTAATAAATTGTATCATTATTTCTCCTGCTTTTACCCATTGTGTTCTATGAATGCCACCACACCACTTTTGGGACTTAATATTTCTCCTCCTTCAGATCTTCTTGAGAAGGTCTCCTCGACCATTCCTAGTAGTCGAAGAGTCTCTGTTTGTAGAGGTTTTATATGCATAGCTCTTATCCTCTCCTCTTGATGGAGCAGCAACCAGAATTTGGGATGTAGGTAATATGCTACCTTGGGAGATGAGAGGACAATCTTCAAGAAACAGTACGGGTGGCCTCTCACCTACTCCTAGTTTAGACTTTACAGCTGAAATTTAGAGAACAAATTAACAGTTACCAGAGGGGAGGCAGGGGAGATGGGTTAAATAGGGGATGGGGATTAAGGAGCGCACTTGTCATGAGGAGCACAGGGTGATGTATGGAAGTGTCAAATCACTATATTGTGCACCTGAAAGTAATACTGCACCGTATGCTAACTAACTAGAATGTAAATAAAAACTTAAAAAAAAAAAGGCCTTTCTCGCCGTGTCCTGGGGACTCGTTCCCTCAGGCAATCATTCTAGTCTGTGCTTGAAATATTGCTCCTCTTTCTCTGTTATAGTGTTTGAAGTTCATTTAGCTTTTCTGATCTAGTTACCATGCAAAACAAGCCCTCTTCTACTAATAGTCCCTTTAACAGTAGGTACATCTTATCTTCCCCTTAACATAGGTCGGGACAGACCTCAAGCCCTCAAAGCCTCATTTTCTGCTTCAGACCTGTCCAGCTTATCTTCTTATATCTGTGCTCCACTTAAGGTTTTCTCTTTCTCTTTTTGTTCATCAGCCTTTTAAATGTTTACTTCTTCCGTCGCCTTTGTTCGTTAGTTGGACTGAATAGGACTTCTCTATTTGAAGAACTATTTTCAGATCATTCCAGTTCCTTACTGACTTTCTAGGCAAATCTGATCCTTAGAAACAGGGAACTCCTGGAAAATACCATTTTTATTATCTTCCTAGTTTTTTAATTATGTTATTAATGCATTTATATCCATTATTTTATTGGATAAAATTATTAATGCATTTATATCCATTGAAAAATGTGGCATATTTTTATCATAATAAGGGCTTCAAAACCCTTTTATTGTTTCATTAGTGAAATCTACCGCACTTCTTTGGTTTGACCCTCAGCTTAGCTCTCTGAAAACTAAGGTCAAAGATAGAGATTCCATCATTAAGAAAGCCAGAGCCACTGCTTGCTTCAGCAGCACATATACTGAAAAATTGGAACAATACAGGGAAGATTAACACAGCCCCTGTGCAAGGATGACCTGCAAATTTGTGAAGCGTTCCATATTTAAAAAAAAGAAAAGAGAAATCCAGAGCCAATGTGAAGTAATATTGTAGGGAATAACCCACACTTATGATAAACCACATTAATTCAAACTTAGCCTAGAGCCTCTCTTGTCCTCTCCTGGTCTACAAGGTAAGTGAAATTTGGGCAGCCCGTCCAGAGCAGCCTTAGACCTGGCAGGTGAAACTGAAATCTCAAACATCATGGATTGTCTGTAAGATGTACAGAACTTAGATCCTTTGACATTAAAATTCCCGACTACTGACCTGTCTGGAAAACACTGACAGTGGAGCAAATATTGTTTGTCTAACCAACACCTAAAAGGTCTAATCCCATCCCACCTTTCTTGTAATACCAAGCCACAGTGAAGCAGCCTATACTTTAAAACGTAAACCCATTTGTTGTGGCCACATGAGTTAAAAGCCCATCTTACCAATTAAAAAAAAAGTCCCTTTCACCAACCCCCCCAACTCTGCCCACAGTTGTAAAAATGGGTAGCATAACACAATATAGACACCTGCAGTTGCCAAACAACACAACAAAAGATCTGGCCTGACCCATTCCAAAGTCTCAATCTCTGAGTGTTGCTTTTCTTCCCAAATTCCACTCCTTATTTATTTCTCAAGATCCTCAGCCCATGCACCAGATGTTGGATCAGGGAAGGGTCGCTGAAGGACACCTTTGTTCCCCATCTCTCTACAAAGTTGAGCCTGCCCCTAAGCAACAGCAATACTATTTGAAATTTGGGATGCTGTGAAATAAATAGTAATTAATTATTATTTTCATTGTCATGAATTATTTATAACATTTGAAATAACACTATAAATTTTATGATTGCAATAATGTGATATAACAAGAAGTTCCTGAGAACTACAAAACATTACTTACACAGATCCTGGCCAAAAGAACACTCACTGATAACCTCAAGAGATTCTATCAAAGCTGGGATGATCAAACACCAACATAGACAGGGATCTTAAAGAAAGTCACTCTTGAGTTCTGCATATATGGAACTCTATGCAAGCATTCCACCAAAACCACAAGTGTCTCTCATCAAAACCCTTACTAGGTCTGGTCCCTTAGGTAAGGTCTCTAACCAGTGGTAACTCTGGCACTCACAACTGAACCATGTACCTATCTGTAGTTCATGATGCAACTTGTGACAACTATTAAGAATAGGAATTTCATGTCATACTGCAAAATGTGAAATTGTTTAATTTGACAGTGTCTTCTCCACAGGCAGCTGCCACTAATCTGTGGGCTCTACCTCTGGAGGACTCAGAGAAATAAGAGTCAGGAAGAAACACTTCTTAGCTGGGTGTCACATGTTCTCAAGAGGAGGCTTTCTTACTAAAATAAAAATAGAAATAGGGGCACCTGGGTGGCTCAGTCAGTTGAGCAGCCAACTATTGGTTTCTGCTCAGGTCATGATCTCACAGTTTGTGAGTTTAAGCCCTGTGTCAGGCTCTGTGCTGACAGAGTAGTGCTTACTTGGGATTTCTTCTCTCTCTCTCTCTCTCTCTCTCTCTCTCTCTCTCTCTCTCTCTCTCTCTCTGCCTCTCCCTGGCTTGCTCTCTCTCTCTCTTTCCCTCAAATAAATAAACATTTAAAATTAAAAAAAAAAATAGAAATGTTTTTGTAACTAAGAAGATTGAGAAGTTAAGATGTATTTTGGCCACTTATGTTTTCACTCATAAGTGTAACAGGAGAAACTTAACAGAGGACCGTGGGGGAGGGGAGGGGGAAAAAAGAGTTGGGGAGAGGGAGGGAGGCAAATCATGAGAGACTCTTGAATACTGAGAACAAACTGAGGGCTGATGGGTGAGGGGGAGAGGGGAAGGGGGGTGATGGGCATGGAGGAGGGCACTTGTGAAGACGAGCACTGGGTGTTATATGGAAACCAACTTGACAATAAACTATAAAGGATAAAATGCAAAACAAAAACAATAACAAACACAAAAAAAGAAGCAACATATGTGAAGTGCCCTGCACAGTACCTGGCACACAGCAGACCATTAATAAATCAGCTTCCTTTCCTCCTTCTTGCTGGGTCACCCTCCCATCTCAATGGCTGCCATACACAGGTTTCTCAGGGTGCCCCTTCCAAGTATTCTCCTTCCATGCCATACTTTTTGAGATACTCTTTCTTGAAGAAGACTTCAAATTTGCATACAAGATGCAAACAGCAAGTTGAGGAAAGCTCAAGCCAATACCATTTTAGTCCAGGCAAGTACTGGTTCTCTTGCTGGTTTCATTCTGATCATTCAGTTTTTTTTTTTAAATTTTTTAATGCTTTATTTATTTTTGAGAGAGAGAGAGAGAGCAGGGAGGGTCAGAGAAAGAGGGAGACACAGATTCGGAAGACAGGCTCCAGGCTCTGAGCTAGCTGTCAGCACAGAGCCCGACGCGGGGCTTGAACCCACGAACTGTGAGATCATGGCCTGAGCCAAAGTCGGACGCTTAACCAACTGAGCCACCCAGGCGCCCCTGATCATTCAGTTTTGAGCCTTTTCAGCATATCACTGACTTGGTTTCTCCATCTCTTAAATAATCTAATTGCCACCTTTTCTCATGTGTACAATTAGAATTACCAGGACTATTTTTTACAAATTCCTTTACATTTCTAAGTGAATAATAATAAAGATAATAATTGTATAACAATTAAAAAAAGATGGATGTTGGCCACAAATAAAAGGGGTGTTACGTACAACAGGGGCATGAGGACACAGAGTTTGCAGTCAGTTCTGTAGCTGCGTGCTGCCCTGGTTTAAGTGTAGGTTGGAGTTAACCCAATGTAGTTTTTCCAACAAAAAAATAACTTTTCTCAATCCCTGTGTATCCCTTGCCTGTTTCTTTGTTATTTAACCGTACAGACCCCTAATAAGAATGCACTTTGATGAGTAAAGGAAGAAAAGTTAAACATTCCTTTTGGTAGCTACTAAAAATATATATTTAATAGTATTTTCTCAGCTTAAGTTCTATGAAGTTATACAATATTTTTTCTTCAGTGAAGAGAAGCAGCAAATTCCCAATGTCTTGTAATGGGTCCTTTTCCACAGGTAACAAGTCTGCCCAGGAAAATCGTTACCTTTCTTCAAATAAGAACAAATATATGAACTTAAAATTTTGAAGAGCTTGGGGAATAGATAAAAATGGAAACTATGTGTAGGGAGAACATGTTATCATTTGATCACAGCATTCCTTTCTATTCATTTAATATAGCTCAAATTTGCATATCAGAACATTCTCCTTTTCCAGCATAGGAGTAGAGAGTCTGTTTAAAAATAATGTCAAATTGAGACAGCTATATGATAAAACAAGGGGAAAAAGAAGAAAAAAACACTACTTCACTGCTTTCTCTACTCTAGAATATCACCCACCCATCCATCTTTCTATTTTTGAACAAATCAAGCATCTGCTTTATTGGGTCTGCACCAGCAGTAAGTTGACAACTGACGATTATCAGGCAGTCTTCAGCCTTCAAGGCTTCATCATGGAGTGACAGTGCTTGACTGCTCATCTCTCCCCATCCCCTTCCCTACCTCTGGATTTGAGTCTGTCCTTTCTTCCTCCTCCACTGTCAGAGCTCCCAGCTTTGGTGGCCAGGCTGTTGGGGGTATATAGCCCAGGGGCTCTAGGGGCTCATAGGGAGCACAAGATTAATGTCTAAGTGATCTCCAGTCCTACCAGATCTCTTGAAGTAGCTACAAAATGGATTAAATAGACATTGGAGGCCTCATCTGGAAGGCTATCTACCAGTGATAGCCTTTGAATGCCAATAACACTTAAAAAAAAGCGGATTCATATATTATCGGCAATCATTTGCCCCTACATTAGTGTGGGATCTTGCTTCTGTAGAAGAGGCCTGTACATGAACCAGCTGAATCAAGTAAAATATGTGCATAAAAGTTGCTACATATTAATATGAAAATGTAATAGAGTAAACTAGAAATGAGCCAGAATACTTTGAAATGCCCATTTTCCATGTGTTAGCAGTTATTTGATAGCAGGGTAAGGTACAATGGCTTGAATGCCAAGATACCTGCATTTAGAGTTCTCTCCTTTTTTTTCTTAAAAATATTTTTAGTGTATTTTTTACTATCCTTGTTCCTCACCAGTAGGCCTTCAATGATCCTGAAAGAAATACAACTGCCCTCTAGTATATAAACATTAAGCAACTTTGTGTCTGACAAAGTGTGATGCCAATTTTAATTTTACAAATTTTTTGTCATCAATAAAAAAGAGATAAGGTCATAAGGAAATGCATGTCCCCAGCCCCCAATCCCACTATTTTTGTGTGAGCCTGGATCAAACATACAGATATGATGTTTTAGGTATCACACTGCTTTTCCCATGGGGTTCTTAACTTCCCCAGCACCAACTCTTGGCCTCTTTGAGACTCACCTGGAATGCAGCACAAGCCACACAAAGTCCTGGGATACAAGTTCTGGCCTCCCAACATGGGGAGCCTGATGAATTTTTTCATCACTTTCTTTGACACTTTTTGTTATAATTTTGGAGCCCCAGAGATCCCAGTCTCTGTCTCCAGTCATGTAAATAGTTTCATCAACCTCTTTATAATTGTTTACTTGTATGTATTTGATGCTACTAACTGCTACCACCTCCTTCTTGAATTCCTTGTCTTGGTGTTCCAAGATCTTGCCCCTATAGTGGCCAGGCCAGCTCCTTGCCCTCAGTTGCCCTGAGCATAAGCAAAGTAAGTGGCAATTAATGCAGTACGATTCCAGGTGCACCTGAAAAATCTCCCTGTGAGCTACCTTCTTAGATCCCTCTTCCTACGCCCATTATCTTGGCTTAGCCAACCCTTTAGAGGAGTTATTTGCTTAGACTTAAAAGATATATAGCAGCACAGGTGTGAAATCTCTGAAACATGCACTAAGGAGCAAAGGCTTAATATCAGTGGCATAAGACTCTCCCTCATTATGATTTCATCCTTCCCCTAAATACACACAAACTTCTTGTGAGCATTACTGCCTGCCACTTTCCCTCCTCCACTGTGAGACATGGTGCTTTCTCTTCAGTCTCTGCCCAATTCAAGGCAAACGAATACTCTGTTTTGAAAGAATTCTAAC
Organism: Cryptoprocta ferox; assembly: GCA_028646485.1. Taxonomy (NCBI): domain Eukaryota; kingdom Metazoa; phylum Chordata; class Mammalia; order Carnivora; family Eupleridae; genus Cryptoprocta; species Cryptoprocta ferox. The sequence continues at coordinate 70,582,861 of CM053577.1, forward strand.
TCCCAATCTATGATCCACTATCATATTCTGTAAGTTTCTTTCTCACTCCAAAATCTAAAGATTATGTAGATGAGTGAAGATATCTTGATAAAAGCATAGAAGATTATAAGCATTTATTGTGTTAAATCAACATCTTGAGATGTCAAACAGCATGTTTGTTTCAGTTCTTTTCCTTAATTCACCAATCCCTGCCTCCAATTTTGACAGAAAGGCATGGGTAGGCATTTTCTCAAAGGAAAGTATATTTTATTCAATATGTCAATATGTCAATAACAGGACAGAAGACTTAATCCCTGGGGCCTAAGAGTTAGGGAAAGAGAAGTGATTCAGGGAAGGATTAGAAGCAATAAAAGGGATGCCTGGGTGGCTCAGTCAGTTAAATGTCTGAGTCTTTTGATTTGGGCTCAGGTTATGATCTCATGGTTCATGGGATCAAGTCCTGCATTGGGCTCTGTACTGACAGCATGGAGCCTGCTTGGTATTTTCTCTTTCTCCTTCTCTCTCTCTCTCTCTCTCTCTCTCTCTCTCTCATAAATAAACATTAAAAAAAAAAACAAGCAATACAAGCTGATGGTTAGCCATGATGGCCAGTTCTTTGAAATGAGTCATGAAAGCAGTTTGGAGGTAGCCAGATCTGTAGCTATATAACAGGTGTCAAATAATTTATCTATTCATGCTAGTAAAGACATTATATCCAGGGGAGCAACTGTATTTCAAGCCACCCACGAATTAAATTGTAGTAATTTATTCCTAACCCTACATCTTCTGCACAGGTCAGACAAGAGGGTGAAATGAGAATGTGATGACAGTCACCATCCCTCCACTCTAGCTGCCACATCTTTGAAATTTTGGTATGGGAGGGGTAGGGAGGGAAATTTAGGAACTTACATTTGACCCTCACTACCACACACAGTATACTAAAGTCCATGGAGCTAAAATAGAAATTCTGCAAGCTGCTGACAAACAATTTATTGTATACCCAGGAACTAGAGAAATAACCACAGGTGGTTTGATGGACCCATTACATCTACCTCAGGATGCTTCCCATTTTACAGATGAGAACAGTGAGTGAAAAACTTGTCTAGGTCCAAACATCTAGCGGTGGTTGGGAAAAGAGCCCATGTTAGTGCCTCCCAGGACAGTATTATTAAAAACCAACCCAAAGTGATTTCTGTAATGTAAAATAGCCATTCCTTCAGGGTGTGCTGTTTCTGACTGCTTTGAAGTCTTTGTCCTGTACCTGAGAAATAAATTCTTTTCACTGCTGTGGCTCATCGAAACTAGAATAGTTCAGAACAGAATATACCTATCATTTATTATGTACTTGAAAAACAACTTAACACTGTCACTAAAGTCGTCTGTGATTTGTTTAGACCACATCACTTTAGCACTTCTGAAGCTCATGTATTCTTTTGTGTCACGTCTTTGCTGGAACTCATAGTCATTCCAGTCATCACAGGGGCAATCAAATGTGATCCACTTTTTACTATGCTCTTGGTGCAACTAAAATCATCAGATTTTGGAAGTTTTGAGTTTGATGGTACATGTCACAGCTTAAATTAAACCTCTTTCTAGAGGTGAATGCCATTTTAGGCTTGTGAAAAGGCAACATACATTGTACTTTTTCTTACTGTGTTTTAGGTATTTTACAGAGGCTTTTTCTTTTTTACTAATGGCCTGGTTTGCCTTTATAATTTCAATAAAGCATTAATATTTGCCCATAGTAGATGTGTAGATCCACATCAAGTTTTCATTCATATAAATGCATACTAACAAAATGGATGAGAGCCTGACAAGGTAAGAGCCACAACCACCCAGGTTCATGTCTGGAGCAAAGGGCAGCTCCTGGGGCATAACACGAGATGTCACAATGACACAGTCTCATGCTCTACATCTGGAGCTGCCTGGCTCCCAAACCAAACCTCAGGGTCGAGTGTCCTGTCCGATCCCTGTAAGTCTCCTCTCTGATCTAGGAGCTGGAGAATTTAGTGTATTCTTAATTAAAGCCATATTCATCCACTTCTTGTATTCCAGGTATAATGAGTTCATGAAGATGTTAGAGAGATGAGAACAAGTTGGTTATTTTTTAAATTTTTTTAATGTTTATTTATTTTTGAGAGAGAGAAGGAGAGAGTGTGAGAGGTGGGGTGGGGGGTGGGCAGAAAAAGGGAGACACAGAATCTGAAGCAGACTCCAGGCTCTGAGCTGTCAGCACAGAACCTGATGTGGGGCTTGAATCCATGAACCATGAGATTATGACCTGAGCTGAAGTCAGACATTCAACCAACTGAGCCACCCAGGCACCCCAAAATGGTTATTTTCTATTTATTTTTTTATCTTAGTTGCCCCAAAATGGCTTTACTTAATTTATGATCTCTTATGGATCTTTAAGTGCCACATGTACACAAAAGGGAGCAGTAGAAATATGAAATGGAAGAAAGATCAGAGAGTGAAAATCAGTACTTAGACACAATTCTGATCAGGTACAAACTTCAAGGCAAAGAGAAACATCAATCTCCACAGTCTTGAGATGAACAATTTGAACTTTCAGCACTTTTATTTGTGCTTTATGCAATTTCTTTCTTGTTACTCTCTCTATAATCCTCCTGCTCATGTAAAAAGTTCCAAGAGTTACCCTAGGCCTGTACTTCTCAAACTTCAATGTGCATATAATTGATCTTGGGATCTTGTTAGAAAGTAGAGTCTGATTTAGTAATCCAGAGTGGGACCTGAGGGGCTGCATAAGCTGCCAGATGATGCTGATGTTGCTGGTCCACAGACCTCAGACCACTCCTTGAACAGTGATATGGAGGGCAAGCTCCTGGACACAGAGAAGAAGTTTTATCCACTGCTGTATCTATTTTCCTGCTCACCACCCCCAACCTAAGCCCCAATACCAACAAAGAGCTCAGTTATATTTGTTATCTCATTAGGTAAGGGGAAGACATTGCTCACCACCCTCTTCTACCATGACTATTCTTCATGACAATAATTGCTTATTGGGTCTGTACAGCTGGCCGTCAAGTCTTACCAATTCTGCCTCCTCCTAAATTCCTCTCACATGTTCCTCCTTTGCCTTCATACTACAGAACAGTTTCTTGGCTGGACTTCTTACCTCTAGCCTCTCTTCTCTCTAATCCATGCTTTCTGTTTTTGCCAGGACAATAATCTGAAAACAAGATTCTCAATGCCTCAAAGAAAAAATCTAACCCCCACCCCCATAGCATACAAGCCCCTTCACCTTCTGACTGATGTTCAAACTTCCAGGACAATAACATACCACTTCCTCACACAAACCTCAGGCTCCTGCCAGAGAGGCCATGGCTCCCAGGCGGGACTATGCTCTTTCGCCTTCCTGCCTTGTACATGTTTTATTTTCTCTCTGAAAGATTCTTCTCCTCCCCGATCCCTTCTCTTTATGTGAATCATCTTCAAAACCCAGCTCAAATGTCATCTGCTTTTTGAGGCTTTTCTGAATCCCACTCTCAGGCATGGTTGCCTATTCCTCCTTTATGTCTGTGCAAACCCTTTATGTCCTCTGAGTGCACATATTATGTTTCATTAGATTGCCTTATGTGGCTGTCTATCCACATTAAACTGGGATTCCTTGAGACAGATACTGTGTCTTATCCATATTTTTCCCATGAATGTATAGAACAGTGCTTGATACATAGTGGCTCTTAAATAAATTTTTGCTGCTTGAATCAATGAGGAGTAAAACAACTGTAGAAGCACATACTGACAACTTGCACAGCTACGTGCTGGGGGCATAGGGAAGCCTACTTCCCTACCACAGATTTCTTCTCACAACACTTCACCTGACCTCCAGGATGGGAAGACCTCCAGTAGTAGGGAGCAGAAGGAGTACAAAAAGGGGCTGGTGGGACCCAAGAAGCCCCAGTCTTTGCCTGGATATTTGGATTTCACTTGAAAACATCAGGGAGGGAGAGTTTTAAAGATGTCAAACCCAAATTCTTTCAGGAGATTAAATCTGATAATAAACAAGCAACTGTTAAAAACTAAAAGGTAAAGATTTCTTTTTTCTTTGTCCTTTTTTTTTCTTTTTTGGCTAAGCACAATGTCTGAATAGTCACATGGGATGTGGGAGGCATTTCACAGGACTTATTTATGACTAATGAATACATTCTTCTCTAGGAAAGGCATGATGCATGGGGAGCAGGTTCAGGCTCCTCCGAAATCCTCATTTATCAGTTGGATATCAACTCCCACCTTCCTGATGGAGCCTTCCCCTATCTTTGGGCTCAACAGACCCAAGTGTCTGCTGGGTACATAAGCACAGCTCATTCCCCTGTGGATCTGCTATAAATTCTTACAGGAGGGGCCTCTACACTCAGTGCCCAGTGGGACTTATTTTCCTGCGGGACATGTGCTGAGTGAGAAAGTTTGCCTTGACTAGTCCTGGCACTTGCTTGTGTGTTCCCACTTGCCCCCTGCCCTCACTTTCCATAATCCAAACAAAAAACACATTTTCTAAAACAGTATTGAAGTACAATTTCTTTCCAATGATGTTCAATGGCAAGTTTTTTTTCTTATACTAATCAAGTGATTGAGGAATCGGAGATGACTTAACGATGCTCTTCAGAATCTCATTTTGCTGAAGAAATGAAGAAACTGAAACCCAGACAAAGGAAGGGATTGAGTGAAGTGACTCTAGGTGACAGAGATGGATCTACATTTCCTGTGTGCTGGGCCAGTTTGGTCTCCAATGTGTAGTACATGACTGTTGATTGTACTTCTTGTTTATCTTCATGGGCTTTGGAGTCAAAAGACCCAGACCTACCAATATCTAGTTCTTCTTGATAAGCTACTGAGCCCAGTATTGTTATCTAGAAAACAGGTAAAGCAATAAAGACTACTCCCACAATGTTATTGCAAGAAACAGATTCATTATGAAGGAGGAAGTACTCTATATAAAGACATCATATAAACTGCAAGATAATAGAAAATATGTATATTAGTCCCTCCTCTCCCCATTCCTGGCAAAGAGCTCCTAAAACCCTTGTAATCTTCTAAGTGATAAGAACACTAAGGGCATCTCTTGTTCTATTATTTGTCTTTGGCTCTGACTCTGACATAGGACTCCTAAAATTCTTGTAAGTTCCTTAAATGATAAGAACACTAGGAGCCTCTTTTTTTCTACTGAGGCAACTCTAGGTGGGCTCTTGGATGACTCCTGGATGCAGGCTGGACCCAGAAAGGTGAAGCCATGACTGGAAGTTTGAAATTTTCAGCCTCACACCCCACCATCCTCCAGAGAGTAGAGAGGGGATAGAAATGGAGCCAATGATCAATCATGCCCACACAATTAGCCTCCATAAAAATCTCAAAACTATGGGGTTCAGATTGCTTCCAGGTTGGTGTACACATCCACGCTGTGAAGGCGACATACCCCAACTCCACAGGGACAGAAGCTCCTGTGCTCAGGACCCTCCCAAACCTCACCCTAAATATCCCCTCTGTGGCTGTTCATCTGTATCCTCTACCACATCCTTCAACAAACTGGTACATGTAAGTAAGTGTTTCTCTGAATTCTTTGAGCCACTTTAGCAAATCACTTGAACCCAAGTTAGGGGATGATGAAACCTCCATTCTATAGCTGGTTGGTCAGAAGCACAGGTGACAACCTGAGCTTGCAACGGGCATCTGAAGTATGGGCCAGGAGGCAGTCTTGTGCGACTGAGCCCTTAACTTGTGAGATATCATGCTATCTTCAGGTAGAGAATGTCTAAATTGAATTAAATCGTGGGACACCAGATGGTGTCACAAGAATTGCCTGGTGTGGGGAAAAGCCTCCTCACATTTGGTGACCAGAAATGTCAGAAGTGTTCTGTGGGACTAGTAAAGGAAACACACAGGAGAGAAACACGCAGTAGGGAAGAAGTGGGTTTTTCCCTACATAGAATGGAAGAAGAGTAGGCTTTTCCTTTACAAACATGAATTATTCCTACTTCTTTCTAACAATGAGTTTATCATTTTTTTGCATATAGAATTTAATAGAATTTTGTGCCACCCACAAAGTTAAGACAAACTGATTTTAGAAGTACACATGTCAACTATACAAGATGAAGAAATTTCTTTGAGCTATAAATTTGTCTTTAGTATTTCATTTTTGCTACTGGCCATGTCCCAACATACCTCTTAATCAGTCTTGAGTATGTCAACTCTGTTTTGAGAATTAGCCAGGATGTTCCAATCACTGGGCCTCATCATTTTATCCTCAGCCACCTTTTCCCTTTGGGACACCAAGTGCCAAGCAGAGGTCTAAGACTGAATTAGACTATAGATTCATGGGACTTCTCCAGCAGGTTTCCTTGAAGATTCAACAATACAGAAGTTTAAGTACTGACTGTAACGATAACTGACACTTGCAAAGACTCAACCACTAACAAAGCCATTTCCTATACAGTCTGCAGAGGCAGGGAATTTTTTTTTTCCATTTAAAAGTGGAGGCTCACTGATGTAAAGTAAATTGCCCTAGTGGCAAGTTCTGATACTAAATACAAGTGTGTTTCCTGCTTCAGCACACTGTTGCCTCTGGCTATTTCTAAGGTTAAAAGGAGTCCTTATATCTTCCAGAAGCAGTATTCAACATGTGGGTAAAATTAAGGGTAAAGAGAAGGTCTGTCACTCAGATTTCTGGAGTCCATATATTTGGTGAAAATCCTTATATGGTACATACTTATATGATATGTAGGCTGTTAGCATCAATGAAGTACAACGGCAATATAAAAGATGTTAAGGACAGTTTGCCATAACAGTTGTTTTTGCATGAATATACATCCCTTTCCCTGCTGGTGATGTGGTAGTGTGAAAAAGGAAGAAGGGGGTGCTCAGTATCTCTATCAGCCTCCATGGGAACAGGCTCAAGTCAGAAGTTGACACTGGGAAGCAAAAAGTATTCTGTCTGTGAATGCCTATGAATCTCACTCTATTCACTCTATTCTATTCATGTGGGGAGAGACAACTATGGGGTTTAGATGCATTTAGTGATAATGCTTTTCAGCTGCTGCCCAGATGGAGCTCAGATCCAATCTCTAGTAACATCTTTGCTTCCCTTTCATTGTACCCAGGTACCCCAGGGTTGGCATAGAAAAGCGCTCATGATCTTTCATAACTTAGACGTCTAGTACAAGAGGAATTTTTCCCTGGGCTGCTTGAAAATTCACAAATATGATTTGGCTGACCTCAAGCATTTAGAGCTCAAGTGCATAAAAGTGTGAGAAACTGATAGGATGCCAGAAACACCTTGGCTCACATAGCACACCTCACAGCCACCTGGTTCTTTCAGCTCCTGGAACTTGCCATTTCCTCTTCCAGGGCCCTTTCCTTTTGGGTTCTTCACAGAAACTGTGCAAAGGTCAGAAAAGTAGGAAGCTTAACTGGGGATCACATGCCCCTGAGGCCGATTAGCATTCGTATCAACATGACCTAGACTGTCCCTCCACATCCCCGGGCTCAAGAAGCACTTGCCTGGACCTCTCCTCAATGAACATCTTCTAGTTTGACCCAAACACAAAATCATTATGTCCATGGTCTTCCTTATCTTTTCAGACCTGCCCCATGGCTGAAGATTTCTCTGCCTTATCTAGGAGTAGTAGGCCTGGCTATATAAATCATGGGGCTCAGTGTAAAATGAAATGCAGGAACCCCTGTTCCAAAAGCAGAGGGAAAGTGTCATTGAAAGTATTCAAATATAGAACTGTTTTTTTCTTGCATGGCCTCTCTCATATTTTTGTCATGGTGGTTTCTATTTGATATGTAATGTCATTCTAAGAAAAGAAAAATTAAAAATTTAAATTACTAGCTTCAATTTTACCAGTCATCTTTATATTGTGCAAAGCCAGCTTTAAATGCAAATGCAAGAGCATTTAACTCATATGTGGAGTCACCAACATTAAGCTATTTGTATATCATGAAAGCATATGTATTTTGCTCTCACCAGAAGAGTGGGAAAGCTGCACAAAATAAAATCCACTGTTTTTCTTTCAGTTGTTTATGCACGCACATATTACTGCCTAAACTGTACCACCGGCTTACTCATAAGAAAGGAAGGTGGAAACAATAGGGAACTATGAGTTGCCCTCTCTTGCTTCTATGTCACTTTCAACATAAGTGGTTGGCTAGTGCAGGGAGGTACAGGAGTAAGATCCTTGCTCATTTGTGTTTCTTAGAATGCCACTGCCTTCTTTCTGTGTTTGCAGCAAGTTCTGGTGAGAATGGAAAGCATGACTTACCAGGATTGTCATCCCCTCCACTTAATCATTGATGTAACATGCTTATCTTGTACTCACCTTTAGTCCCACTGATCTCCCACGAGCCGTGTAATCACGGGAACCCTGTGCTCATGGGGTATCCTGCACTCAGAATCCTATGTTCACAGGCACCCTGTGGTCGTTGTATCCTGTGCTCATGGGCACCCATACTCATGCACACCCTGTTCTCATGGAGCATCCTGTGTTCACGGGCACCTTATTTTTATGGGCACCCTGTTTCCATGGATATTCTCCACTCATGGGGCATCTTGTGCTCATGAGATGTGGTGAGCACTATATGCAAATGAGGAGGAAGTAATTGAGGACATGCACATTGCACATTGCTCCTCTTATAGTTGCATCTCCATTGCTCCGTTGTACTTCACTTACAAAACAAATGCATCTTTACATTTTGATACTTTCTTTTACTTTTCTCACAGTTTTAACCTGTTTTACTTCACAGAACTCTGACCTGTGTGGGTATCTCGGGGTCCTAGCTCTAGTACTCTCCTGATATTTTGTTATTCCTCCTCTTGCAGAACTCCAGCCACCCATCACTGGTGTGGGCAAAAGAATCAAAAGCAAGAAGCTTCTAGGAATCCATTTGGCAAATCTATTCCTGAGTTTGAACATTCTAGTGTGCAACTTGTAGTATAATTCCTAAAAATGGCTACTATAAAATCTAATCACTGCCTCTGTAACTGCCACTGCCTCTATGATTTACTAAAATAACATAACAAACTATGATTTTTTACATTTTTCTACCATAACAGATGGTCTGTGAAGCATCATTGGGTCAAAGACAGGTTTAAATCTAGTATGTGACAATAACCATTATGAATCAGGCAGAAGAGTTCAAGTTTTAGTTCTGCCACTGATGATCCAAGTAGCTTAGCCTCCAGAAGCCTTGGTTTTCTCCTCCATAAAATGAATCACTCACCTCACAGTATTATTTTAAGACTCCAACGAAGTAATGATTGTGAAAGTATTTTGCAAACTCTAAAATGCTATACACAGTTTTTGAGATAATATTATAATACTAATTGTGACCTGAGTTTAGAAATGAAAAATAAATCTTTAACATTAAATTGGTAAGTGAATTCTCTACTCCCAAAAGTGCGTCATTCATAGAACACAGAACACATGAAGAAAGTTACATCTTTTGATCCTACCCTACCCTTCTCAGTCCTAGTTTCCATGCTCCAAGACAGAGAGAGGGAAAAGACATGGATGTTAAAGGTGAATGACAGCTAGATGGGGTAGGCACATCTACACACTCTACCGCAAGTTGGTTAATTAAGAACATGTCTTCTCTACTAATATTAAGCTCCACAAAGATGGACATTTTGTCTTGCTCTATGCTGTATACTTAGAGACCAGTACAGAGCTGGGCATGTTAGTAAGTGTTCAGCAATGGCTTTCGGAATGAAAGCATGGCTGAGAGACTGACAAGGAGAGCAAAAGATATAGAGACAGGGTGAAGCTAAGCTCATCCTCTAACTGCTAATTCTCATCCCAACTGCTTATTTATCCAGATGACAAGGTAAAAGTTTTTCTGCCCCTTTTAGCCTTCTCTTTAACCTGCTGTTAAAGATTAATAATACTACAATTCCCTTCTGCCACATCACAGGAAGGAATGACATATCAGAAGAACATGGTCAACGGACAAGTCTGGAGAATGCTTTGGGGATCAGTCCCCAACATTTCATGTTCTTAAAGAATAGCTTTATGACTAATCATGATGGTTTGGTCCATTTCTTACCGCACGTGGCATTTTCTACAGGAGAAGCATCCCACAAGCGTAAACAGCCAGAACCGTTAACTGAACATGACACATGGGCTGCATGTATTTTTTTCCTACAACACAATGAAAGCTCTTTTACAAGATGTTGATGTGCTAAAAATATTACATCCATTCTCTTTATTGTTTTTTTTTCTAATGAAGCTGAGAGAATTTTCCTTGTGCGATTTGATAAAATAAGCCAACTCATTTATTCTGCACAGATAAAATATTATTCAAAAAGCAAAGTTATTATATAAAATCTTTTTTTCTCTGATTCCCTCCTTTTTTCCTAAGAGAGTATACTTTTTCTGTTTCCAATGAGATAAACAGATTTTAATCTAAATTTTTGTGGACACTATACAAAAAGTTTAAATTTTATTTTCTTTTTGTAAAAGTGAGCCTAGACACTCTGCCACCACCTTAAAAACAATAAATAAATGATTTGATTTATAAAACACTGACTCAAAATTCTAGAACAGAGGACCCGAGTATGCCTTTAGGCCTCCCTGTAGTAAGGTACAGGCCTCTGTTGGAGTAGGAGTCTTGGTTCATCATATCTGACAAGCAACAAATACAAAAAAATACAAAATTAAAAGAAAACAAATAAATTTTTTTTCATATTTTAAAATTTTATTTGAGAGAGAGAAAAAGAGACCACACATGAGCCAGGAAGAGGGGCATAGAAGAGAGAGATAGGCTCTCAAGTAGGCTCTATACTTAGCTTGGAGCATGATTCGGGGCTAAATTCCACGACCATAGGATCATGACGTGAGCTGAAACCAAGGGCCAGACATTCAACCAACTGAGTCACCCAGGTGCCCCCCAAAAATTATTTTTTAAAAACAACAAATTATTAACATAAAGCAATAGTCCCTCACATATTATGATATTTGTTATCCTAAATCTTGAATAGACTGATTACAAGTAGTGAAATTGAACCAGTTTTAAAAACTGTCAAAATCAAAAGTGTAGGACCAGATAGCTTCAAAGGGAAATTCAACCAAACATTTAAAGAGGAGTTATTCCTCCCAATTATTTCCTTCCCAAATTATTCTAAAAAGTGAAAGAGGAAGGAACATTTCCAAACTCAAAGACACAACAACAACAAAAAGAAAATCAAGGGCCAATATCCTGATAAACATAGGTGCAAAAATTCTCAACAAAATATCAGCAAACTAAAGTCAACAATACATTAAAAGGATCATACTACAATCAAGTGGGATTTATTCTAGGGATGCAATGTGTCAATGTGTCAATGTGATATACCACATTAACAAAACAAAGAATAAAAGTCATATAATCATTGCAATAGATGCAGAAAACTGTTTGATAAAATTTAACATCCACCTATGATAAAAATTCTCAACATACTGTATATTCCCACATAATAAAGGTCATATATGACAAACCCACAGCTAACTTCATACTCAATAGTGAAAAGCTAAAAGCTTTTTCCTCTAAGATCAGAAATAAGACAAGATGCGCACTCTTACTCAACAGTTTTGGAAGCCCTACCTATTGCAATTAGGCAGAGAGAGAGAGAGAGAGAGAGAGAAGAAGGAAGGAAGGAAGGAAGGAAGGAGAAAGAAAGAAAGAAAGAAAGAAAGAAAGAAAGAAAGACCATCCAAATTAAAAAGGAAGAGGTAAAACTGTCACTCTTTGCAGATGACATGGTGCTATATATAGAAAGTTCTAACTCCATCAAAAAAACTTAGAACTAATAAATTAATTCAGTAATGGATACAAAATTAAGATCTGATAATTGTTTCTATACACTAATAATGAGCTATCAGAGAAAGAAATTCAGAAAACAATCCCATTTATAATTGCATCAAAAAGTATAGGATATGTAGGAATAAATTTAACCAAGGAAGTAAAAGACCTGTACTCTAAAAACTATAAATTGGGGCGCCTGGGTGGCTCAGTCGGTTGAGTGTCTGGCTTCGGCTCAGGTCATGATCTCATGTTCGTGGGTTCGAGCCCCACGTCAGGATCTGTGCTGTCTGCTAGCTCAGAGCCTGGAGCCTGTCTTCAGATTCTGTGTCTCCCTCTCTCTCTGACCCTCTGTCCCGTGCTCACGCTGTCTCTCTCTCAAAAATAAATTAAAAAAACATTAATAAAAAATGTTTAAACTATAAGTTAAAATACATTGAAGACCATAAAAATAAATGGAAACACATTGTGTTCATAGGTCAGAAGAATTAATATTGCTAAAATGTCCATGCTACCCAAACCAATCTGCAGATTCAATGCAATCCCCATCAAAAATACCAATGGCACTTTTCACAGAGCTAGAACAAAGAATCCCAAAGTTTTTATGGAATCATAAATGACCCCAAAAAGCCAAAGCAATCCTGACAAAGAACAAAAGTCGAGGTATCACACTCCCTGATTTCAAAATATACTACAAAGCTATAGTAATCAAAAGGTTTTATGATACTGGCATAAAAACAGACACATAGATCAATGGAATAGAATAGAGAGCCTAGAAATAAACATATATGGCCAATTAATCTATGACAATGGAGGCAAGAATATACAACTATAAAAGACAGTCTCTTCAAACTCTTCAAACATCAAATGGTGTTGAGAAAACTGGACAGCTACATATAAAAGAATGAAACTGGACCACTTTCTCATACTATACACAAAAATAACTTCAAAATAGATTAAAAACTTAGATATAAGACTTGAAATCATAAAACTCCTAGAATAAAACATAGGCAGTAAGCTCTTTGACACCGGTCTTAGCAATTTTTTTTTGAATCAGTCTCAGGCAAGGACAACAAAAGCTAAAATAAGCAAATAGGATTACATCAAAATAAAATGCTTTTTCACAGAAAATATCAACAAAATGAAAAGACAAACTACTAAATGGGAGAGATATTTTCAAACCATACATTTGATAAGGGGTTAATATACAAAATATATAAATAACTTACACACTTAATATTTTAAAAAGAGCTGATTAAAACAGGACAGGGCGGGGGTGCCAGGTGGCTTAGTAGGTTCAGCTTCTGACTTCAGCTCAGGTCATGATCTCACAGTTCATGGGTTCACACTCCATCTTGGGTTCGGGCTCACTGCTATAAGTGCAGAGCCTGCTTTGGATCCTCTGTCTCCCTTTCTCTCTGCCCTTCCCCCACTCATTCTCTCTCTCTCTCTCTCTCTCTCTCTCTCTCTCTCTCTCTCTCTCTCTCTCTCAAATAAATAAACATAAAACAAGACAAATGACTTAAATAAACATTTTTTTTCAAAGAAGACATATAGATAGCTAACAGGCACATGAAAAGATGATCGACATAATTAATTATCAGGGAAATTCATATTGAAACCACAATGAGATATCAACTTACACCTGTCACAGTGGCTATTATCAAAAATTAAAAAAATAACAAAGAGTTGGCAGGAAGGTGGAGAAAAGGAAACAATCATCATTGTTGGTGGAAAAGTAAATTGGTGCAGCCACTGTGGAAAACAGTGTGGAGGTTCCTCAAAATATTAAAAATAGAATTACTATAGAATCCAACAATTCCACTTTTAGGTATTCACCCACAGAAAATGAAAACACAAATTCAAAGAGATATAAGTGCCCTATGTTAACTACAGCCATTATTTATAACAGCCAAATATGAAAGTATCCTAAATGTCTATCAATAGATGAATGGATAAAGAAGATTTGGTGCATGTTAGTGCGCACATGCACAATGGAATATTATGCAGCCATAAAAAATGAAATTTTGCCATTTGTGAGAACATGGATTAAACTAGAGGGTGTTATTCTCAGTGAAATAAGTCAGAGAAAGATCCACTTTTATGTGGAATCTAAAAATAAATAAATAAATAAAAACAAATGAACAAAACAAAACAGGAACAGACTGATAGATATAGAAAACAAACTTTTAAGTCACCAGAGTGAGGAGGGGTTGGGAGGATGGATGAAACAGGTGAAGGGTATTAAGAGGAACAAACTTCTAGTTATAAGATAAACAAGTCTCAGGGATATAAAGTACAGCATAGAGGATATGGTCAATAATACTGTAATAATTTCGTATGGTGACAAATGGTAACTAGATTTATCATGGGGATCATTTTGTAATGCATGAAAATATTAAATCACTATGATGTACACCTGAAATTAACAGGGTATTATATCAATTAGTCATATAATGTCAAAATAGGATATTATATCAATTATACTTCAATTAAAAAAAAACTGATGGACTAGTCATTGTGACTTCTAAGTTCAATTCGGTGAGTTTCCTACTTTGTTATCCAGATTCTTGTAATAATAAAAAGTCACCATTATTGCCAATTAGTATGATATCACATTGGAAGGGAGTAGGACCAAGATTAGGTAGCACTATCACTGAGAAGATGGAAATTTGAGTTTCCTATTGTTAGTGCTCTTGGCCCATAATGTGCTTACTTGGCTCTGCATCCACCCCTAGTTTCAACCAACATTTCTGTGGAAAGATAAGAGGTATTGGTGCTTCCAGAAGAATTTGCTTTTTCTTCTGATAGTATTTGGGAAAGCACTTTCAAACTGATGATCTTGCTCTTTCCAGTGAGCGTTGGTAAATGCTTAATAATGAGCACTAAAAGGAAGGTGAGGATGGGGTGAACTGGTTTGTAGCCTTTGCTGAGTTCCTAGTGTAAATATTCCCACCAAGTCCTTTTTCTATAAATTAAAAATCTGTATAGAGAAAGAAATAAATCTTACAGTTCCTGAGGTCAGAAGTCCAAAATGAGTTTTACAGGGCTAACACAAATGGGGAGTCATACCACACATTTAAGTAGAAGAACCCAGTAGCATAAAGATGTCAATATTCTATAAATTAATCTATAAATTTAATGTGATGCCAACAAGATTGTTTTCATTAGACAAGTTGACTGCAAAGTACATACGGCAGAATAAACAAGCAGGAACAGTCAGAAGAATTCTAAAAAGGAAAGAAGTGGGAGATTTACTAGATATCAAAACACCTGGAAACAGCTGAAATCATTAAAATAATAAACAGCTATAAAAATCATTGTTGCAAAGACTGCTCATTTTTTCACAACTAATTCTGATTTTAATAGAACCTTCATTTTATTGGAGGTATGCTATGGTCTGAATGTTTTTGTCCCCACAAAATACATATGTTAAACCCCTGACTCCCAAGGTGATGGTACTAGCAGGTGGGGATTTGGGAGATGATTAAGTTATGAAAGCTCTGCCTTCATTAATGGAATTAGCATTCTTATAAATGATGCTCCATGCCTCTTCTACCATGTGAGGACACAGCAAGAAGTCATCAGTCTGGAACTGGGAAGAGAAGCTTTGCCAAAACCCAGCCATAATAGCACCCTAATCATGGACTTCCAGCCTTTAGAACTCTAAGAAATAAATTTCTGTTGTTCATACTGTGGTGTTTTGTTATAGCAGCTGGAATGGACTAAGACAAGGTTTCAACATGTCCATATTTTAAAATTTACATTTTTCAATTTTCTCTTGCAGAGTGAGTATCCATATGACTAATTTCGGACCATTGTGACATGGCTGGGTGTCAAGTTTCCTACTTCTATTGTAACAAGTTGTCACAACTTGTTTAAAACAAAACAGTACTGAAGGTCAGAAGTCTAAAATGAGATTTATAAGGCCAAAATCAAGGTATCAGGGGGCTGTGTTCTTTCTGCAGGGGAAAATCTCTTTCCTTGCCTTTTTCAGAGCTTCTAGAGGCGACCTGCATTCCTTGGTTCATGGTCCCCTTCTTCTAACAAGAAAATCACCCCAACCTCTGCTCTGTTATCATATATACTTTTCTAAATTCAATACTCCTGTTTTCTTATATGGACTTTAGTGATGAGACCAGACCCACCAGAATATTTTCCCATTTTAAGGACCAGAACTTAATCATATCTGCAAAGTCTCTTTTGCCATGAAAGGTAAAATATTCACAGATTCCAGGGAATAGGACGTGGACATCTTTGGGGGGAGGACTATTCTGCCCATTATAGCTGGTCTTTCTGAAAACCTTGATGGAAGGAAGCTAAGGACTTCCACTGCCAGCCATGATGGAGAAACTAAAGCCAAATTTAACCTCCTTCAATAAACAACCAGAAAACTGGCAGAAAAAAAATCCAGTTATTTTTAGTTATTGCACAATAAGCAGCACAGGACTATGATCCCTGTGAGAAGGGACACAAATGATGTGAGTGCTGCAGTCACCCCAGTTTTCTCCCCAGAGATAATTTCTAGACATCTTGGGAGGAAAAGGAAACCATATAGAGACTTGGGGAATCTGAGTTAAAGAGCCAGAGATTGGAGTTCAGTTAGCCAGAAGTGACAAAGAAGAGTTCTGTAAACGAGGGAGATACACAGGAAATGAGTTTCGAGAATGTTATGACAGTCATCTTGAACCTTTGCTGGGTAGTAAGTCATGCATGCTAGAATGAACTTCACAAAGGTAGACAAATAACTACAAGGTAGTTGTGATTTGAACAATAAAGAGCTCACACTGAGCATGGAGATTTCAAGCCTCAACCAAGCAGAGTAGAGATCCTGATGATCACCAGTTTATTCAGTGGAGACTCCATGTGGGTCATGCCTTAGTTGTGACACTGAAGTAACACTGCAATGAGGATTACTCTGGGAGGAAGGGAAAGAGAAAGGAAGAAAGTGGGTGGTGGAGGGGAATGAATGCAAATGAGAAATAAAAATTAAAAGGCAAAAATTTAGCAGAAAATTGACTTAGCTGGAATTAGTCATTTTGCAATTTCCTCTTCCTATCTCTTCCTGCTTAAAATTTACATATGATTTGTGGAACTACAGCAGCTATATTGTCACCATGAAGCACTTGAGGCTGAAAGCGAGAACTAAGGTTGCCATAGCAGAACCTGGAGAGAATTTGGTACATTCCTGATACTGTAGCACCACTGCTACAATGCTAAGTGCTTACTCCAGTCTTTATGTTAAATGACACAAAAATAAAACCTATCTTGTTTAAACAACTATTATTTGGGTTTTCTTTTATATGCAGCCAGATTGAAATTTTACTGAATCACAAATTAGTAAAACAGACTGGAAAATCTAAAAATAGGTAAAAATATATACAATATTTGGTTAAGAAGATATGTGATAAAAATGATAATAGTTAACACTTCAAATCAGTAAGGAAAAAGTAGACATTTCAATAAATGTTACTGGGAAATGAGATAACCACCTGAAAAAGAGACATGGAAATGGTGCTTCACATGTTCAAACTAAATTTCATATGGATCAAAGACTGAAATGTAAGAAATAATACCATAAAAGTGCAAGAAGAAACTATAACATTTTAAAAAAAGAACCTTAGAGGGGAAAAGATCTTTCTAAGTATGACACAAAATGGAAAATCCATAAGAGACTGAAAAATTAAATTATGTAAGGGGTGCCTTGGTGGCTCAGTTGCTTAAATGTCCAACTCTTGATTTCGGCTCAGGTCATGATCTCAGTTCATGAGATTGAACCCCGCATTGGGCTCTGTGCTACCAGCACAGAGCGTGCTTGGGATTCTCTCTCTCCCTCTCCTTCTGGCCCTCGCCTGCTTTCTCTCTCTCTCTCTCTCTCTCTCTCTCTCTCTCTCTCAAAATAAATAAATAAACTTAAAAAAAATAAGCAAAATGTATACAACATGCAAAAATGCATAATCCAAGTCAAAAGAAAACTAACAAACTGAGGACAATATTTTCATGTCATATCACAGCTAAAGGATTTCTTTCTTTACGTATAATGTGTTCTACAACCAATAAATAAAAGACCACTAACACAACAGAAGCATTAAAGGTTATGGACAGATGGGTCACAGAAAGAAAAAAAAGAAGACGCTTAAGCCTATGAAAAGGGTGCTTAATTTCACTTATGACAAGGCCAACACAAATTAAAATTAAATAACAGAGCATTTTAACTTATCAAAGCGAGATACCATGATGGTGAGAAGTAGGACTCTACTCTCATATGTTATTAGTAAAAATATCAAATACAAGTTAAGGAAATTTGGCTATATCTTCTAAAATTAAAAATGCACATACCCTTTGATTCCCTGATTCCACCTCTAGTTATTTATCCCATATACATTCCCACACTTGTGAAAGGATTTATCCATTCAATAAATGAGTGACTTCTCTACTTAAAGAACTTTTTTCCAGGTACTCTTTATACAATATATATATATATATATATATATATATATATTCACTAGATATCACATATTTTGTGATAGGAGAAAATTAGAAACAATTTAAGTATCCATGAATAAAGCCAGGCAAAATAAATTATGGGACATCCATACAATGATAGATCATGAACCTATTACAGAGAAACAGGACCAAACCTTGCTATATGGAAAGATTTTTCAAAATATAAACTTCCTGAAGGCATGGATTTTTGTTTTGTTTACTACTATATCCATAGCACATAGAAGAATGTATGGCACATATTAGATTTGCAACAAATCTTTGATGATCTAACAAAGTGAGAAAAGACAAAGTACATAATGGTGTGCTGCAATATATGTAGGAAAATATGAATATATACATATTCATATACATTTCTAAATCATCAAGAATCTTTGGGTGCATAAATTCCCTCTGTGAGAAGTAAGGGAGATGATTCATTTTCAGAAATACCAAATAAAAGGTGTACTGTCTAGTTAACAATAGGTTTACAATCTATTGGAAATATGTATGAACCCCTCCCCCCAACACAATGGAGTCCCAAACCCTTAGACACTCACTTCCTGGTTCTTCTCTCCCTCTCCAATTCACGGGCTTATTTTTTGTGGGCTTTGCAATAAACATGTGCCAAAGAGCTGATGTCTCTGCATTACCTCAAGGAATGTACATTTATTCCTATCAGACTCTTTTTTGACCTTACATGGGCATAGGCGACTTCTGGATAAGGCTGTAACCTCTGTAGTACTCAGCCAATGAGGAACCAGGGGGAAAGACTCTTGCTAGGAGAGAAATTATCTGCTATAACTGCCCTGAGTGTGCCTGTCCATCAGACACCCACTCTTGCAAGAGTGTTGATTAAAGCCTCACTTTATTAATGCTTTGAATCTCCGCGCCCCTCCTTTGACTTGGGCAGTGAGCTTATTTCTCACAACTCCCAAGAGAGGTTTAGGGGATGGGGGACCAGAGAGGGAATTAGACTCTTCTCATACCATATAACTTCTTCATTTTGAATGTTGCCCCCATCTGCATTAATTGCCTCTTCAGAGAAGTACACATATTCACCACATCTGCATCTCTTCAGATCCTTTTTTGCTTCCCTACTGGTAGTGGCTTGAGTAGGAATTAGCATTCCTTGGTGGCTTCTGAGATACTTCCAGCAAAATGCTAGTCATTGTTCATAAATGTATTCCTCTTGCTAACATTTTATAAGGTCATGTCTGTTAACCCTGCACCTACTTAAAAACAATCCAGTTGAGATTTCAAGGAGTAAAGTGACTCATCCCCAAATACAAAGATATGTGTGGGCCCTCCAGGGCCCTGCAAGAAAAAAAAACAAGAACAAAAAACAAAAAATCCTTCACGGTCACTCAACAATTTCAGCAGGTATTATTTGCTAGGTCAGCTCTGCTCAAAAGCTTTTCTGACACCCCATCCCATTCCATCTCTGACACACACACCTTCCTAGTCTGGACCAACATTCCACAGCTGTGTTTCCAAAGTGCACTATGATTACATCTCCCAAAGCTCTAACTCAGCACATCATACTTTCCTGTATTGTTATCAGTCTCCCACACTAGACTAAGAACCAGCACCATGAGGCAGGAACCATGTTTCAATGTTTCTGTAGCTCTGACATCTAGCATAGTACCCAGCTTAGTAATTCCTCAACAATTGTTTTAAAAATGAATATATGAAGGATTGAATGAATAGTCAGATGCCTTTTGCAAAGAAATCCCAGCCCCACAGGGAAGCATTTTGGCGACATGCTGGAGGCTTGACTGTTCCCACAAGTGGAGAGAAGTCATCCATTGGATGGATGTAAACTGTACCTGTTGAAGAGGTCACCATCAGAATCAGAAGAATAATACTGAGACTCCAGTAGAAGGCCAAGCCAGAAATTCGGTCAGGAGAAGAGATGAAAGGCCAGAGCTCCGGAGGGACAAGCAGACTGTAAGAAAAAACAAGTTCAAACTTTTAAAGCAGATTGACCTTGGTGTGCCTGGGTGGCTCAGTGGGTTGAGTGTCGATTCTTGGTTTTGGCTCAGGTTGTGATCTCAAGGTTTATGGGATCAAGCCCCACATCTCTCTCTGTCCCTGGGATTCTTTCTCTCCCCCTCTTTCTGCCCCTCCCCCATTTGAACATGTACTCTCTCTCTTTCTCTCTCAAAAATAAATAAATAAACATTTTAAAAAATAATTTAAAAATAAATAAAAAGGTTGACCTTGATTATAGCAAGAGAGCTTGGTCCTTGGTTATGGAGGGTGGGAATGCAAAAGGGCAAGGGAAGGCAGAATAGCTAAAATACACAAGGTTGGGCTGGAGAAAGAGCTAGTTTTGAGTTTAGACCAGGGATCTTACTTTCTGTGCCAAGAATTGTTCCTACACAATGTCATCCTACCTAAGCAAGAAACTGCTGACACTTCCCCATTTTGCTTATTGATCAAACACAGCTAAAGTTGTGATTGTAGGAAAGGGCGTAGGGGAAGACTGAACATCCAGATTTCATCTGTTGAAGTTTGAGTCAACACCATTCTATGTTGTATTTAATTGCTTCTAATTATTTTGTGGGCGTTAGTTGTGCCTCCCAACCACATTAAAATCTCTCTGTGGGCGGGAACACTTCTTAGCATCCTTTATGAGGTTTGGCACGGCACTGGGCACATATAGTGCTTGATGATCACTTGCTGATTGACTAATTTAAATATGCATCCTGCCCGCAGGCGAGACTCAAAATAGTGCACCGTGTTCTTGTTCAGATAATAAGCTTGTTTGAACTCCATCATTTGTAAATCCTTTTTACTCAGCTATGGAATGTGCCTTTCTAGGTTAATGTACACATGTATCTGAAGTAATGCTATGTTAGCTCTCCTTGGCAGGGCCTGGTTTTTATTAACATCTTCATTACTTTCTAATTCTATTTGTACAAGCATCTCACAGGGTACAAATTTATTCTGGATTTAGGTACAAATGTGTCAGCTGTGAGTATTCCAATAAAACATGAAGAGAGACACCCAGGCCATAGCCTCAACCCTCCTGCCACCTAAGTCATTAGATTTGGGCAGGATCTCCACCCCACCCCCAGTCCCCACACTTAGCCTCAGCTTCCTTGACCTTGAGTGAATTTCCAGGCTGGATGGCTGTTAAGGTGCCTTCTAGCACTGCCCTTCTGTGAGGTTTTGTTATAATGGCTTTATCTGTGGCTTTCCTCTGCAGTTAATAGTGCACCCTGCCACCAAAGGTCTGGGAAGATGGGACACTCCACATTTAGTCTTTTATTTGATAGGGAAAAATCTGTTGTTATAAGACGGTTGACAGGACTGATAGGGAAATTCCTGCCCCTGACCAAAGACTCCCTTTCAGGGGTTTTCTTCCCACCCGGCTTGCCTCACTCGCCAAATTACTACTAATGCGGAATACAGAAGTAATAGACTATAAATTGTCCCCTTTGCTTATGCTTGGCACTCAAACCTCTGGAGAATGATCTCCTCTGAGCCCACCTGTGTAAAATAAACCTCCTGCCTTCCAAGATCTATGAGTGTTGCTTGCTTCTTCTGCCGGGTGATCCAGACCAGGTTCCGTAACATATTTACAATCTCAGGAATAACTCAATTCTTAATGCTGGGGCAGCAAGCTAAGGAGACTTCTGCTCTATTATACCCAGAAATTACATTAACATGCAGGTGATCTAGCAATCTCACTGCTAATCATTTCTTTTACATAAAGATATCCAATATTCCTGTTAAATATGCAACTGTTGGGGTGCCTGGGTGGCTCAGTTGGTTGAGTTTCTGACTTTGGCTCAGGTCATGATCTCACGGTTCATGGGTTTGAGCCCCGCATCAGGGTCTGTGCTGACAGCACAGAGCCTGGAGCCTGCTTCATATTCTGTGCCTCCCTCTCTCTCTGCCACTCTCCACCCCCTCTTAAAAATAAATAAACATTAAAAAAAATTAAAAATGCAACTATTTGGGCATGAGGGACAACACATTATCCTATCAGCTGTATGTTTCAGACTGACCCCAGCATGAAATAGATCCAGAGGGATCAAGCAAAGGATATAGCATGAAAAAATGGAAATAGCAATGCATTTAAAATTTACACAGCTGTGTAACATGTGGGATTTTGTTTCTTCATCTGTGATGTGGGAAACAAAGGCAAAAGAAAAACATTAAATTTCCGTACAACTTACAGCCCATTGACAAGTCCTTGAGACAGCAGAGTGACATTCTTTCAGAATGTCCAATTGTCTTAATGTTGGTGCTTTGCTAGAGGAAAAACAGGTGGTTAACTGATAGAGATCACAGTCCTGCAGGCCAGAGTCTCTATCAGTTTACAACTGTCTTAATGATTTACAAGAAAAAAAGAAATTATATCAATGGTGAAACTTCCAGAAACCTATAGATTCAATTTCCTGGGACCCTTACACCACCCTCCCCTTCATAGGATAGAAAATCTTATATAATCAGTCACTCTTCACAACCCAAGTGCAGCTCTTTCTGCCCATAGGTCCTGTCCCTATGCTTTAATAAAACCCTCTTTTTGCACTGAAGATGTCTCAAGAATTCGTTCCTGCCATCAGCTCTGAACCCCAATATTTCCCACATCATCTGCAGGGTGGACTAATAAAATATTTTCTATTACCCTATGGGTGAAGAATTAATATGCTTAAGAAATCGTGTATATGAAATAGATGAGAGAACATTCAGTGAGGTACTGTGGACATGAGTACTGGAGCTTGGCCTCACAGGATCCAGGGTTCACGTGTAAAAGAGAATGCCAAACAATAAAGGAAAGGAACACAAACAGGGACGTGCCTCATCTAAGACCATGCAGCTCAGAGAATTTTCAGGACTCAGCTATAGATTATTTGCCTCCATGAAGAGATAGATACTCAAAATGTTGAAGAGAACAAAAAGAAAACTATTTTTTTCAAATTGATTCTATAGGTATTTATTAATGTGTATTTACTCATCCCAATCCCGTCTCTCAACTAAGCTGGTTTTTTCCTCTATTTGATTTATCAATACTACCACTTACTGGAAGTTCTCAAAACCAACACTTATCACTCCCCTTACAAGACTCCCTAAAAGGCTGCCTTACGTACCCTCCTAGGTTGCTATAGCACCTATAATTGAGCAGACATGTATATTCTCATAGTTTCCAAAGGGAAGTGAGATGATATACAGTAAAACTTTGGTTTGTGAGCATAATTCATTCCAGAAATATGCTTGTAATCCAAAGCACTTATGTATCAAAGCAAATTGCAAGAACCATTGGCTCAGTTGTGATCATGTGACATTTGGCATCATGTACTAGCTGTATTACAATACACGGCTTGTTTACCAAGCTAGAATTTATTGAGAACAAGTTACACACAATCCAAAGTTTTACTGTATATAATCATTTTAGTCTAGCAGTATGTTTAGATATGCAGTTTAATGGCATTTTGGAGTGATAGGGGTTCAGAGCTGATATCTTTGGTGCAAAAAAAAAAGTGATTTTATTAAAACACGGGGACAGGAGCCATGGGCAGAAAGAGCTGCACTGGGGTTGTGAAGAGTGACTGGTTACATACTATGGAGTTGGGGGAGGTAAAGTCAAAAGGGAGGCTTCCACAAGGACTTTTGAGGTCTCCAGAAGAACTTTGATATGCTAAAGAAGAATCATGTCAGGGCCTTGCTATTGTCAAGCTAAGGTTGTTTTCCCTCTAGTAAGGCACTAACATTAGGACAGTAGGGCATTTCTTGAGAAATATTATACTCTATATTTGCCTCAATTATTTGTCAATGGGCTGCAGGTTATGAGGAAATTTAATTTTATCTGCCATTTCCTTCTTGCCTTTGTTCCCCACATCACTGGGTGATGTTGGGGCTCCAGGAAATTTGAGTCTATAGATTTCTGGAGATTAGGATTTTGATAACTAAGATATTTGTAAACTGATGGAGACCCATCTCTTGCTTGCCTGTGATCTCTATCAGTTAACCATTTGTTTTCTTCTTGGGCATTGAGGAGTGCCTGAGGAATATCACACATATCCCACCTGGGGTCAGGGAGTGTTGTTAGCTGGTGCTTTGCCCTCAACTTGCCTTATGCTTCCTCATCACTTGATTAGTGTTTTATTGTTGCAGCCATGGTCACCCTTGGCATTTAATTTATAAATCTAACTTGGAGAACTGGCTCCAATATGTCCAAGACTAATCTGGAGCATAGAATTACATCTGTATTCCTGTGTTTTGGGTAAAAATGATGATGATGTAGGGGTGCCTGGGTGGTTCAGTTGGTTAAGTGTCCAACTTCAGCTCAGGTCATGATCTTATGGTTCATGAGTTGGAGCCCCGCATCTGGCTATGTGCTGAAAGCTCAGAGCCTGGAGCCTGCTTTGGATTCTGTGTCTCCCTCTCTCTGCCCCTCCCCTGCTTGCACTCTGTCTCTGTCTCTCAAAAAATAAGTATAATGATGAAAGAAAGAAAGAAAGAAAGAAAGAAAGAAAGAAAGAAAGAAAGAAAGAAAAAGAAAGAAATCGTGGTGAGAGACTCTTAGAGAATAAGTGAAGACATTTGGGACTGTTTTCAAATTGTTTAAACACTTGAGTTCAGTTCTACCAGAAGAGACTGAAAACCTCCAGAATGCGGCCTTCCTTCCTCCTTGCAGAAGTGTTTCTGAATTCTTCTCATCTACAAGAAGTCATTTCCTAACAAAGCCACCCAGGAGTAGGGTCAAGTTCTCATTAAGAACCACTTTTTTAAAGAGCTGTACAGCACTCGGCTTGCCACTGGAGAGCTCTGCAGAAAGGCTGTACTGTTAGTACTGTCCAACTTAAAATCAAGTTTCTAACTGCAAACAAGCCTGTCTTGAGACAAGAGAAGGTTCTGAACCCTACTGAATTACCATCTCTCCCAGCATAAGCCACTATTTACAAATAAAAGGGCAAGCTTCAGCTGGCCAATTAAAGTTGGGTTAAAGCTTCTCCCCAATAAGCAAAGAGACTGCCAGTAGCCAACAGTTCAAGTCAATTACCAAAACCTCAAACCATAACAGATTCTCAGAGTCCTCTTCCAAAGTGTGTAACCTCAGGAAGAAGAGAATTAAAATACAATGAAGTAATTTGCACTGCCACTTTTAATCTGCTACTTTGAAAGACTTACATCCTGTATCCAATTATTGGCAATGACATATGACATTTGAAAAGTTAGTTAAGCAGAAAGATTGGAAGAGAGAAATTTGTATTTCCTAAGGGCTTATACACCAAAGTAAACTTAAATAAAGAACATGATCACATTTTCCAGTTTCTGCTTACCCCCACACCATTATTATGGTGACTAATATTTCTATTACATATTTAATTAATATGTCTGTAGTGTGCAATTGAAAGGACACTAAATAAAGATGTCTCTAATAAATAATAAGAGTCCACCAGGCATAAGTATCCTTCTAGTGAAATAATTTATGAAAAGTCAATTTATTAGCATAAACTAAATCAGATACTTCTTTTCTTCTTTTATGGCCTGAATTATGTCCCCTACCTCTAAAATTCATATATTGAAATTCTAACTCCTCATACCTCAGAATGTGACTATATGTAGAATTAGGGCCTTATAATTTTCTCTTGATAGCCTGGCATGATGTGCTGGATAAAAGGAAGTGCTACAGTGGTGAGGCGTGCGGAGAGGGATTAGTCCTTTGATTAGGTCTGTCTTTTAGTGAACAAGTGCTTCTTTCTCTCTCTCTCAAAAAAAAAATAAACCTTTAAAAAATTATGTTCTGGAAGATGGAGAGAGGTAAAATGACATAAAAAAATCTTTATGGGTTTTTTTTGTATCAATAAAAATTTGAAATATAAGTTTTCAACATTAAGCAAATTGTTAATTAAATCATGATGTATCTCTCTGATGTTGGAATTAAAGCTATTTACAAATATTGAAATATAATAATCTATAAAAACTAGAATAAAATATAATTCCAATTTCTGTATGAAAAAGTTTGTCCTAAGTTAAAAATCAAAGGAAATTAGAAAATATTCAATGCAATTTATTACTTAAAATTGATAACTTTTCTATGTAAAAATATCTTTAAAATTTTTATTTATTCTATTTAAGAATTTTTTAATGGTTATTTTTGAGAGAGAGGGAGAGAGAGAGAGAGCAAACAGTGTAGGGGCGGTGGGGGGGGGGGAAAGAGGATCCAAAGAGAGCTCTGAGCTGACAGCAGTGAGCTGATGTGGGGCTTGAACTCACAAAGTAGGACGCTCAACTAACTGAGTCACCCAGACACCCCTAAAAAATTATTTTAAGCCAACAAACTGGAAAAAATGTTTACCCTAATATCACAAAGAATTAAAGCCATAAAATATAATTTCAGTCCTCATCTCTATCAGCAGCATTTAATATAGATGACCACTCCCTTTTTAAAGCATTATTCACCTGCCTAGGAGAACATTGTTCTCTTGGTTGTCTTCCTACCTCAATGGCTATTTATTCTCTATCTCCTTTGCTGGTTTCTGCTCATTTCTGCCACCCTGATTGTTGGACAGCCCAAGGCTCAGTCCTTGAACTTTTTCTTTTCTCCACTGACACTCCCTAGACGATGTCATCTAGTCTCACTGCTTCAAACACCATCTAATTGCTGACACCTTCCAAATTTAATCCCCTGCCCACTGTGTCCCTTGAACTCAGGCTCCTATCTTCAACTGTCTACTCATTAGCTTCATTGTGATGTCTAATAGGCTTCTCATGTTCAACATGGCCAAACCCAAACTCCTGCTTATACTTTCCCCATCTGTCCCTCCTTCTATATCCCCTCGGGTATTAATGGTCAACTTACTCTTCTGGCTGTTTAGGCTATAAATCTTGGAGTTATGATTCTCATTTCTCTTTCTCCTCTACCTCTCAATCCATTATCAAATCCTATTGGCTCTACCTTCATAATAGATCCGGGACTGAGCTTGTCTCACCACCTCCATTGCTACTACCATAAATCATAAAGCATCTCTCACCTGGATGACTGTAAAAGCCTCCTAACTCATCTCCTGCTTTTTTACCCTTCCTTCCTCTGTCTGCTTCCAATTCAGAATCCAGACATATCCCTTTAAAACTCATAATATTGAAAGCCCTCCAAATGGCTTCCCAGCTTCCCATCACAGTAAAAGCCAAAATCCTACAGTAGCTAACAAAGCACTTCATGAGACTGAGGTAAATTGAATTCATGCTGAGAAATCGTCATGCATCTTCTCTGCCAGCCCATTAGCATGTGTGGTTGAGTCAATTTAGTCAGGAGTTGAACTTAGTATTGCTGTCACTAAAGTTACTTCTACTTCACTGCTTCAAACTCCTCTTGTGCGACCTTATTTTTAGGGTGGGGGTGCCAGAGGGTGTTTTCAGTGTTTCTGCTCCACCCTTAGCTTTAGTCACTGTTTGTACACCTACACCTGTGAGAGGGTCTCTCTCCATATTTTTGTCACTTCTCTAAAAATAATCTGCAGTTATTTGTTACTCCTTGGTGATTGTTGGCCTGGTCAGGTGGGAATTCTGCTGTCCTGTCTGACTTACACAAACCCTATGACCCTGATCTTGGGGCAAGGAGGTGCTTTCTCAGTGGTCCTATCTACCAGGTCTGAGCCCAGGATGATTCCCTGCTCTTCTCCTTGGGCAGAAGGCTTTCTTCCTTTTTATTCTCTAAAGTGGGTCTTCATCTGTGCCTTGGGGGTAACAGCATTTCCTGTCCTTACCCCAGCAACATAAGGTTCTTCTAAAGAGAAGAAAATTACAATCTGCAAGTAATTTTCATTTTTATGGTAAGACTATATCTTCATTTAAGTAGTTAAACATCATCTAATGATAACACTTGTGCTTCTAAAAATGTAATCTGGTAAGTATAGATAACCTTTGTATATACATATGAATATATATAAAGATGAATATATATATGACTACATATACATATATACACATACTCTTTAAAAGTTATTATTAAAGATGACCAGAGTAAAAAAGATAAAATGTTTCCATTAACACATCTGGATAATTAATAGTTGATATGAGTAAATGAAAATGCATACAATCCAATAAACATATCCCCTTTTCACCTTCACTTTTTATATTGAATTGGGATCTAAGTTATCTTTCCTCTAACTTCCCAAAATGTAGAGAAGCAACTCCTGGCACTCCTTTCCATCCCACCTGCCTGTGTTTCCCCCTACCAATACCCACTGCTCTGTCACCTCCTACCCAGCCTTCCATTCACAAAACCCTTGTCAGGGTGACTTTCCCAAAATACTAACCTGGTCCTGGGTAGGAGAAGAGCAGACATGCTGAGAAATCCAGAGACTCCAGTGCGTGCAAGGCACCTGGGCAAAACTCTGGGGTTGTTTGAGCACCTGGCCAGAGTGTGTGCCCAGTGAACAGAGAGATTGGAAAAATCGGACCTCGGGATGCTACAGGGAAGTTGTTTGTGCTGTAGAAGAGGCCCCCGTTGGGGTGCTGAAGGAGTTGAGAGAAGACAAGAAAGGCAAGCCAGATGTGCAACTTTGAAGGCCTTGGCTAGAAGTTTTCCTCTCATATCTAGAGTAAAACTGAGAAGCTACTCAGGGATTCTGAGCAACGTGGTGACAAGAATAGAAAATTAGATCTATTTTTTCTCCCCAATTTTCCTAATATGACAATGAGAACTATTGTGCACTTATAGACAATTTGGATGAAAGCAGGCATCTGAATTTTCCCTGGGGCTGTCAGCTCACTTCATTTAATATTTAGCCAAATTAGTTGTGTGTTGTTTAAGAAGTGGGTATAATGTCGCTTTTTGTTATTACTCTTTTTAAATTATTTAAACAAATTCTATTATTTAAATGAATTCACCTTGTACAACCAAATGATTTAAAGGCTCCTTTGGAGCTAAACAGTCAGGCCATCACCACCACTTCCTGTTTCCACCCTGTGGCAGCAGGAATTTCTGCTCTTTGCCCATATGAATGCTCTTTGCCCTTCTCCCTCATGCTGTGCTTCAGATACACAGATAAGGCATCTAGGACTCAGAAAGAGTTACCACAAAAGAAACCCCCTAGAAAAAAACACAAGTATTCAAGTACATTTTCCCCTTTTGTATATAATAGAAATTTAAATATGTATATTACACATAAAAGTAGCAATGATAAGATCTTTTTCGAGTTAGCATAACTTTATAAAAGTAAGGATTCAAGGGCAGGAAATGGAATAACAAGGAGAGAGGGGTGTAATTTGATAAGAGAAAAGAAGCAAGTGTGCCTCCCACTTCCCTAAATATGAACAATCTTACTCCTGCCTTCTCCGCATTACAAGCATGAAAAATCTTCATGGATTGTACAGCATACTCTCATTACTGCACATTCTGTCTGCATGTCTAATTACCTTCTTATGAACAATTCTCTAAAGGAAGATGTTTCACAGAATAGAAACAATATATCTAAAATATTACACCTGAGAGGGAAAGGTCTGCAAATCAACACTAGAAGAAAATGCTTTTTTTTTTCTAATGCTGGATTTTAATGGTACTCCCACTAAGCCCTGCCCTTGATCCTTGACCTCATTTTCAGGCCTCTGTTTAGGCTTGGGGCAAGAGGGGACACGATTAAGGTGCTTCACTTGCACCTCAAAAGTTGGTGGATGGCTGTTTGAATACATACAGATTGGCCAAGAAAAGGCTTTATGAGGATGAGAAGAAATCAAGATGTAGAAGTGGCAGTTCTCTGCTAAGGAGGCCAGAACAGAATTAAGGTCTGTTCTTCTATGTGTACCTGTGTTGGACTTGTCTAAAATCAGGATCTATTTCCCCTTCCTTTTCTAGGTAGAGGCAGCTTTTTGCCAGTGGTTCCTTCACACCAGACTTTGAACAGAGCTGCTGATAAACAGCAGCAGAAAACTACCAGTAATGTCCTTCTGGAAGCCATTTGATCTCTCTGAGAAGAGGAATCACTAATGGTTTACTTCCAGCAGATGAAGAGGCAGCTAGCCATCTATTGTTATTTGAGAGCTCTAAAATCAGCATCCTGCAGCAAACACACAAACACATACATGTGCTTACCAAAGGCCTGAAATGCTGTCCCACTACCACACTATCTTACTGTCACCACCTTGCCTTAAGACATTGAATTTTCTGGGGCCTGGAGCCAGAGCAGAGAGCTCCATGTGGAGAGAGCATGAGAAGGTGAGTGAGAAAGTTACCTGCTATGTACCTTCTGAGCTTTGAAAATGAAGACAAATCGTCCTGAGCCTCAGATTCTTCAAGTGTGCATTAGGAGAGTAGCACAAGGTTATGTCTAAGGCTCTTTCCACTCTCGTGTTTCATTATTCTATATGAGCTCATCAGGTACGCTTCTGGCAGATGGACAGGCAGACTGGTGCAGTGGACAGTGCACTGCGCATAGGAGTTGAGGGCCCAGCCAGGACCTAGTCCTGTCTCTGCCAGTTAGGAGTTAAGCATCTTAGTCAAGACACTTAACCTGTCCTCATGGTGGGACAATCATGAGGATCAAATGAGATTACATGCATCCATCAGTCAGCTTTTGGCATATAATAGACCATGCCAAAGCCTAGTGGCTTAAATAACAATTATAATTCATTCCATTATTCTACACTTTGGCTGTATGGTTCTTCCAATCTGGGCTAGTAGAGTTGCTCTCTAAAATCTGCTAGTGGCTTGGCTCAAGCTAGGTGGTGCAGGATGGCTTTACTCAGATGTCTGGGAGATGGCAGGCTACTTATCTAGGGGCTTAGCTGAGGCACTTCATCTCTGCTCCACGTGTCTCTCATTCTCTTGGAGGGAAACCTGGGCTTCTTCACTGGGTGACCTAGAGTTCCAAAAAGCAATAGGGAGTCCCAATGTACATGTGCCTTTTAAACCTCTGCATTATGTTTACAAATGTCTGGTTGACTAAAGCAAGTCACATGGTTAAGAACAAACTCAAGGAAAGAGCTTGATAAGAAGAGCATCAAAGAATTCGTGTCTATTTTTGCAATCTACCAAAATACATAGGAAACAGCTCTAAAAGTTATAATATATAACTATATTACAGTTTTAAAGGAATATTGTTAACATTTGTTTCACTTGCAAATATTTGGTTTGATTTTTTCCCCAACTTTAAAAATACTTTTGTTGCTGCATTAGCCACTGAAAGTCCTTCATAACCCATCAAATGCTATGTTTCTGAATGATTTATCTGAATAATCTATTGTCACTAATGTCACCAGCTAGGCCCTAAAATATGAGGAAGAAGAAGTAAAGAAAGAGTGAGAGAGTGAGGGTTCCTTCAAATGTGAGAGCATCAGGATTCAGGGCAAGGTAAGCTTCTAAAATAGCCCAGGAGGCATCAAAGACCACTGGCTTCACAGTGTCCCCAGACTGGTCCTGGAGAAATACATGAACTTGGAGAACAATACAAGATAGGATAACACCTCAGAGCAATATACTACTTTAAAGTGTAAAGAACTTGCCTGTACACTGTATCATTTAACCCTTAAAATCTGTGGCTTTTTAATTTAATGTCCATATTTGACAAATGAGGAACTTGAGACAACTTGGTCAAAATCATAATGCTAGTTAATAGTTGATGTTTGGATTCTTTGACAGGTCTATGGGATTTCTTTCTGATCCTTTGTCCCCTGGTTCTTTCAGAAGCCATCTTTACATTCAGTCTGTCATCTAGGTTTAGAGAAATCAAGGTCTAGTCACAAGTTCAGGTGGCTTGGAATATATGCTTCATGCTAGAGATTCCAGGGAAAGAAATTTGTGAAAATAAGGTGCTGCCACATGGAGGTCAGTATGTATGGCCCCTGAACTTCAGTTCCCTAGATGTAGTTAGTTCTAGGAGCCTGAAGATGAGCCAAAAGGATTTGAGGATCAGTGTAATGTAGAAACTTAAAGAGTAGCCATTTATTTCCCAAACTGGAGTGGGTAATATTTCAGGATCAATCACAAAATGCCCTTTTGATTCTAAATTTCTCTGTGCTCCTTCCTTCGCTGAAAGCTATGTGGTACCTCAGAACAGCTCTAACAGATTTACTTCAAATATACATTACAGAAAACTTTTCCCACTTCACACTCTCTTCTGTGCTTTAACTTAAAAAACAAACAAACCCAGAGATGAGTGAAGACTACTCACTCCCTGTTGATAAGGTACAAACTCCGTGTTTATAAGATACGTAAAAGATAACTATTCAAAATTATAATATGACACTCAAATTATGTGCTTTGGATTTTTACTTTCTTAATTTTTATTTTTTAGAGAAAGCATGCACATGCAAGCAGGGGAGGGACAGAGAGAAAAGGAGACACAGAATCTGAAGCAGGATCCAGTTTCTGAGCCATCAGCACAGAACCCAATGTGGGGCACAAACCCACAAACCATGATATCATGAGTTAAGCCAAAGTTAGATGTTAACCGACTGAGCCACCCAGGTGCCCCCTTTGCTAATGATAGGGTGACAGATCAACTGCATCCTTGTTGGCTTCCCAGCTATTGACCAAAGCAGGGTTGTTTTCCTCAGATGCTTGTTAGGATACTCATACCTATTAGTGCCATCTGCTACTACCTCCCTAGGACTATCACCTGCCCTGGGATGACTCCTGTGTTCTTCATCAGGGATTATCAAATCAAAGACAAAAATACTTGTGTATCTGTTCTGTTATTCTTCAATGACCCATGCCTTTTCAAAGAGAAGTGCATCATACTATGTGTCCCAATTCTCTCACTCAGGATGATCAACCAGACACTTTCAAGGATCCCAAACCACCTCCTTCTGAAAAATTATCAAGTGAAATAGAACTATGTGGGTATGAATGCAAAATGGGATTTTTGTAGATTATCTTGCTCAATCCCCCAGTTTTATAAATCAAGGAAGTAAGGCCAATTAAGTATTTAGGGCAGTGTAAATGATAAGAGACAAGTGACAAAGGGTCATTCTTTGTGCAGGAAAGAATTATAATTAAAATTGTGCTTTAGAAATGTTAATCTTTCCATTTGCAAGAATGTGGATAGATTTAGAGTGTATTATGTTAAGAGAAGTCAATCAGAGAAAGGCAAATACCATATGATTTTACTCATATGTAGAATTTAAGAAATGAAACAGATGAATATAGGGGGGAGAAAGAGAGGCAAACTATAAGACTTTTAACTATAGAGAACAAACTGAGGGCTGCTGGAGGGGAGGTGGGCAGGGGGATGGGTTAAATTGGTGATGGGTATTAAGGAAGGTACTTGTGAAGAGCATTGGGTGTTGTATGTAGAATCACTAAATTCTACTCCTGAAACTAATATTACATTATATGTTAACTAAATAAATAAATAACGCAGCTAAGGGGAAAAAAAAGAAAAAGAAAAAATGAATAAGGCAATAAAACATTAGTTGGCTAGAGAAGACCAGAAGGGAGAAAAATAGCTAAAGGCAATTAGAATAATCCAAGGGTGAGAGAGTCAAGGTATCTGAATCCAGGGTAGGGTAGCGGAAAAGAAGTAGGAACATCTAGGAAGGTGTGAATCCATGACATATATCAAAGACTACCTCTTAGTTTTGTAGAAGGGAGGTTGCTGATGCCATGAAGTAAGTTCAGTAGATATTTGTGAAGTGCTTCATATGTGTCATTCCACTGGATGCCAGGGGTATTACTGAAAACAAGAGAAACAAAGACCTGGTCTCGTGGTGTTCATGAAAAAAAAAAAAAAAAAAAAACTGAGGAGAGGAGAGCTGATTAAGTGATAGGAAAGGGAAAACAATAAATACTGTTTTGAATGTTGGAGTCAGACCCAGTGTGCAGTTGGAAAATAAAAGAATTGAAGAAACCTAGAGGTAGAAGAAAACTAAAAGATCCTTGTTTGTCATACTCATCAACCCTAGCTCAATTTTCTCTGGCCAAATGTCTCTTCCAAACTTTTTCTGTCCAACTGTGATGCAAAACTAGGAAGCTATTTCTTTCTGCTTTGAAATCCTTGCTCATTCTTATATCATTGTCCTTTAAATTGTCCCTCAATGTGTATCTCTCAAAGGTTATGCCTTCCAACTCAAATACAGTGATATCTGGAAAACAAACCTTTCCTCTGTCTGGCCACAACCTCCTCTCTTGGTGTCACCCCACCTTTAACTCCTTTCGTTGACTTCTTTAGACTGTCTTTAGTTCTTCGATTTCTACCAGATGTGGAAGAGGTTTTTAAAAAGAATTGGATGATAGAATTGTTTGATTTCAATGTCCTTTCACTACTAATTGATCACCAAGCCAGGAACTAACATGTCTAAGAATTAACCTATCATTATCTTTCCCCCAACCCTGATGTGGATTTTCTATTCATTTTAATGCTTCAACCCCCAACACATTCAGACTGCTGATTCCCTAGCTTTCTTTTTTCCCTTCCCTAAGAAGGAAATTTTTTGTCCAGATGAGAAGCAAACGTGTGGAAAAGTTGGGTTGTTTCTCCAGACAGTATAATTGGTTGTTAAGTAGCTAGTGAAGTGTCTAGCTTGCCATCTGCATACTGAGAAGGAATATGTAAGCACATTTTTAGTACCTTTAATGAAACTTCTATACCCTTGACACTCAGGGATAGATGTATCTAATAAACTAGGGAAACAGCAAGCATGGATACTTTGCCCCTAAAAACTTTGATCCAGAACAAAATCCTCAACATATTTTCAGAGGCATTAGAATAAGAAAACCCAACTATTCGAATATACAGCCATAAGGAGTGCAGTGTAAATAGAGTACTTCTCTTCCTTGGTTTCTGTTGCCCAGCACTAAATATATCAGTTCCCCAAATCTATCCCCAAAATAAAAATAAAAATAAAAATAAATGTTGATTACTCTTTAATTATGAAATAAGGACAACATTTAGTTTTCATGCTGCCAACCCCCCCCCCCCAAAGCCTATCATTGTACCTGGAATAAATGAAGATTCTACTGAAAAACTGCTAGACGGTAATATTTCCCAGACTGATGAGGAGAAAGGGAAACTAATATTTATCAAATACACTATGCTTTAGGCACTGTGCTAGAAATTTCCTACAGATTTCTAGTAGGATGATGAGACACATGAAAAGCCAAAAAGCTAATGTATTTTTAGAAACTTGAAAAAGAGTGTCATTTAACATACTGTTTTTTATGAGTTATTGATTATAAAGCTAAAAAGAAATAGAAAGTGATCTGAAGTGATTACAGTATAAAAAATTACTGGAGATGAGATAGCAGTTGATTTTCAATGCGTTGAGGACTTATCTTCATCAGAATTGGAAATCTGGACGGGAAGCCAAGAACAAATATAAGATTGCATTTACAGAGCTGTAGCCTGTTGTCTCATCCAAATGATGATATTGCTAACTATTAATTTTCAGCTTATGTCTGTGTAGGAAGTGGTGGGAAAAAATTAGTCCCATTTTATATAAAAAGAAGCAGATGGAACACCTGGCTGACTCAGTCAGTAGAGTATCTCTTGATCTCAAGGTTGTGAGTTCAAGCTCCACATTGGGCATGGAACCTACTTATATAAAAAGAAGCAGAGATAAAAAGAGGCCAAATGATTTTTATTTAACCCTCCACAGAAGATCAGTAGCTGATAACCAAATTAAACCTAACTCACAGGTACAAGAATTTATGCTTTTGGATGTTACCATTTTCAACCATGAAAATGAATTCTTATTAGACTATCTGTATGTCTTTAGTCCTCATTACCGAGGATTAACTTGTTAAATGCACCTACTACTCACAAACCCTCCTTTTTTCCTTCTACCCACAATGTAATCTTTAGAGAAATTTTAGGCTTTGACCTTTTGAAGTAATAGCACATTATCTAGCTGCAATGGAATGAGTCAGCATGAAGGGGACCAAGTCACACAATACCACTAGAAAGCAGTCCATTCAGGTAATACAAATCATTCCTGAAATAGGTGTCCTTGCAATTATTAAAAAAGAAAAATCTAAGAGGAGAAAAAGAGAATCAAGGAAAGCAAAACCCATCTTAAACATTTTTAAAACATTTATTCATTTTTAAGAGCGAGAGAGAGAGAGAGAGAGAGAGAGAGAGAGAGAGAGAGAGAAAACAAATGGGGGAGGGGCAGAGAAAGAGAGAGACAGAATCAAGCTCCAGGCTCTGAGCTGTCAGCACAGAGCCTGATGTGGGGCTAGAACTTGTAAACTGTGATGAGGTCATGACCTGAGCTGAAGTCAGTCACTCAACCAACTGAGCCACCCAGGAGCCCCAAAATCCATTTTTTTAAATTTAAATCAGTTCTTTTGAAGTTTTGTTACTGTTCTCCTCATTGAGTATAACTAACTTATCTAGTCCTCTCAGATTTACTCAAAGGGCCCAATGATTTCAATATGAATTTCATATAAGTAAGGCTGGAAAAATAATGCATCAAATCCACATAAATACCACTAGAGAGCAATATCATCTTTGGAGGTGGCACCCATCTCTACAGGCAGTAGGAGAGTTTGAAGAGCACAGGGTTGAGAATCAGAAGACATGCATGATGGCCTTGGTTCCACCCTCCTCTCATTACCTGGAGCTTTGGCAATCACATGACTTTTCAGAGCTTCAATGTCCTTTCTTATCAGTAAAATGAATGTATTTTTCCTAACTTCTTCACAAGGTCACTGTCAGTGTCTAATGACTGAAAAATGGACAAGTATGTGTATCTACAAGCATGTCAACTTAGCTAGACTGGAACTACATTTTCCAGAATTTGCTTCCCTGCATAGTTCTGGGTTAGTCTGAGGTGCAAGGTGCATTAGGCAAGATTTGAAACATGGAAATAAAACAGCAGCCACCTTTGCTTTTTACATCTAGAAGCTCAGTGTGGGAATGAGACACTGCTGCATCTCACTCAGTGCTGCTTCTCTGCAGGCTTTCTTGGGCGGTGCAGGGCAGCAGTGAGGCCATCAGCTGCCACAGCTCCTGCTGGCTCCTTCAGCTTCTGACTCCTGGGCCAGGAGCTTATTAAGCCTCAAGATAGAGCTCTGAGTTCACTTTCAAGCTACCCCACCATCTAGGCCTAGAGACAGGGAGACACTGATGAGTTCCAGTTCATCCTTGTAGATTACAGTTCATCTGTTCCTTGCTTCCCCCACTGCACATCACCTTCCCTTCCTAAATGACTATCCTGCTTGCTGACTCCAGGATGTAGCTTTAGATACAGAAGAAATAGCTTCCAAGGATTGTTTAGCTCCTATAACTGCATAAGGTAAAAAAGTTGTAATATATCCCTTACTATATGAATAGAAGTATGTGTATCTACAAGCATGAATAGAAGTAGATAGATGATAGATATAGATATATAGATAGAGATAGAAATGATAGAGATAGAGATAGATGTGTATGTGTCCTATTGATTCTGCTTCTCTAGTGGAACACTGACTGATACAACATACTATTCTTAAAAACATGGTCTCTTTATCTCAATATTCCAAACACAGCAAATGTTTAACAAATTGTTAAATTAAAAGTATTTATTTGGAAAACTTCCAAGATTAAACAAAAATAAGTTATTTTTTAATGCAGTGATCACCAAAACAAAATATCAAGTAGCTAATGAATGGTGTTTCTTATTACATATTAGTAAGAAGAATTGCTGTCTAGAAATATTTTCTAACACAATCATATAAATTTATATATAAGAATTTGGTATGGCTGGTCCCTTGACATGAACTTACAACTAAACTTTATAAAATTTACTTTTGAAACATTTTCATTCACTGTTATTTTTATGTATGTATGTATGTATTTTTGAGAGAGAGAGCACAAGCAAGGGAGGGGCAGAGAGAGAGAGAGGGGGAGACACAGAATCTAAAGCAGGCTCCAGGCTCTGAGGTGTCGGCATAGAATCTGATGTGGGGCTCGAACTCATGAACTGTGAGATCATGACCTGAGCCGAAGTTGGATGCTTAACTACATGAGCGACCCATGCACCCATTTGTTTTTCTTAATGGCACAAACAGAAAGTTGTTTGCACCCAGCTAGTGGGGGTTATTTCAAACTCTAAAGAAATATTTGTGATGGAACAAAAAACTAGTGAACACATTTAGAATAGGTAATATTCTTATGTATAAATGAGACATTATCACCCTTTCATTCTCAAAGATAATAAAATATACACATTTACTGTTTTAAATGATGGCTGCAAAGTTAAAATGATCTAAAAAAGGTTTTCATCAACCAAATTTTTATTTCATTAACCAAAACAAGATATAGGCATATTTGTTTAAAAAATTTAGAGCTTTAAAAGCTTCAAAAATCTTTCTCTCAATTATAACCATTATGTTATATATTATGAGTCAACAACAACAAAATAATTGCAGCTACATACCAAAGACTTAGAAAGCCAGGGAATTGGAACTAGACACAATTGTGGGAGTAAGGCAGTCACTGGGACTCTGAGGTACAGATAGTCAAAGTATTTACAGTCAGGCAGTAGGAAACAGCATCTAGAATGTCTGTTAGTAGGAATTGGGGTCCCAGCCCTTAGAGGGAGGGGAGAAGAGGAAGAAACATAAACAATGCAATTCCTGGACCAAGATTATGGGCCATTAACTGAGGGACTGGATATTCATTCACCTGTTCCTCTAGATTTATTCTTTCTCTTGTTTCTCAATCTATCCAGTCCTCTGAAACCATGTTTATATCTATACCCATGGCTTAAGCCACCAGCCATTTTGTCATGTTTCCTAAGTTTACATTCCAACCCAAAGTCTTCTCTGGAGTTAGAGCCACAGGCCTCTATATGTCCACTACATGTCACCTCATGGATGTATCACAGCATCTCAAATTCAACATGTCCCGAAACTGTTCTGACCAGAACTTGTTCCTCTTTCCTATATTCCTTCATTCGTCAAGTTATTCTGTTAAACATATACTGAGTATAAAACATTTGCCAGGTTCAGAGGATTCCATAACAACTTAGATGTTCCCAGTCCACAAGAGATTTAAAGTCTAGTGCAAAAGTTCTCAGCCAAGCCACAGAATGAAATTGCCTGGAATCTTGAAAAAGTACCAAAGCATGAGTCTTACTCTCAGGTATTCTAATTTAATTGATTTTCGTTGAAGGGAAAAGCACATGATTATTTTTTAAAAGCCCTCTAAGAGATTCTAATTTAGGGTTGGAATACCAGCCTATCATTCATGCAAAAATTGTGGAAATTACCTTAGAGCTTTTACTTTCTGCTGCCTCCAATATCAATTAGCTACTGACTTTTGTGGAGATGCTACAAGAGCATTTTTTAAACTTCAGGCCCCATTGTCAATGTTATTTCCACTGC
The DNA here is from genome assembly GCA_028646485.1 of Cryptoprocta ferox. Classification (NCBI taxonomy): domain Eukaryota; kingdom Metazoa; phylum Chordata; class Mammalia; order Carnivora; family Eupleridae; genus Cryptoprocta; species Cryptoprocta ferox. The sequence continues at coordinate 70,622,378 of CM053577.1, forward strand.
TTTTGATGAGGCCACCCTCATTTTTCCAAAATTTTGGCAGTCATTTCCTAACTTATTTCCTTACCACTAGTTTTCCCCTCTTAAATCCATTCCCTAAATAACAGCAGGAGTGATTTTCCTAGAACACAATTATGATCATACAGGAATCTAAATATATACACTTACATATATCAACATATAAAATAAATATATAAATAATGTATAAATCCAAAATAAGAACATTTAATGAAAAAAGCAAATCATTTAAGAATATGTGCAGTCTGATTCCATTTCAAGATCAAAAGAGGCAAAACTAAATGTATATGTATATATTATATTCTTTTTAAATAAACTTCTTATTAAAGAAAGACTTATGTAGAGAAAAGTACTCAGATTAAAACCATACAGCCTGAAGAATTTTCACAAAGTGAACATGGCCAGCACACAGGCTAAGAAATAAAATATTAATAGCAACCCAGAAGTCTTTTCTTTTACCCCATGTCCATCAGTCATTCGTCTCTCCTTCTAGATGTAACCAACTATACAATTTCAAATATAATAGATTTCTCTGTTTTGAACATTATGTAAATAGAATCATATGGTATATATTCTTTTATATATCACTTCTTTTCAACAACATTTCTTTTGTGAAATTCATTCATGACACAGTATGTAACAGTAGTTTGCTCTTTCTTATTACTATATAGTATTTCCTATATAATATTCTAATTTATTTATCCATTCCACTATGGCCATTTGGAGCTCTCCTCCTTTGGGATATGACTAATAATACTACTATGTACATTTTTGAACATGTATTTTAGGGCACTGAGGCATACATTTTAGGGGGGATATTTCTAGAAATCAAATGGCTGTGTCATGGAGTCTGCAAATGTTTGTTATAGTAGAAACAAATAATTCCCCAAACTGATTGCACCAATTTATGCTCACAAGAGTATATACAAGCTCCAGGGGTGTCTGGAGCACTCAGTCAGTTGAGTGTCCAACTCTTGATTTAGGCTTAGGTCATGATCTCACAGTTCTTGAGATTGAGCCCCAGGTCAGGCTCTGTACTGACAGAGCGAAGCCGCCTGGGATTCTCTCACCCTCTCTCTTTGCCCCTTCCCCACACATGGGTGCACACTCTCTCTCTCAAAAATAAATAAATAAACAAAAAAAGTTCCAGTTGCTTGATATCCTCATTGACAATGGTTATTTTTAGTCTTTAATTTTAGCCTTTGGAAAGGAAATGCTATCCCATTTCCTTGATGACTAATGAAAATGGGTACTTTTTAAATGCTTGCTAACTGGATATACTCTTTGTGGAGTGTCAGCTAACCATTTCCTTCAAACTGCATTTGTTTAAAATCAATTGACCACATACAGATCATTTTCTGGATTCTATTCTGTTCTGTTAATTTATATGTACATTTTTTTAGTCATCCTACATTATTTTGATTACCATAGCTTTTTAGTAAGTCTTGAAATACGATAATGGGGGTCTTCTGCATCTGTTGTCTTTTTTTCAAAATTTCATTGAGTATTCTAGTTTCTTTGCCTTTCCCTTCAAATTTTAGAATCAATTGTTGATTTCTAAAAAAAAAAAAAAAATCCTGCTGGCATTGCAGCATTATTCACAATAGCCAAAAAAATGGAAACCACCTAAATGTCTGACAACAAATGTGTGGATAAAGATGTAATACACACACATACACACACACACACACACACACACACGTATACATACACACACAGGATGCAATATTGTTCAGCCAGGAGGAAGAAGGAAATCCTGCCATTTGCTACAAAATGGATGGAACTTGAGAGCAATATGCTAAGTGAGATAAGTCAGACAAAGAAAGAAAAATACTGTATGATACCACATGTATTAAAATCTAAAACCACTTAAGTTGTGAAAACAGAAAATAGAATGCTGGTTCTGCATGGTGGGGGAATTGGAGAGATGTCATTTAAGGATACTTGCAACTAGTAAGTTATGGACATCTAATGCATGGCATAGTGATTATAAGCAACAAGACTGTATCATAAAGTTGCTAAAAAACTAGATCTTAATTGTTCTTATCACAAAAAATAAATTATAATTATGTGACATGATAGAGATGTTAGCTAAAGCTATGGTAGCATAGTGCAATATATAAGTGTATTAAACCTTAAGGTGTACATCCTACTTACATGTTATATTTCAATTATATCTCAATAAAAACAAATAAACAAAGATGTATGAACTGGGGATCAAGGCAAGATTGGGGGAGAATTCTTCTCATAGCTTCCAGAAAGAAACCAGAAGTAAATTTGTAAAAAATAAAAACAAAACAAACAAAAAACCCACTAGCCTGTTAAAATTGATAGTTTGAGCAGCACCATTTCAGCTTACTCAAGAAGGCATCTTATTTTCTACCAGACAATGAAACAGGACTGGTCTGTACAGAAAAGGCACAGGAAGGTGGTTCTATGAAAAGAGATCTTTTCCAACCCTTGTAGGACCAGAGGAAAGAGTATTCTCAAGTCATCAGTCGGACTATTCAAATAGTTATAATTCAGCTTGACATGAAGAGCTCTGCCTCTAATGTGAGAGTACTGTGTGGATGTGTGTGGATGTGTTTCTGTATATGTCTGTGTGTGTGTGTGTCTGTGTGTGTACAGGGAGCGAAAACAGTGTGCCTCACCTCAGTGATGCGCATAGCCACTGTCCATAGTTTGGAGGCTGAGGGCTGCCTGCTGATCCAGCTCTTCCTACGGTGTGTGAGGGTGTCCCTGGGTGCCTACTGTTCCTTTTCCTGCACATTCTCAAGTGTCATTGTTCAGAATCCTGTGAATTCCATGAAGTACAGGATTATCTCATTGAATTATTTCTGCTTGAATTATTGCTAGAGTCTGTTTTTGGTATTTCTAGTCAATAATCCTGATTGGTCCAGATACTTATAAAGAAAAAATGATCTCCTGTGGCCCCTGCACCCAGAACTCTGTAGCAGAACCAACTTCCCATGGTCTTGGGTCCAGGTTTGTCAAACAGAAAGACAAAAAGAAGTAAAACATGAAAGAGAACAGAAAAACTGTGGAAGGTGCATTAAAAGCCTGCAAAACTCATCTGATCTAAAACAATTGAAAATAGGGACTCCAATAAGTCCGCATATACACACGCTTGCTGTAACACTCTTCATAATGGCCAAGACATGGGAACAGCACAAATGTCCAACTGACAAATGAATAAACAAAATATTATCTAACCATACAATGAAATGTTGTTCAGCCACAAAAGAAATGAAGCTCTGATCCATGCTACAATGTGGGTGAACCTCCAAAACATGCTAAGTGATAAAAAGCAGACAAAAAAGACCATATATTTTTTTAACTTTATAGTTTATTGTCAGGTTTCCATATGACAGCCAGTGCTCTTCCCCACAAGTGACCTCCACCATGACCATCACCCCCCTTTATTTTTCCCCCTTCCCCTTCCGCCCTCAGTTTGTCTTCAGTATTCAAGAGTCTCTCGTGTTTTGTCTCCCTCCCTCTCCCTAACTCTTTTTCCT
>CM053577.1:70626407-70655167 GCA_028646485.1 Cryptoprocta ferox
AACTCTTGGTTTCATTGATCTGCTCAACTGATTTTTGGATTCGATATTATTTATTTCTGCCCTGATCTTTATTATTTCTCTTCTTCTGCTGAGTTTGGGGTTCTCTTGCTGCTCCCCTTCTAGTTCCTTTAGGTGCTCTGTTAGATTTTCAATTTGTGCTAAAAAGACCATATATTGTATTATTCCACTTGCATGAATGTCCAGCATATGCAAGTCCACAGAGACTGAGCCCATTGGTGATTTTAAGAGGCTGAGGAAAAGGTAGGGTATGGCAAGTGACATAACTAAGATAGATGTGGGGTCTTCACTGGGGATGATGAAAATGTTTTGTAACTAGATAGAGGTGAGTATACTAAATATCACTGAATTGTTCACTTTAAAATGGTTAATTTTATGTTACATGAATTTTACCTCAATAAAAGATTTTTTACTCTTATTAAGATTTTGGTTGGAATTGCAATTAACCTATAGATCAATCTGGAGAGAACTGATATCTTAACAATATTTTTTTAAATGTTTTAAATGTTTTTATCTACCAAAATACATAGAACCAGCTTTGAAATTTATAAGATATATTATGTTTTTTTTTAATTTTTAAAGTTTATTTATTCTTGAGAGAGAGAGAGAGTGCAAGCAGGTGAGGGGCAGAGAAGAAGGGAGACACAGAATCTGAAGCAGACTCCAGGCTCTGAGCTGTTGGCACAGAGCCGGACATGGGATTTGGACCCATGAGTGGTAAGATCATGACCTGAGCCAAAGTCGGACCCTTAACCAACAGAGCCACCTGCCCTTTATTAACAATGTTGTTATTCCAACAATATTCCAATCTATCTATGAACATGATATATCTCTTCAGTCTTTAATTTCTTTCATCAGTGTTTTTTTTAATTTTGCATACAGAAATTTCATATATTTTGTTAGATTTATACCTAAATATCTCATCTTGTTGGTGCTATTGTAACTGATACTTTTTTATTTCAATTTCTAATTATTTATGTATATTTAGTAACAGTATGATTGAGTTTTGCATAGTGACATTGTATCCCACAGCTTTGTTAAATTCACTTATTCTATTGGCCTATTTTAAAGATTATTTGGGAATTTTTTATACAGAAAATCATATTAAGACAGTTTTATTTCTTCCTTTAAAATGTGTGTAACTTTTATTTCTTTTTCTTGCCTAATGCCAGAATCTACTATACAATATTGCATAGGAATGGGGAGAGTGAACATCCTTGCCTTGTTACACATCACATTCATAAAGGCTTTCAAGAAAATATCCTGGTCATGATTTTAAATAGCCAAATAAACATTTGTGGAGGGGGCTCCACCTTGTAGAGTGACAAGAGACTGGACTTTGGAGTCAGCTATGTTGGATTTAAAAGCTGGCTTCTCCCACTTACTAGATTCTGAGTCTTAGTTTGTTCATCTGTAAAATAGAGGAACTAATACTTATGTCATGAGTCAGGTTGTCATGAAACTTGAAAGAGATAATGTATGAAAAGAAACTGAGACAGTGTCCAGCACCTAAGAACACCCGAGATGTGTTCATATAGTCAGTCCCATTTCTACCACTTACTTTGTGACTTTGGACTTTGTAACCGATCTGTGCCTTAAGTTTCTCATCTTTTAAAATGAATATAAGTTATAATATCCACTCCATTGGGTTGTTTGGGGAGTTAATTAAATTAGTAATTTAAGTAGAGTATTTAGATGAGAGCTAGCACATACTGTAACCAAACCAACATGAGTTCCCTCCTTGGTGAGTCAGAAAGTACACCAGGTTGAGTTGTCACTAAAGAAAACTTTCATTTGCAACAAAAAAGGAGATCACAGGAAATGGTTTCCAAAGCCTTGACTTCCAAACCAAGGGTGGATTCTTTTTGTTTAGGGTTAGGATGAATATATAGAGAGGGGGTTCTTACCATCATATGTAGAAGTGGGCATAAGGTCACACATGCTCTTAAGGAAATAAGTCTATACATACATTGTATGTTATGTAAATAGGCTTGTACTCCTCCTTGGATAGAGACTTTAGTATTATAATAAGATAAAGCCAGTTGTCAGTCATTCTAGCGGTCACTCCATGGTCCATCTGCACAGGTGTGAGTCAGGGGTTAAGCTCAAATTGGTCTGGGTAATCTGGGCAGGCTGGAGGTCTCGTCAGAGGAGGCTCTATTGCTTGAGGGGCAGTTTTGCTTTCCATTTGCCTGAGTGAAGAGATGAGTTGGACAGAAGAGCTTAAAATAAAATGTGGGACAGAGGTCAATGAGTACAAGCCGGTTGGCAATAAAGGTCAGGTCTTAGAGTCTAGCTGGTGACAATAGGAGGTACTATATAAAGGTTAACTGCTATCATCATTATCATTGTGGTCACCATTGTTATTAGCATTATCATTATAATGTTAGTTTACTTCAGTATTGGTTATTTGTTATGTAAGAAGCCACTTCAAAAATGGCTGGAAACAACAAAAAGCATTTATATGCTCATGATTCTACAATGGGGCAAGGCTGTGCTTACCATAATGTTGGCTGGAGCAGCTCAGATGGGCAAGAGAGCCCACTGTGGCTTCACAGTCATGTCTCCTGGTAGGATCTCCACTGTGGTGACTGGAATGGCAAGGGCAAGGCTGAGCTCCTCTTTGTAATCTCATATCATCCAGGGCTCTTTTTTGACATGGCTTCCCTCTTTAGGAGGATAGGCAGACTTCATTAAATGGTTGCTCTGCTCTCCAATAGTGTAAAAACAAAAGCTGCAATGTTTCTTAAGGCCTAGGCCTAGAAATCCCAGGATGTCATTTCTGTCACATTGTTATTCCAAGGGAATCACTAAATCCAGCATATTTAAGGGAAAGAAAATAAATTCCATGTCTTGATAGAAAAGGGCAAAGGCACATTTTTTTTATTGTTAACAATATTTATTTCTGGATGGTGAGGTTATGATCTATTCGTGTTTCCTTTATATTTTTCTTTTTTTAATATAATTTATTGTCAAGTTAGCTAACATACAGTGTATACAGTGTGCTCCTGGCTTTGGGAGTAAATTCCCATGATTCATCGCTTACATACAACACTCAGTGCTCATCCCAACAAGTGCCCTTCTCAGTGCCTATCACCCATTTTCCTTTAAATTTGCATGCAGGACAGAGGAATTAAGTGGCCATCTTTGTAAAGATCTTACCACAATTTCTGTACGCTCCCTTGGAAATAACCTCAGGTAACTATACACAGAACCATCTTAACAGTGTACAAGAAAATCTGGAAATCCCTTCTAAATCAGCTATTGACTCAACTAGTTATGTGGCAGTGTCTGGGCAAGGGACTTTCTGTGTGCTACAGCAGGATCCTGCCAGGTGGGCTGGCCACATCTTGGCAAGAGTAGCTCTGGATGTGGACTTTGAGAATCTTTTCATAATGAGCACAATTGCAGCCTCATTTAGTTTTTATTTACTTATTTATTTATTTATTTATTTATTTATTTTGAGAGAAAGAGAGTGTATGTGCCCAGACATGCTCAAGTGTGATGGAAGGGCAGAGAGAAAGGGAGAGAGACAATCCCAAGCAGGCTCTGTGCTATCAGCGCAGAGCCCAATGTGGGACTCAATCTCACAAACACTGAGATCATGACCTGAGCCCAAGTCAAGAGTGAAATGCTTAACTGATTGAGCAACTCAGGTGCCACCAGCTTCATTAGTTAATAGCAATGAAAGCTAAATTAGAGCATCTGCTTATTGGCTATCTTTGCTAGCTAGGAGTAAAGGACTCACACCTGGAGAGAAGCAGCCCTATTATGTGCAGGCAAGTTACTTACGGAAGGAGACTGCCCATCAAAAAAAAATGCTGGAAAAGGAAGCACAGGCTTGTTAAAATATATTCAAATGCAGCTGTGGTCTCTCTGTATGGTTGTTTATTGTACATTGTATTTAGAGACTATCTGTATTTGCAGAGACCTCTTGATTTATTATACCCAGCAATTTGACTACTAAAGTAATCATTTCAGGTCTATCTGCAGTTTCTACTTTGATAAGCAAAATTTAGCATGCATATCTGCTCCCAAGTTGAAAATGTAATTCCTACTGGGCTGCTAAAATAAGGTTTCTACCTGCCCAATTAAAAAATTAAATGGTTTTTTTAAGGGCTGCTTTTCTGCAAAGTCCAGAAGGTCTTGACAAAATTCAGAATCACAGATTTTTTTTTCACCATGGCAATGTTACTTAATTAATCCATGAAGGTTAGGCTTCCTATGGTTGCCACCCATTCTATCCAGCACCCTCTTAGAGGCCAGAGTCTGTATTTTACGATATTACCCTCTTTCCTCCCTTCCTAATAAACCCAACTTCCAAAGTGTTAGGAATGTCAGGGGATACAGAGTTACTTAATACACCTCAGCAAAACTTTCAAATCTCCCTTCTTAGATCTCAAATCTCTTCTCTGCAAAAGATCTCTCCCTACTACCAGAACCCTTTCTCCCCTCTGCCTTCACCTGGAGCCCCCCTTAAGTCCACCCCTATTTTCATATGCAATCCTCCACTTGGATTCTCTACTCAACAAAACAAAGCTTTCTGTGGCTGACCTGCCTCATCCTTTTGCTCCAAGGAAAGCAGTTTTGGAATTATCAATGTTGATGGAGTGGGTGTGGTAGGAGAAGGTTCTTGCCCTTCTATCCACAAAATTTATCAAAGATGTCACTGAATAAAGAGCATCTTTTGGAAGTAGAGGGGGAGAAATGGGGTAGGGAATGATAAAGAGCAGGGAGAGATTCTGCTTGTAAGAAAATGAAGGGAAATACCTGCCATAGAAAAAAAGTAACTGCCTTATCTGTCCCTTCTTTTTCTATTTTGCTTATTAGATAGACTACTGGCTGGTCAGATTATTATATGAAAAAAAAATGTGCCACCTTCTGGCCAAAAGCAACCGACCAAGAAGCTTGATTTAAACATATCACCGTCTTACCATGAATCCATCACTGAGCCAGGGGCAGGAGGGTGAGGCAGAATTTTTTCTCTTCCTGAAAGAGAAAAAACGATCAACTTTCTGGAGACTCCCACATATGTGATTCTTAGAGAACAGATATGACAGAGAAGAATCAAACCCTAACATGTGATTTGAAGATCAGAGTTATAGAAATCCAGAGAAGGGAGTGGTCAGTATTTATTGGGACAATCAGGGAAGGTTTCAAAATCTGTCTATGCGGGAGTGGTGACATCATGACCGAGACTGAAGATCATTTTTCTGAGTGCCTGGGTGGCTCAGTTGGTTAAGTGTCCGACTTTGGCTCAGGTCATGATCTCACAGTTTGTGGGTTCAAGCCCTACATCAGGCTCTGTGCCAATAGTTCAAACCCTGGAGCCTGCTTCAGATTCTGTGTCTCCCTCTCTCTCTGCCTCTCTCCCAGTCACACTCTGTGTGTGTCTCTCTCTCTCAAAAATAAACACTAAAAATTTTTTTAAAAAGACTGAAGATATTTTTGCTGAGTATAGAATTTGGGATTTACAGGGTGTTTTTTTTTTTTTTTTGTTCTGTATTTTAAAGATGTTAATTCATTGTCTTCTGGCTTGCAGAGTTTCTGAAGGAAGTCTGCTGTAACTGTTTTCATTGTTCCTCTCTATATAATGTGTTTCTCTGTTTATATTTTTTTTTAATTTTTGGCTATTTTCAAGAGTTTTTCTTTGGTTGTTCCATGTTTGCATATGATGCTTCCAAGTGATTCTTTTTTATATTCAGCCTGAGTGTGCTTCTCCACTATTCTTGCATCTGTGATTTGATGTATTTCATTATTCTTAGAGAAATATCAACCATTATATCTTCATATATTATTGTGCCCATTCTCTCTCTTTTCACCTTTGGAGAGTCCATTTACACCTATGTTAGACTGTTTGATGTTACCCCCAAGTTCTCAGATGTTCTGTTTTTATTTATTATATTTTTTCTTTGAATTTCAGTTTGAATAATTTCTTTAAATTTACTAATTTCAATCTTAGCTGTATGAAAGCTACTTACTGATAGGCCTGCCGAAGGCATTATTCATCTCCATAATTTTTTATCTCTAGCCTTTCCATTTGACTTTTGTATACTTTCCATCTCTTTGCTAAAATTCCTGATTTGCTATAGCATTTTTCTAACTTGTCCATATTTAATCATTTAATAGATTAATGATTCTTATTTTAAAATCTCTGCTAATTGCAATATCTGGATCATCTCTGGGTCTAAATTTGTTTATTTTGTTGTCTATTCATCTCTTCAGAGTTGGCTTTCTCTCTCTCTATGTATTTTATAATTTTGTGACTTGTCAGACACAGTATGTCTAACAGTAGAGACCGAGGTAAATATTTATGCCTGAAATCTTAAGTGAGTTTAGTTAAGGGCTGGATTTGTTTTATACTGTTACTATGGCTACCTTCAGTATACCACCAGCTTCAAATTCCTCTGACATTAGCTTTTACTTTTATTAACAGAATTAGGTTACTTACCATTTCTAAGCCAATCACCAGCAAGGAGAATGAAATTACTGCAACTGGCTTAAACTAACAAATAGGAGTCATTTTTTGAGTATGTGGTTATGATTAGCCCTCCAGAAACATTTAGCTATCCAGTTTCTGGAGAAAATCAGGGTCCTTTTGTAAAAAAATGGGTAAACAATTATTTGGCAGATGATCAACTTTTAGGTTAATGCTCAGACTAAAGGTTGGTGAGTTTTGTAATTTAACTTAACCCTGTGTTTACAGTTTCACCTTGGGCCTTGAGAATTTGCCACTCTGATGATGAAGAGAAATATAAAGAGTTAAACCTAAGCTAACAAGACTTTTTCCAGAATCCAGATCCATTTGTATTTCTTACTTTCTTACCATATGCTACCCTCTAATACTGTGGTCTGGCTGTGTCCCTGAGTCTATATTGATGTCAGAGATTCTCCTACTCTGTATTGAACTGGGTGATGTTATTTATGCTTTCTCTAGAATAGTAGCCCTCAAACTTTAGTGAGGCATCCATGCAAACATTCTCTTCTCTTCCTGGCATCTTCTCAAAAACAAAAATAACTAATGCTCATTATTAATTCTTTACCACAAACTCTCTTGCATCAAACATTCCCCCCAACCTCACAACAGTAATTGAGATAGCTCAGACTCAACCATCCACATTATTTATGCTACAACTTCCTGCCTCTAATTTGCTGTATCTTCACCACCGAAGTGATGCCATCCCCTTCCTTTTTGGTCCTGCTCTCTAAGATTTTTCCAACATGTTCCCAGTAACTACCTGATGTCCATGGTTATCCTTTCAGAGAATCTTTTTTAAAGTACTCCCCAAATTATTCCCTCCTTGATTCTAAAGTTCCTATTTTCTGAGTGTCCTGACTTTAATCTAATTGTTATGGGGGAGATTCTTCTAACCAACTCAGCCTAGGGTGTAAATTATTGACAACAATCTACTAAGAGGGTCAAATATGAATCAGGCATCAAAATAAGTCTTCATAAAAAATTATGAAAGTGAATTAGGTATTATTCCACTACAAAAGCTTATGAGATGATGTCAAATTTTACTGTACAGAGGTAAAATGCAGTTACCATCCTCTTCATGTTTTAAAGTCTAAAATCATTTTGAATTGGTAGATTAAGAAAAATATGTGTTGTTATAATAGGTGTCTTGATTTATATCAAGCTTACCTTAGCTTAAAATGGAATATTTGAAAGAAAATCGAATGAGGCTTAGCCTTCTGTTGATTTACTTCTATTGCTGTATTTGTTTTGCAGTTGTCCAAATGCTCTGTGGCTTTGGGATAGCAGCAAAGGAAAATTGAAGCTATGCTTCTGTCAAGTAACATTATGCATTCCATAAAATACTCAGAGTTTCTTATATGTCTTCTAATATTTTGTGTTATATCATGGAGGAGAAATTGGCTATTGCACAATTTCCACTCAGCATGAATCTAGATGAAACTTTGCTATTTATCTATGAGGGTAGTGCCCAGTTTTCAATCATTATTTGCATATTGATACCATCAAAGGAAAATTTTCAATTTTCAAAATTTCAAAGGCTATCAGTGTCTTTGAAAGGGTGGGAGTAAAAATAAAAAACAAAAAAACAAACAAAAAACAAACAAACAAAAACTCTTTGCCAGGAACCAAGAAATATCTCACTGCCCAAATGCTTGTGTTCCAAATGCTTGGCAACTTGTCACTCTTCATATCACCATGTCTTGTAGGTTTTTGCCTCTCTTTATTGCATGAATGACTCACTTCTAAACTATTCTCTTCTCACAACCTCCTAAGCAACTATGTAGGTCCAAGAAAATACTCTCTCATACAACACTGTTCTCCAGCTGGTCTTGATTCCATTCTTGTTCTCAGCACAGCAGGAGAAAAGGTCTTTAAAAATCTTTAAAAATGTTATATCAGATCATTTCTGATTTAAAAGTCTTCATTGGCTTCATTACCTTTAGAATAAAATCCAAACTTCTCCCAAAGCCATAAATGATCTGACCCCTCCCTACTCATCTGGCCTCAGCTCATATCATTCTCTCCTTTTCCACCATGCTCCAACTACCCTGGCCTTCTCTATGTTCCTTGAGCACATAAATCCGATTCTTACTTCAGGGACATTGCACCCAGAATTCTATTTATCCTGACTTTCACGTGGTAAAATGGGGGTTTTTTGGGGGGTGCGGGGAGGTTGGGATTTGTTTTTGTCATTTAATCTCAGCTTAAATACTACCTTCCTCAACCATTCAATCATATAATCCAATCTAAACTATCCTTCCATATAAACTGGTTAAACTTTTACAATTCTCGTGGTGCCTGAGTGGCTCAGTCAATTAAATGTCCGACTTTGGCTAAGGTCATGATGTTGCAGTCCATGAGTTCAAGCCCCGCCATCGGGCTCTGTGCTGCAGCTCAGAGCCTGGAGCCTGCTTCAGATTCTGTGTCCCCTCTCTGTCTGACCCTCAACCATTCATGCTCTGTCTCTCTCTGTCTCACAAATAAATAAACATTAAAATAAACTTTTAAAATTCTCCGTGTAGCACTTGTCACCACCATCTGGTATTTTCTTCTCTTTATTTGTTTGTTTTTTAGTTGTGTATCTCCACTCACAAGAATGTAAGCTCCATGAGAAGAGGGAACTGGTCTACCTTGTTATTGTTATATCTTAAGTCCAGAGGGCAGTGTGTCTGACACATTGTATGGGCTCAAAAAATATCTGTGCAATGATTGAGCTGATGAATGAATGAATGTCAGTTGTGCATTGATATAGCCCCAGCTATTTTACAGCATCACATCTCTCCAATCCCTTGGCCTAAGAGGCCATGGCCTACTCTCCTGGCCCAAAGCATTTCTTGTCTGCCTTTTTTCTCAGGGGAATCCTATTTACCCTTCAACTGAACAAATGAACAGATGAAGTTCATTTATCCTTACTTGCTGGTATTTGGTGGGTTTTGGTTGTAGAAGGAAACAGCATAAAAATAATCTTTTGAATCATAGCCCTGAAGTTGATATAATCAACTGTTATGAGTACTAAATGAAAGTTTGTCAGTAAGTATCTGGCACCGGTTGGAAAGATACTCCATATATATATATTATCTTACTTTTCTCTTTCCTTCTCCATTGGCCCAGAGCTGGCCCCAGAGAGCAAAGTATGTGTCCTACTAATGCCACCAAATTTCTGTTGGGACAGCTCACACGTGATTTCCTTGGAAATTTGATTTGAAGGTAGTATAAAAATTGGAAGAACTAATTCCACTTCCGTGTCATTAGCTTCCTCATGTGTGTTTAATGAGGATATTTCATTTCTGTGTTGCAATTCATTTTTTGTTTTGTTTTGTTTTCAAATACAGAGGAAACTTACAATAATCCTTCATAGTTTTTTTAATGTGTTGCTTTTTTAAATTTTAATTAATTTATTTATTTTTAATTTACATCAAAATTAGTTATCATACAGTGCAACAATAATTTCAGGAGTAAATTTCTTAATGCCCCTTACCCATTTAGCCCATCCCCCTCCCACAACCACTCCAATAACCCTCTGTTTGTTCTCTATATTTAAGAGTCTCTTATGTTTTGTCCCCCTCCCTGTTTTTATATTATTTTTGCTTCCCTTCCCTTATGTTCATCTGTTTTGTATCTTAAATTCCTCATATGAGTGAAGTTATATGATATTTGTCTTTCTCTGACTGACTAATTTCACTTAGCATAATACCCTCTAGTTCCATCCATGTTGTTGCAAAATGGCAAGACTTCATTCTTTTTGACTGCCAAGTAATACTCCATTGTATATATATATACCACATCTTCTTTACCCAGTCATCCATAGACATTTGGGCTCTTTCCATACTTTGGCTATTATTGATAGTGCTGCTATAAACATTGGGGTGCATGTGTCCCTTCAAAACAGCACACCTGTATCTCCTGGATAAATACCTAGTAGTGCAATTGCTGGGTCATAGGGTAGTTCTGTTTTTAATTTTTTGAGGAACCTCTATACTGTTTTCCAGAGTACTGCACCAGTTTGCATTCCCATCAGCAGTGCAAAAGAGATCCTCTTTTGCCGCATCCTTGCCAACATCTATTATTGCCTGAGTTGTAAATGTTAGCCATTCTGACAGGTGTGAGGTGGTATCTCATTGTGGTTTTGATTTGTATTTCCCTGATGATGAGTGATGTTGAGCACCTTTTCATGTGTTTGTTGGCCATCTGGATGTCTTCTTTGGAGAAGTGTCTCTTCATGTCTTTTGCCCATTTCTTCACAGGATTATTTGTTTTTTGGGTGTTAAGTTTGATAAGTTCTTTATAGATTTTGAATACTAACCCTTTATCTGATATGTCATTTGCAAATATCTTCTCCCATTCTGTCAGTTGCCTTTTAGTTTTGCTGATTGTTTCCTTCTTTCTTTTTTATATTGATAAGTTCCCAATAGTTCATTTTTGCTTTTGTTTCATTTGCCTCCAGAGATGTGTTAAGTAAGAAGTTGCTGCGGCCAAGGTCAAAGAGGTTTTTGCCTGCTTACCCTTGAGGATTTTAATGGCTTCCTGTCTTACATTTAGGTCTTTCATCCATTTTGAGTTTATTTTTGTGTATGGTGTAAGAAAGTGGTCCAGGTTCATTTTTCTGCATGTCATTGTCCAGTTTTCCCAGCAACATTTGCTGAGGGGCTTGTATTTATTCCATTGGATATTCTTTCCTTCTTTGTAAAAGATTAGTAGGCCATATGTTTTTGGGTCAATTTCTGGGTTCTCTATTCTGTTCCATTGATCTGAGTGTCTGTTTTTGTTCCAGTACCATACTGTCTTCATTATTACAGCTTTGTAGTATAGCTTGAAGTCCGGGATTGTGTGCCTCCAGCTTTGGTCTTTTTCAAGACTACTTTGGCTCTGGTTCCATAGAAATTTCAGGATTGTTTGTTCTAGCTCTGTGAAGAATGCTGGTGTTATTTTGATAGGGATTGCTCTGTGTTGCAATTTATAAGGCAGTTATGTCAACATCATGAAGATAAATAAAATGTAATTTCTAGATCTGTACTACTGCCTTTAGCTCACACTGCTCTTTTCATTGGAAAAGCCCTTTTCCTCCAATTTCATCTTTTAGCATCATCTTATCCATCCTTTCATATCATCTTCAACTGCCCTACCCCCAGAGTACAGGAGTACATGCACATCAACATGGTTATGTGCACACACACACACACACACACATACACAATCCATGGAGTTTCTCCCACCAGCACTTTATCTTCTTCAACACTTCTAATATCATCTATATAACTCTTTCCCATAAGACTGAATTTTTAAGTAATTAAAGATACTTATTCTTTTGCAACCCCATTGCATGTGTGCATTGAACACAGTAACAACAAAAAATGAATTGACTGTGGTATCCATCTCTGTGGAAAACTGGCAATTTACAAATATAGTTTATTTTTCATACCCTCAAAAATGTGTAGAGAGAATTTTATACCAGAATAAGGGAGTTGCCTCAATGAAGTTGTGAGCAAATTCTTGATTATTACCAATTTTCTTATTGTTATTTAGGATAACTACTTTATATATGGAGGAAGGAGCAGGTTGGCTACCTCTGAGAATCACCTCAAGGACTAGTCTGAGAAGCAATACTCCCTACTTCTTCTGTTGGGATCATCCACAATTGCCAGAAGTGTCAACATTTTAAAAGCCCACCCAAATATCCCTTTGGGCAAAGCAATAATTCTAAGGTACTGTCGGAGGACAGTCTTTGAGCTGCACATTTTGGGCACTGTCAAAAAATGATACTTTGAATAGTACTATTTCTCAGCAAAAGCTTAACTCTAGTCTTCTGGAATCTACTAATTGGGAACAATTCCAAATAGTAGTAATATGTGTTTCTGCAAAAAGGCTGGAGACTTCACATATTCAAGAACAAGTGGCAAATTAGAGCTGGATACCGCATTGCACCAAAAAATTGAATGAGCCTCAGATATCTGGACAAGTCATTATATGAAAACAGAAACAACCAACAGAGAGCATATATGTAAAGAATGAAGCCAAATGCTGACTAAGACTGTCACAATGAGTGTAGATGTTGGTTTAAAGCAGAATACCAACAAGACAAGCCAACCTCTCACTGACAAATGTTCATTGCCTTTCTTAGAGAAACTCAGATATGTGAGTAACTAGCACATTGACAACAATCAGAAGTAAGATTGGATTGATGGAAGGAGCAGACACACAGCCTTGGATAAATTATACAAAGTGCACTTACAAAAGGACATAGAAAGAAGCCAGTATGTAGATCTGGAAGCTAATATCTAAGGGAGTGAGTGCCACATCAGACCTTGTGGAAGCTCAACTGCCTTCCTTTAAGGCCAAAGATACGTATAGCAAAACATGTACATATAAGGCTGGAGCAGTTCTGCATGTAGTCTAGTCTGGATATGTGTAAAAGACGACCCCACCTGAGCCAGGTACACATTATCAGTCTTGGGATTGTACAATGGGCCACATGAACACAGAGCTTCAGGCATGCACATGGTTCTCACTGATCCTCTGCAGCCTTTCCAGGCCCATACAGCCCGATTCACATACTTCTCTGAGGTTAGAGCTTTAGATCTAGAACAAAGGTTTGTTGCCCAAATTCCTGTAGATGCCAAGGTCACAGTCATTTTAGGAGCTACCAGGCAAATCCTGCAATGTGTTGTGCTAAATAAATCCCTCTTCCACCAATAAGGATGAGAATAGGGAAGAATGAAGGAGAGGAAGAAGAGACCCCACGCTGTTTGGAGAGTATTGAATATTTTCTAATCAGTCTCTGTAATTTTTGACCTACATATGCATAAATATTAAAACTAGTTTTTAAAAAATGAAATAAAGTATGGTGCCGTAGGAGTCCTTTAAGGACCAACATCATGGTCCCATTCACCTCTCTGTAGGCATGGTGTAACAGAGCTAAATGAAAAAAATTAGCCCTACCTAACTGGTAACCTGCTTTCCTAAATGCACACACACACACACACAGACATGCATTATTCATCTCTTAATGCTAGAAACTTTTATCAGTAATGACTGAGCCCCATGGCCTCACATTTCAGAAGAACTGCTGTCTTGATCCAGAATGATGGCCAATTGTTACTGAACGTACGACAGGAGCAGAACCTATTCCTAGGCACTGCCTTCTCCTTTCTTCATCTTCTACCTTCCTGCTACTTAATACACTTACATATACCAGTCCCAACTAACTTTTTCTTTTTTTCTTTTTTTTTTTTTTGCCTTCTTTTAATTTATTTGGGAAATAAGCTTAATACAACCATAAAACCTTAGGTGACCACTCTTATTTCTTCCACACTGTTCTCATTATACTTCTTAAAAAGCAAAAACATTCCCCTTAAAAACAACATTTCATTTTGATAAAGACCCTGGATACATGTGAAAAGAGTCCTTATTCACTTGAATCTCAGGATTATAGGATTTACTCTGTGTGATTGTTTTGTATAATACCTCAAGTCACACACTAATATTTACATGATCAACTAAGGGCTTAGAACAAAGTTGTATCTTGATAATCTTCCTCTCTGAACCCTTGTCTAGGGTTGTACACATAGCATACTCACACACACAAATACATGTTCCCATATTTGAAGGGTGGATACTCTCTAATCTACACAAAATAGTATCACAAACCCTATTTCAGGAATCCCGGTTTAACTGATTAAAGGTTTGTCTAAATAAAGTTTTAGAGCATTGGCCTTTCAAGGGGCTTAGGAAAAGAAATCTGAAAAATTTGGAACACTGTTTGGCCAGAGTCTGCAAGTATTTTTCTCATTTTGGGAACCTTTCTACTCTTTTCCTCATAGAGAAGAAGCCCACATACATGTTTCTGCTGTCAGACAACCCAAGAGGTTTCCCCCTACTGTTTAAAATCTGGAAACTAGAATTTATCATAATATATGAATTTTGCTCTTTGTTTAAAAATAACAAGAAATCACTAGATTCTACTCCTGAAACCATTATTACACTGTATGTTAACTAACCTGGATTTAAATAAAATTTAAATAAATAAATAAATAAAAAGAAATGCCAGTAATTCTGTAAAAGTTTCCCACCTTTGGAAAATTTTCATTGAGGAAGAAAAGATCACCTCCTCCACTCATCCCCACTTTACTACACCTAAAATCCCAACTTTGCTGGAGTGAACAGAAGACAGAGACTGATATTGGTGAAGACTGAAGACCGAAATTGGTAATTCATACCAGGAGGAAAAAGCAAAGCCCTGCAGAATTCTAAGAAATCAGTCTTAGATTATCTGTAAGATGGATATACAGCTGAACATGAGTTAAAAAGAGAGAGAGTGAGAGAGACTTAAAATTCTCTGACTGTAGTTCTTCTAGGCTAATGTTATTAGGACACTCTTATCCTTTAATTAAGGCAAGACACTGCAGATAATGCAAGGAGAAGAGCTACACCCATGATTAGAGGGACAGCTTCTGGACTAGGGCTTATCATCATGAACTATGTATTCTTCACTGCACTGAGAACATGCAGAGAAGTGGGAGCAAGGAGCTGCTGAAGTACTTCGGACATGCCTAGAAATGGTAAGACACAGTGGCAAAGCCATTCACAGTGAAAGTCCCTTTCTCCTCCTGAGGAAGGGACGTGTGGTTCCTGGGGATTATGTCAGGGGTGTGGATCTCTTTTTCCATAGGCATTTATTGAACAACAGCATGTTCATAGGCTGCCATAGGGTGCAGATACTATATTGATCCTGTGAGTGGTGCTTAGAAAAATCAGAAGTGCTGCTTTAAAGTGCTACAAAAGCATACTGCTTAGAATACTGCAGTTAGAAATAAGGGAGAAATCTGCTCAACCCAAAGTGATGGAAGTACAATTATTGACTGAATCAAATGAGATTATTTTTCTTAATGATGGTTTAGATCAAAATATTTTTTTAACAATTCTGCTCTACAAAAATATTATTTTACTTTAACTAATTCTTTTAGGTCTAAACATCTTTATAAAATAGCTGCCTTATACGATTTCTGATACCATGTCATAGAAAGACAATCACTGCAATACAGAGCAAAAAAAAAAAACAAACAAACATAAAAACCGCTGATTTTTACTGCAGTTCTAGCATTTGCCACCTAATATTTCTTTTTTAAAAAAGTCCCTTGGGGCGCCTGGGTAGCTCAGTCGGTTAAGCGTCCGATTTCAGCTCAGGTCATGATCTCACGGTTCATGGGTTTGAGGCCCGTGTCAGACTCTGTGTTGACAGCTCAGAGCCTGAAGCCTGCTTCAGATTCTGTGTCTCCCTCTCTCTCTGCCCCTCCCCTGCTAGTGTGCGTGCATGCTCTCTCTCTCCCTCAAAAATGAATAAACATTAAAAAATTTTTTTCACTAAAAATAAAAATAAAAAAATTAAAAATCAGTCACACTCAAAAAAGATAACTGGCTAGGATTTTAAAAGTAAATGATACAGACTCCAAAAACAATTCTAAAAAATGTTTTAGAAAATCCTTTTTTAATAAGGCAGTATCATTGGAATAATTGTATAGCTTCCAAGATAATTATCTATGTAGGAACAGCACGATTTATATGACTAAGTTTGCCTATGTTTTTGAAAATCAGTTCCAATTCTTATTAATTCTGCTTCAAACATCTCAAGATCCTTCAGAGACTCCAGTTCCTGTGAAAGGATTCTGTCTCCATTGTTCATTCTTTAACTTTATTTCTAGAAAATGTCAAATGGCAATTAGATCCAGACCTGTTTCTTGATGAAGACACTGGCAACAACTCAACTGAAGTTTGTTATAGATTTTCCTTCAAGTGAGCATATTCTGATTGCGTTCATTATCTTTTGCTCATTTTTCATGACTTCTGTAAGTTTCTAATGAAAAATTATCCAGTCAGGCTACATTTATCATGTGCAACCACCACTTCTGTCCTCCACAAATGCCCTAGAACCTGGGGTCACGTCATGTCATGGAATGCTATTCCACAATAAAAAGGAACCACTATTGATATGTGCAATAAATTGGGTGGATCTCAAGGGCATTATCCTGAGTGAAAAAAAGCTAATATCAAAATGTCACTATAGTATGATTCGATTTATATTACATCCTTAAAGTGACAAAATGATAAAGTAGAACAGATTAGTGGATACCAAGAATTAGGTTGATGAGGAAAAAGGGTTGGGTGTGACCATAAAGCAATAGCACAAGGGAGAACTTTGTGGTGATGGAATAGTTCTGGATCTTAATTGGGGTGTTGGTTATACAAATATACCTGTGCAATAAGATGATATAGAACTATACCACACATTGTGTCAATGTCAGCCTCCTGGTTGCAGTATTATACTATGGTTATGTGCTACGTAAACTCAGAGGGAAAGTGGTTCAAGTGACTCCTCTGCACCATTTTTTCAGTTTCCTGTGAATCTATAATGACTTTAAAATTAAAAATAAAAAATACTAAATGTTGCTATTAGAGGGATCAGTTAAAAGTTTCAAATACTTTGGAAACTGTCAGTAACTAGTAAACTAAACCCCTATCCTATGATCTAGCAATCCCAGTGTTAGCTAGGTACCAAAGAGAAGTGAACGCTTATGTCCACCAAAAAGATATATATTCAGAATAGATTTATCATAAAAGTCATAAACTAGAGACAGTCCATCAACTGGAGAATAAATAAGCAAAATGTGGTGGATTTATATGGTGAAATACATCATGGCAGTAAAAATATCAAATGACTAATATATGCAACAACTTGGATAAATCTCACAGCATGATTCTGAAAGAAAGAAGTCAGATACCAGGGAATACATTTTGTATGCAGAGAAGTCCGATAATGGTTACCTCTGGGACCGTGGTATTAACCAGCAAGTGGCGTGAGAAAACTTCCCGGAAGTTTTTTTATCTTAATCTGGGTAGTAGTTACACAAGTGCATACACATATAAAATTTAATTAAGCTGTACGCTTCCATTTATATACATCACTATATACATTTTATGCTTCAGTTAAAAAAAAATAGGGAGAAATGCAGAACGCTAAACTTAACCAGTGGTGTAAATCATGATACATCCAACAAGATAAGATTCCTAACCCACGTAAGTATCCGGGCACCTCCTCTTCCCCAGTATGTGTGACACTGATGAGAAGAAGTATATCAAACTGAGAAGAGATAAAAGAAGATATTCTAATATTGGGGCCAATACATGCTGTGAAATTTGCAATTCAAGTTTTAGCAAGGTCCTGACTAGATTCCACAAAATAGTTACACTACTGTCATGTCGTTCACTAAAGCACCTAATATGATACATGCTGAGGTCTCGGTGTCCCTTTGAATGACTCCGGTGTCCCCACAAGCCACTAGCACTAGGTGAGTGACCTGGTGCCGGTACATAATGCAGATTAATCTTCAGGGAAGAAGCCAATCAAAGTAGCATAGTTTTTACTACTTCAAAGTATGGTGCTAATTCCACAAATATTATCTGCATGTAATTTAAAATATCAAAATGAGATTTTTTTTTCAAAAAGCAAAATTTTGACACTCTTCTTGTCAAGGAGCCTGAGGATGGACAATGGAACAGGCTGAGGTTTAAACTTCTTAGCTTTCACATTATATTTTAATTATGCTGCTATTTTTATTTGTGGTTCTTAATATGCTTCTGTCACCATCACAGAACACTAGGGAATCCCCCTTGCATCTAACATAACACCAATTAATTCCCTTACTCAGTAAACTGGAACCACAGGGCCTTATGCTGCAAGCTAAGAATTACCAGTCTTTTGCAGGGGGAATCATTTTTATTGGTTTCATTAAAACTGTTTTATTACCTTGCTGAAAAAAGCAACAGGATTATGGCAGCATAGAGGAAATAGTTCATAAACTTGCATAAAGTTTGTTTGTTCACTTATGTAACCTCAGCAGTTAGGGTAAAAATTCTGTTGTGTTTAGTGTAACCCAAAGAGCATTTCTGTGACTCCAGCCTCCCAATTCCTCTAGGAGTCCCTATAGGGTGCCTTCCCTGGGTACATGAAGCAGTTTCTTGGGCCTTTAATTTGTTTAGTACTTAATCCTTACATTTTCCTCAACCTCCACCCACAGGGACCATTTATACGTCTTCCTGACTAAGCCCCACTGGCCAAGAGCTCACTAAATTGTGGAGAGATGTCTAAGAAAAGTAAGAATAATGCCTACCCTGAGACAAGGAGGAATCTGATGGGCAACTTATAAATCATATTTCATTATTAAGAGCTATGAAGCATATTCCCATCACACTGTGTGCACCCAAATTTGAAAAACAAAAGTTACTGACTTGTTCTTCCCTGTAACTTTCCATAGCCAAGGAAAGCCTGAAAATGCATCTCCTACATGCCTAGTGATTTTTTCCTCACTCAATCGTGTATTTGTGACCAGAAACCAGTACATACCACTTCCATTTTGTGATCAATTCCAGAAGTTAATTTGGTTTCAGTAAGGGTTCACTTAATTCTGTTTCCTGGAAGGAAGCATTGACATGGAGCATCCTTTGTGACTATACTGGCCCTTTCTCTCTGGTGCAGAGCAACATCCCAGCCAACAAGAATGTCACAGATGTTAGTGGGTTTGTGATCAGGTATCTGCTGACATTTTGAATGTGTGCTGTCTCCTCCAGGACCTATGCTCTCAGAAAGTAGAACTCATCAGTTCTTCTCTGAGATAAATGTTTATGATACATCCAGAACACTTTCCAGAATGCTAACGTCGTTTAAGATGCAGACAAACTCTTTGAAACCTCCTCAAAGATTTAAGGATTCTTAGAACGGAGAAAAACTTTTAAGGTCATCCAAATTATTTAACAGACCCACGGAATTTGAATGACCAGCTTAAGACCATGCAGGTGACTGGCAATAAAGCCAGGACAAATCCAGTGCTGTTGACACTCAGTCTGATATTCTTTAAGTATACTTGGATTTTGTCCCATCCTGCCAAAAGCCTTACAGGGTTGAACCTCTTATCTCTCAGTCCCTACTTTAATGCATACAATACTATATCAGATTTTATGAGAACAGCCTATTAAAAGTGCCTGGGGTAAAATGTGAGGAAGCCTGGGTAGCAGCTTGTCTTGATTGTCATTATATTCATATGATTTCAACTAGTTCTGAACTTGGTGAGACTGAGGATTAAGTTGGTACAGTATCTTATCTACAGGGCTGTGGTGAGAAAATAGATTGCAAAGATAGAGTGGAACGCTTGGCCTTCTGTTATTATGGTGCACTCCTATTTCCATTCTTTCAAAAGAAAGAAGAGTCCATGTTTAAGGCACCCAGCATTGATTTATTAGAATGTGAAACCAGGGGTGCCTGGGTGGCTCAGTCGGTTGAGCGTCCGGCTTCAGCTCAGGTCATGATCTCGGGGTTCGTGGGTTCAAGCCCCACATCAGGCTCTGTGCTGACAGCTCAGAGCCTGGAGCCTGTCTTCGGATTCTGTGTCTCCCTCTCTCTCTGACTCTCCCCTGTTCACGCTGACTCTATCTCTCAAAAATAAAAATAAAACATTAGGAAAAAAAAAAAAGAATGTGAAACCAGTACTGCTTTTAGATCACTTACTCACACAAGCACTGGGTTCTTAGTTAGTCCCTAGGCTTATAAGGGGTAAGAGAGGAGGGCGAGGTCTCTTGATTTCACTACAGCATCTGCATTTCTTTTTTTTTAATTTTTAAAAAACATTTATTTATTTATTTTTGAGAGAGAGCACACCCAAGCCAGGGAGGGGCAGTGAGAGAGAGGGAGACACAGAAACTGAAGCAGGCTCCAGGCTCTGAGCTGTCAGCACAGAGTCTGACGCGGGGCTCAAACTCGCAAACTGTGAGGCCATGACCTGAGCCAAAGTCAGACACTTAACCGACTGAGCTACCCAGGCGCCCCCGCCTCCCCAGCACTGGATCTCTTTCAAGAGTTAGACCTTGTCTTGTGATTGGTGAGATACCTCATAACTGTACTATTTTCCACACACATTTTAATTACTCCAAAGCTTGGTCCCCATTGCCAGAGATGTAAATAATCCGTGATTAGAAGCACGCATCAGTGTTGGACATAACCCACATTTGTAAGAATCTGACAATGGTCTCTCTCAACCAAATAAAAATGTGAGACAAAGGATAAATTACCATAAGATGTGAGAACTAAGACACTTAAATCAAGGCATATAAGAGATATTCTAAGTGAGTCCAAATCAAATAACGAATCCCATGAATGGTCAACAAATAAGTAAAAAAGGCAGACACTGAGGACCTATATGTGACCTATTTTAACAAATTGAGAAGATGGCCTCAATGACACCAGTCCTATAAACACAGATTTTTAATTTTTGTCAACAACTGTATTGCTCTGTAGTTGACCTAAGTGACCCTAAGAATACCTCTAATTGCCTTTTTCTCCATACCCAAGAGAAGGTTAACACGATTTAAGCAGTTTTAAGACTCATGGACTACAGCATAAAGATGATTATTTGTTTAAATACTACCGTGTCACCTTTTTAAATTGCCCCAGAATACCAAAAATGACAGAATATAGCATTCCTGATATTCACTGTATATCTAGTTCAGTCTTTGCGTGACTTCTGTTTTTATTTGATATTTACTTGAATAAGATTTCCTTGGGACATAGCTACCAGTCAAATGTATTCTGACTGGATTGGAATCTGATATGAAAAGACTTAAGCTGAATAATATTGTTTAGATGTCTTGGCTATAATAGCAGTAGTTTGCATTTTAATAGAAATTTCAAAGAAATTTGGTCTCAGCTATACTGAAGAGGCATCATTGTGTTCCAAAAAGCAATAGTTTATTTAACAAAAAATATAACCCTGGGTAGGGAAATAAGACTCAGTGATTCAGATATCAATTTCAAATGTCAGCCTTGCTATGAATCTGTCTCATGAAAAGTATCATTTATCTCAGCCTTTAGTCTTCTCTAAGCATCCAGCCCTCTTCTCACATCTGTGGGTCTATTTCTGCACTACAAATATCCATTCAAAAACCCCACAGAGTCATCCATTTCTCTTTTCTGTATTTTCAGATTTAACAGAGACTAGAAAACAGAATCTTTCTGGATGATTAATTCACTTCCAGGCATACCATTTTATTGTGCTTCGATTTTTTGCACTTTGAAAATTTTCCTTTTTTTTTTTTTTGACAAATTGGAAGATTTGAGCAATCCTGCTTCAAGCACAGCTACCAGCACCATTTTTTCCAACAGCATTTACTCAGTTCATGTCTCTGTGTCACATTTTGGTAATTCTCACAATAATTTGAACTTTTTCATTATTATTACATGGTGACCTGCAATCAGTGGTCTTGGATGTTACTATTGTAATTGATTTGGAGTTCCATGTACTGCACCCTTATAAGGCAGGAAACTTAATCAATAAATGTATGTGTTCTGACTGCTCCACCTGTCCCCATCTCTTCCCCCTCCTTGGACCTCCCTATTCCCCGAGACACAACAATATTGAAATTAAGTTGATTATTAATCCTACAATGGCTTCTAAGTACTCATGTAAAAGGAAGAGTCACATGTCTATCACTTTAGATCAAAAGCTAAAAATGATTAAGCTTAGTGAGGAAAGCATGTAGAAAGCCAAGAGTAGTTGAAAGCTAGGTTTCCTGCCCCAAACAGCCCAGTTGTGAATGCAAAGGAAAACTGCTTGAAGGAAATTTAAAGTGCTACTCCACTGAACATAGGAATGATAAGAAAGCAAAACAGCCTTATTGCTTTAGTGGTCTAGATAGAAGATCAAACTAGCTACAGCATTCCCTTAAGCCACAGCCCAATCCAGAACAAGGCCCTAACTCCCTTCAATCTAAGAAGGCTGAAACAGGTAAGGGAGCTGCTGCAGAAAAGTCTGAAGCTAACAGAGGTTGTTTCGTGAGGTTTAAGGCATGAAGCTGTCTTAATAGCATAAAAATGCAAGATGAAGCAGCAAGTGCTGATGTAGGAGCTGCAGCAAGTTATCCAGAAGATCTAGCAAAGATAAATAATGAAGCTAGCTATACCAAACAACATATTTTCAATGCAGATGAAACATCCTTCAATTGGAAGAAGATGGCCATCTAAGACTTTCATAGCTGTAGAGTCAGTGCAAGCTGACTCTCTTGTTAGAATTATGTTAAGTCTACTTTGCCTGTGCTCTATAAATGAAACTGCAAAACTGGGTGATAGCACATCTGTTTACAGCATGGTTTACTGAATATTTTAAGCCCACTGGGGAGACTTACTGCTCAGAAAAACACATTCCTTTCCAAATATTACTGCTCAGTGACAATGCACCTGGTTACCCAAGAGCTCTGATGGACATATGCAATGAGATGAATGGTTTGCATGCCTGCTAACACAATGCCCATTCTGAAGCCAATGATTCAAAGAGTCACTTTGAGTTTTAGGTATTCTTATTTAAGAAATACATTTCATAAGGCTATAGCTTCCATAATTAGTGATTCCCCTGATGGCTCTGGCAAAGTAAATTAAAAACCTATAAGGAAAGGATTTACTATTCTAGATACTATTGAGAACACTCACAATTCATGGGGAAAGGTCAAAATAGCAACACTAATAATAGTTTGGAAGACACTGATTCCAACCCTCATGGATGACTGTGAGGGGTAACCAAGACTTTGGTGGAGGAAGTAACTGAAGATGTGGTGGAAACAAGAGAACTAGAGGTAGAAGTGGAGCCTGAATATGTGACTGAATTGCTGCAATCTCTTGATAAAACTTTAATAGATGAGGAGTTTGCTTCTTTCGCATGGATAAGCAAAGAAAGCAGTTTCTTGAAAAGGAAACTACTCCTGGTGAAGATGAGGTAAAAATTGTTGAGATGACAGCAAAGGATTTAGAATATTACATACAACTAACTTATAAAGCAGTGGCAGGGTTTGAGAGAACGGATTCTAATTTTAAAAGAATTTCTACTGCAAGCAAAAAATGCTATCAGAGAATCCATGAGAGGAAGAGTCAATTGAGGTGGCACACTTTATTATTGTCCTATTTTAAGAAATTGCCACAGCCGTTCAGCAACCACCACTTTGACCAGCCAGCAACCATCATACGGAGGCAAGACCCTCCACCTGCAAAAAGATTCCAACTCACTGAAAACTCAAATGATAGCATTTTTAGCAATAAAATATTTTTAACTATGGTATATACATTGTTTTTTAGACAGAATGGTATTGTACACTTAATAGGCTACATTATACTGTTAACATAACTTTTATATGCACTGGGAAACAAAAAAATTCATTTAATTTGCTTTTTTTTTTTTCTGTGGTATTCACCTTATTGCAGTAGTCTGGAACTGAAACTACAGTATCTCCAAAGTATGCCTGTATGTCCCTTTTATCTTTCAACCAATCATGTTTAGCATAAAAAGTTTTTAAATGTATTTTATTATTATTATGGGGTTCCTAAGTAAGAATTTTAATATCAGTGAAAACCACATAGTGAACATTATGTTAATAAGGAGATTGATATATTATAAATGTATAAGGATTGAGACCCACTGTATTAACTAATTATTGCTGCATAACAAATCACCTCAAAACTTACTGGCTTAAAACCACAAATATTTATTATCTCACAGTTTCTTGGGTCAAAAATCCAAATGCATCTTAGTCAGATTAGGGTGTCTGGCAAGGCTACAGTCAAGGTGACAAACAGGGCTGCCTTCATCTTATAGTTTGACTGGGTAAAGATCCACTTCCAAACTCACTCATGTGGCTGTTGGCAGGATTCAGTACCTCACTGGTTGTTGGATGGAAGGCTTCAGTTTCACTGGCTAGGAACGAGAGACCACTCTCAATTCCTTGCCACGAGCCTTCCTCAAAACAGTAATTTGCTTCATCAAGGTGTGTAGGTAAGAAAAGTCAAAGAGAGAAAGTATGCAAGCAAGACAGAAATGACAATCTTTGTCTAATCTCAGAAGTAGCACCCATTCACTTTTGTCATATTTTATTCATTAGAAGCAAGTCACGAGGTCCAGCCATACTCAAGGGGAAAGGATTATACAAGGACATGAATAACCAGGAGGTGGGGATCATTAAGAACCATTGTAGAGCCCACCTACCACATCACAGATCCAGCCATTGGAATTCCAGTAGATTTAGCCATTTAGGATATAGTTTTAAAAGCTAATGCCTACAAAACGAACGGCAAAGGAGATAGATGTCCCAAAGGCTTTTCCCTTTTTGACAAAAAGATGGAGTGCCCTCAAACCTATAGAAAAAAAGCCAAATTAACTGGAAAATGGTAAAAATTATGCTAACTTATTTCACAAGCTTAGATGGGTTTCCCAAGAAAAGTTTGGTTCAAGTTATTAGAGGTAACAGAATAAAGATGATAGGAATAAGGGGGGGGGTGCTAAACGCCAATATAGTGTACAGAGTTAAGTGGTAACAATTGAAAAAAAAAATAGCAGAGATTCCTTCAATCAGATTGTTACCAGAGGCATTCAATGTTGAGACAAACAGAAACATTAACAGAGGGCATCAGGCCAGCAAATGATACCCCTCAGAAGATCAAATCATGGCACTGTAAGAGCTCTTTTGCATATCTCATGAATGATGGGGCAAGAAATCAGATGATGAATAAGAGTGCCAACTCAGCAAGGCATATGCTTTCTGCACCATTAGAAAGTTTTCTGCCATTGAAGATAATGAGAAATAAATTTTCAGATGAACCACATCTTGATTTTGATTTGGAATTTTGTTTCAATTGCTTCATTGGCTGAATCTTTCACCAGAGTTGCTAGCAAGGAAGAGTGTAACATACAGGTACAACTAAGAGCTTGCTTTGAAAGAGCACAGTCTTAATGGGAAGGAAGCTATGTTTCCAGGAGACTCCAATACAGGCAAAATGGTGACAGGTGCTGCACCTCTATAAACACTGAAACTCTGTTCTTCAAAGTAGGTCCAAGGACCAGCAGCAAAGCATCCACTGGGAGCTTATTAGAAATGCAGAATCTCAGATTCATTCCAGAACTACTGAATATGAATCTGCATTTTAACAAGATCCCAGAGGACCTAATACACAGTAAAGTCCAAGAAGTGCTGCTATAATGGCACTTTGAAATGCTCTGAGAGAACTATGGAGAGGGAGATTAAGTTCAAGGAGCAGAATTAAAGAATGTTTCATAGAGAAGATATCATTTGAGCTGAAACTCATGAGCTGTGTATAATTTCAAAAGAAAGATGAGACTTTTTGGAAGAAAAAAAGTTTAAAGAATTCACAATAGTTTACTGCAAGAAAGTGGACTGTTTGTTTGAGAGATGAAAAATGAACCCACTGTTAAACTGAAGTCAGATTACAAAGGGTTTTGAGTACTTGCTAAAGGATTTTTACTTTATTCTGCTGGCAATAGAGAGACACTGGGAGTTTTCAAGCAGAGCTCAAAAGCATAAGAAAAATTATAGGGTGACGTGTGGAAGAAGTATTGGCATGAGGAGAGGCCAAAGACACACCAGTTGGGAGTGATTAATATGGAGATACATAGAGTTAGAAGCTATAGTTCAAGGATGAGATTATGCAACCTTGAAATTCTAGAGCAGTATTAATGGAAATAAAGGAGAAGTGATGGAATTTAGAGAGGTGGAATCCACAGCTCTTAATAAGCATTAAAGTCTTTGTGCCTGAGTGATGGGATGCAAAATGATGTCATTCAGGGAGGTGAGATCAGGGGAACAAGAGCAAATTTTGAGAGAATAAAGATGAGTTTGTTTTTGTCCATGAAATAGTTGCTACAATTTTTCAGAATGTCAGCCATGTCATAGCCTTTCATGCTCCCTTCATGCATCACTATAACCTTTCTGGTTTTGCAAGTCCCAGCCTTCCCCTTGAGGATTCCAGCCAGATGCCTGAAGAAGTCAGTGTATCTCAATCCAGTCAGCAAAGGTTTTATCCCTTTTTTCCTGGTTCAAGATACCCAAATGGAAGAAACCATTTGATAAGTATATCACATCCTTGTAATTGCTAAGACAGCTCTTGATTCCAATTTCATGTTGGACAAATTGAGTAAAGGAAATCCCTTTCAGTAAAGAATCTGGAAAAGTGATTGTGTCAGATTTCAGGAAAGAAAAGAGAGTGTTCAAAGGATGGTAGCTGTTACCCTAATGGGAAAACAAAAAAGGACAGAATCTTTACACAATTCCACAAGGAAAGAAATCAATGACTGTACTTGGAGGTGCCCCAAAACTTCTTTATTAATTAAAAGTGATACAGCAGGGTTTACCGGGGGAGAGTGGGCAAGATGGTGGAGAAGCAGGGAGCTCTGTAATCCGCGCACGCCCGCATGGATTGAACTGAGAAGGACTGAAGGGATAAAACTCGGATTTGCAGGTGGGGGAAAGAGGAAAAAGACGCCAGAAAGAAGACAACCTCAAAGATGCCTGAGTCAATGACTGTGATCTGGGAAATTAGGGGACAGGCGGGTCCCTGTGGTGCAGGGGGGAAGGAGCCCAAGCCCAACAAAGGGAGAGCATGCTGTTCCCCGGAGAGACCAGGGGAAGAGAAAGAGAGACGGAAAACACACCTAGAACCATCTCTAAGGGAGGAAAAACTCGCCCATCTCCCCATATATAACTGCCGGGTGCGGGGAGGGAAATCCGTCCCATCTGGCCAGCGAATTCTTCCTTGGGCGCAGCGGCGTCAGCATCCATTCCAAGCAGCACCGCGAAAGGCAGCAGCACAGATGGGGGCGGCGGCGGTGCGAAAAGCGGTTGCGGAGGCAACAAAGGCGCCTTGAAAAGCGGCAGCGGCGGTGGCGGCGGTGGTTCCGCAAAAAGGGCAGCGCAAGCCGGGCCGCGAGGCCAGCCGCCAGCGGGAACGCATCTCATCCCCGGTGACAGTGTTGAACTGCACGGACTGGGATTTGGAAGTGAGGCGGAGCTTGGAGAATCCAGTTTGGCTCGCCCGCGGCACAGGGAGATGGGACTCAGAAGGGCGGCTCGCAATGCTTGGTTCCAGCAAAGCTTTGAAGCAGCGCCATACTTCTCCCCGCAACCACCAAGGGGAGGCCTCGGAGAGAGCAACCCCCAAGACCTGACCTGACGCCAAACCATGCCCATTCGCACAGGGGAGTTGTCTTTTTTCTTTTTTCTTTTTTTCCTTTTCTATTTGCTTC
The DNA here is from genome assembly GCA_028646485.1 of Cryptoprocta ferox. NCBI lineage: Eukaryota > Metazoa > Chordata > Mammalia > Carnivora > Eupleridae > Cryptoprocta > Cryptoprocta ferox. The sequence continues at coordinate 70,654,020 of CM053577.1, forward strand.
CCTTTTTCTGCTGCCATCCAGATATATTTCCCTTAGCATATTCTTATCTCTCCTCTTGGCTGGTTATGTGTTTTAGACTGTCCACAGACTTTTGCTGTGTCTGTCCCCACCTTGTTTTTCTTTTCCTTTTTCTTTTTGTTTTTTTCTCTCTTCTCTTCTTTCTATTCTTTCCTTTTCTTTACTTCCTTTCCCCTTTTGCCTTGCTTGTTTGTTTGATTTGTCTGTGCGTTTGCATGCTTTTGTTCCCTGTATGCTAGTCTGTTTCCTTTTCAGAGATACCTCAAGAAACAAACCAAAGTATACGTGGTGGACAGTCCCAAATATCACTGACTAGGGAAATAAAATAATCAAAGGCACACAAGAGAAACTGAGAGAAACCGTTAAAAGAACACATTCTGAAACCACAGGCCTTGGACAGTCAATGACCCTCCTTTAATAGAGCAACACTAACAGGTGCCCAGTACATAACGAGCTTTTAAAACTGACAAGAGACAGAAAGCTAGCCAAAAGGAAGAAACAAAGGAACTCTCCTCTAAAGCAACTCCAGGAAGAAGACACAGCCACAGAACTACTCAAAACGGGCTTAAACAACATAACTTAACAAAAATTTAAAATAATTGTCATAAAATTAATTGCTGGACTTGAAAAAAACATCAAAGAAGCTATTGATACACAGACTAGTGACCTTCAAAATAGCTGTGACGAGTTAAAAAAGGCTATAAATGAAGTGCACAACAAATGGAGGCAGCCACTGCACGGATCGAAGAGGCAGAGAGGAGAATAAGTGAATTAGAAGACACAGTTCTAGCAAAAGAGGAAGCCGAGACAAAGGGAGAGAAATTGATACAGGAACACGAAAAGAGAATTCGAGAACTGAGTGATACAATCCAACGGAACAATATCCATATCATAGGAATTCCCGAAGATGAGGAAAGAGAAAAAGGTCCTGAAGGGGTACTCGATCAAATGATAGCTGAAAACTTCCCGAATATGGGGAAAGAAATGGACATTGGAATCCAAGAGGCCCAAAGAACCCCCTTAAGACGGAACTTGAATCGACCTTCGGCACGACATATCATAGTGAAACTGGCAAAATATAAAGACAAAGAGAGAATTCTGAAAGCAGCTAGGGAAAAAAGGGCCCTAAC
>CM053577.1:70655667-70684468 GCA_028646485.1 Cryptoprocta ferox
AGTTAATGGGGGGTGATGGTCTTGGTGGAGGTCACTTGTGGGGAAGAGCACTGGGTGTTATATGGAAACCAATCTGACAATAAACTATAAAGTTTAAAAAATAAATAAAAAATAAATAAAAATAAAATAAAATAAAATATAAAAAAAAAGTTACTTCTATCATTTTTTTAACATTTCTGTTAAGTTGTTTTCCCTTAGTCATTGTTGGAGCCTACACAAATAAAAAGTGTCCAATGTCTGCAGAAACAAGTGGTAACATGGACAATACAGTGTTGAACCGTGGAATGAAAGACCTGGATCCAGCCAGGTTATAATTTTGTCCTCTCTCTTGCAGGCTGTATGACTTCAGACAAGCTACTTAACTTCTCTGTAAAAGGAGGACAATAATATTGACATTTCAGGATGATTGAAAGAATTAACAGAGATAAATGTATTATCAAGAATAGCACCTATCACATGGAAATTACTTAATGAGCTGAAGGTACCATTCTGATGTTAAGAAGGATAAAGATTGTGGTTTTTAAGGACTTACACTAAAAGATCAGGAAAGAGGCAAATTTTCTTTTTTTTAATATATTCTTTTTAAATTTTTTTAATATTTATTTTATTTATTTTTGAGAGACAGACAGAGCATGAGCAGGAGAAGGGCAGAGAGAGAAGGAGACACAGAATCTGAAGCAGGCTCCAGGCTCTGAGCTGTCAGCACAGAGGCCGAACCTCGAGATCAGGACCTGAGCCAAAGTCAGCCCTTAACCGACTGAGCTACCCAGGTGCCCCCAGGCAAATTCACCTAACCGTAGACAAAAGATTAAGAAACAACGCCTGCCTCTCCATATAGAAGTAATAGTGTTAGTATTTCTTATGGTATCAAAGTAGGTTGGCTTTGCAAAGGATGGCTGCGATAAAGTGGAGAGCTGAGAAGTTGGAAACAGGAGGCAGAGCTGGGGTGGTAATGAAGAAAGGACGGGGAAATGAGCAGGGCTGGCACACGTTGGTATCACTGAGCTCAGTGGGCCACTGCCTCAACTCTAGAATGAACTGAGAGCTAAAGCAGTCACTCAGAGCAAAAATACACTCAGCAATGTGTATTTATTGTGAAGCAAGGGAAAAAAGTGGAAGTTGCCTGGAGTTACTAGAGGCAGTAGTAGTCAGACAGTCTAACTGTTATAATAATAACAATAACAAAACTCAGTAGTTTCCAAAATAAACATTTATTTCTCACATCACAGTCCACTGTGGGTGAGTGGTGGGGTAAGGTGGAAAAACTTGCTCTGTGCAATCACATAGAGACCCAGGGGTCCTTCCATACTGAGACTTTGAGAATCTAAAGGGTCTCAGGGGCTCACTGCTGGTTCTCTGCAGGGGGATGGCAGAGGAGAGTACAAATGCATATGGAGTATCTTGTAGAAGTGAAAGAAAGAAGAAACAGAAAGGGGTTAGATGAATACATAAAAGAGTTACTTCCAGAAAGACAGACACCAAGATGATGTTAAGTGGAAACATGTCAGAAGAAGCCAAAAAATTGGCTAGAATAATTTGCAGAGAAACCAAAGTCAGAAAAGAAAAAAGTTTGTTTTAAAACTGGCTCCTGGCTGTCAGCAAATAAGAGGAGTCAAAAATATTTGTTCTTCTAATCCATAAGCATGGGATGTTTTCCCATTTCCTTATGTCCTCTTCAACTTATTTCACCAGTGTTTTAGTTTTCAGAGTACAGGTCTTTCACCTCTTTGGTTAGGTTTATTCCTAGGTATCTTATTTGTTTTGGTGCAATTGTAAATGGGATTAATTACTTATTTCTTTCTGCTGCTTTATTATTAGTATATAGAAATGCAACAGATTTTTGTACATTGATTTTGTATATCCTGTAACTTTACTGAATTTGTTTATCAGTTCTAGCAATTTTTTGGTGGAGTCTTTTGGGTTTTCTATATAGTGCATCATGTCATCTGTAAGTAGTCAGTTTTACTTCTTTCTTGCTGATTTAGATGCCCTTTATTTCTTTTTGTATCTGGTTGTTGTGGTTAGGACTTCCAGTACTGTGTTAAATAATAGTGGTAAAAGTGGACATTTCCTTTCTTGTTCCTGACCATAGAGGAAAACTCTTAGTTTTTCTCCCACTGAGGATAATATTAGCTGTGGGTATTGGTTCTTACCCTTTCTTTAACTAATGTGGTATATCACATTGGTTTATTTGTGAATACTGAAACACACTTGCAGTCCAGGAATAAATCCCATTTTATTGTGGTGAATGATTTTTTTAAATGTACTGTTGCATTCAGTTTGCTAGTATTTTGTTGAGGATTTTGCATTAGGGATATTTGCCTGTAGTTAATTTTTTAGTAGAGTCTTTGTCTGGTTTTGGTATCAGTGTAATGCTGGCCTCACAGGATGAATTTGGAAGTTTTCCTTCTTTTCTATTTATTGGGATAGTTTGAGAAGAATAGGTATTAACTCTTTTTTAAATATTTGGTAGAATTCACCCAGGAGGCTATTTGGCCTAGATTTTTGTTTGTTCTTTTGATTCCTGATTCAATTTCTCTGCTGGTTATAGATCTGTTCAAGTTTTCTATTTCTTCCTGTTTCAGTTTTGGTAGTTTATATGTTTCTAGGAACTTGTCCATTTCTTCTAGGTTGTCCAATTTGTTGACATATAGTTTCTCATAATATTATCTTATAATTGTAATTGTGTGGTGTTGGTTGTTATTTTTCCTTTCTCATTTGTGATTCTGTTCACTTGGGTTCTTTCTCTTTTCTTTTGGATAAGTCTGGCTAGAGGTTTATCAATTTTATTAATTCTTTCAAAGGATCAACATCTGGTTTCACTGATATGTTCTATCGTTATTTTAGTTTCTATATCATTTATTTCTGTTCTAATGTTTATTATTTCCTTCCTTATGCTGGCTTTAGGCTTCATTTGTTGTTCTTTTTCTAGCTCCTTTAGATATAAAGTTAGATTATGTATTTGAGATTTTTCTTGCTTCTTGAGATAGACTTGTAATATTATATTCTTCCCTCTTCTGACCACTTTGGCTGCATCCCAAAGGTTTTGGATGGTTGTGTTTTCACAGTCATTTGTTTTCATGTATTTTTCTACTTCTTCCTTGATTTCCTGGTTGACCCATTCATTGTTTAGTAGCATATTGTTTAACTTCCATGTCTTTGTGATCTTTCCAAATTTTTTTCTTGTAGTTGAATTTCTTGTAGTTCTAATTTCATAGTGTTGTGATCAGAAAAGGTGCATGGTATAATTTCAATATTTTCGTATTTGTTGAGGCCTGATTTGTGACCTGGTATGTGACCTATTCTGGAGAATGTTCCATGTGCACTTGAAAAGAATGTGTATTCTGCTGTTTTAGGACAGAATATTCTGAATATATCTGTTAAGTCCATCTAGTCCAGTGTGTCATTCAAAGCCATTGTTTCCTTATTGATTTTCTGTTTAAATGATCTGTACATTGATGTAGGTGGGGTGTTAAAGTCACCTATTATTATTGTGTTATTATCAATGAGTTCCTTTATGTTTGTTATTAATTATTTTATATATTTGGGTGCTTTCATGTTGGGTACATAAATATTTGCAATTATTATAGCTTCTTGTTGGATTGCCCCCTTTATATTTTTTTGTCTCTTTTTATAGGCTTGGTTTTAAAGTCTATTTTATCCACTATAAGTATAGCTACTCTTTCTTTTGACAACCATTTGTGTGATATATGTTTCTCCACCCCCTCACTCTCAATCTGCAAATGTCTTTATATCTGAAATGAGTCTCTTGGAGGCAGCATATAGATAGGTCTTGGGTTATTTTAATCCATTCTGACACCCTATATATTTTGATTGGAGCATTTAGTTCATTTACATTTAGAGTAATTATTGATAGATATGAATTTATTGCCATTTTATTACTTGTTTTGTTGTTGTTTCTGGACATTTTCTCTGACACTTTTTCTCTATAGTCAGAAACAAGACAGAGATGTTCACTCCCACCACTGTCTTTAACATAGTACTGGGTGTCTTGACACAGCAATCAGACAACAAAAAGAAATAAAGGGAATCCAAATCAGCAAGTAAGAAGTACTACTTACTTCTTTCACTACTTACAGATGACATGATACTCAATATAGAAAACACAAAAGACTCCACCAAACATTTGCTACAACTGATAAATGAATTCGGTAAAATTATAGGATACAAAATCAATATACAAAATCTGTTGCATTTCTATACACCAGTAATAAAACAGCAGAAAGAAATAAGGAGTCAATCTCATTTATAATTGCACTGAAACCAATATGATACCTAGGAATAAAACCTAACTAAAAAGGTATAAGACCTGTACTCTGAAAACTATAAACTACTGATAAAAGAAATTGAAAATGACATAAAGAAATGGAAAAATATTTCATGCTCATGGAACAGAAGAACAAATATTGTTAAAATGTCTACTATCCAAAGCAATCTATACACTTAATGCAATCCCTATCAAAATACCAATAGCACTTTTCGTAGAGCTAGAACAAACAATCCTAAAATTTGTATAGAACCAAAAAAGATCCCAAATAGCCAAAGCAACCTTGAAAAAGAAAAGCAAAGCTGAAGCCATCATAATTCCAGACTTCAAGTTATATTACAAATTGTAGTGATGAAAACAGTATGGTATCGGCATAAAAATGGACACATCGATCAACAGAACAGAATAGAGGTGTGCCTGAGTGGCTCAGTCAGTTAAGTGTCCAATTCTTGATCTCCGCTCAGGTCATGATCTCATGGCTAGTGAGTTCGAGCCCTATGTTGGACTCTGTGCTGATAGTGCAGAGACTGCTTGGGATTCTGTCTCTCCCTCTCTCTGTCCCTCCCCCGCTCTCAAAAATAAATAAATAAACTTAAAATAAAAAGAACAAAATGGAAAACCCAGAAATGAACCCATGACTGTATGGTCAATTAATCTTTGACAAAGCAAGAAAGACTGTCCAATAAGAAAAAGAGAATCTCTTCAACAAATGATGTTGGGAAAACTAGACAACAACATGCAGAGGAATGAAACTGGACCACTTTCTTACACCATACACAAAAATAAATTCAAAATGGTTGAAAGACCTAAATATAAGACAGGAAAGAATAGAATATTAGAGAACAAAGACAGTAACCTATTTGACATCAGCCATAGCAACTTCTTTCTAGATATCTCCTGAGCAAGGGAAACAAAAGCAAAAATAAACTATTGGGATCTTATCAAAATAAAAATCTTCTTCACAGCAAAGGAAACAATCAACAAAAGTAAAAGGAAACCTATGGAATGGGAGAATATATTTGCAAATGACACATCTGGTAAATGGCTAGTATTCAAAATCTATAAAGAACTTATCAATCTCAACACCCAATAAAACAAATAATCCAGTTGAAAAATGGGCAGAAGACATAAATAGACATTTTTCCAAAGAGGACATACAGATGGCTGACAGACACATGCTTAACGTCACTCAGCATCAGGGAAATACAAATCAAAACTACAATGAGATATCACCTCATATCTGTCAAATGGCTAAAATTAACAACACAGGAAACAACAGGTGTTGGAGAGGATGTGGAGAAAAAGGACCTCTCTTGCACTGTTGGCAAGAATGCAAACTGATGGAGCCATTCTGGAGAAAAGTATGAAGGTTCCTCAAGAAGTTAAAAATAGAACTACCCTATGATCCAGCAATTGCATGATTAGGTATTTACCCAAAGGATGCAAAAATACTGATTTGAAGGGATACATGTACCCTGATTTTTACAGCAACATTATCAACTATAGCCAAATTATGGAAAGAGCCCAAATGTCCATCAACTGATGAATGGATAAAGAAGATGTGGTATATATACACTATGGAATATTGCTGAGCCTTAAAAAAGAAATAAAATCTTGACGTTTCCACAACATGGATGGAACATGAGAGTATTATGCTAAGTGAAATAAGTCAATATGATTTCACTTATATGTGAAATTTAAGAAACAAAACAAAAGACCAAAGGGAAAGAAAAGAGAGAGGGAGGCAAACCAAGAAACAGACTCTTAACTATAGAGAACAAACTGAAGTTACAAGGCGAGATGGGTAGGGGGATGGGTTAAATAAGTGATGGGTATTAAAGGGTGCATGTGTTATGATGAGCACAGGATGTTGTATGGAAGTGTTGAATCACTAATCATACACTTCTGTATTTCAACTAACTGGAATTTAAATAAAAACTTTTTTTAAAGTGTCAACAATAAACTAGGAATAAGAGCCAAGCGACTTCTCATGCTGAAAACCATTAGGAACGAGAAAAAAAGCAATGCTAGGTCATTACAGATCAGCTTGAAACTCAGAGGCTACTGTCCCATTTATGAGGGGAACAGAGGAAGAGGGACATATGGACAAAGAGAGCCACAATGTGCAACACAGAGGACTGTGAGGTGGATATTGGGATCTGACACCCAGGAAAGGACCCTGGGAAGGCAGATGAGGACTTCTCATAGCCAAGGTGTCTTACCAGGCTCTCAGGAGGTAGATTCTAAAAGGGATCCACAGCACACACATCCACATACACGCACAGAGGAAGATTTGGTCACAGCATCAAATCTACCCGCGTCTAAGGATACACCAGACAGGATCAAGTGGGCTGGTTTTCAAGGCAAAGACTCTGAATCGTGTTTCAGAGATATTTTTACACTCCTTTTTATATTTTCTAAATTCTCTACAATTAGCATATGTATACATATTTTACATTTCGTTTAAAATTTAATTAAAAGTATAGAAATGGTTAGGTGATCTAAGAAAGGGAATCAGATGGTCTATGGAAGAGGATAAAACTGTTCCTTTTAAGATTCTTTAACATTTCAGAGGAGTCCTCAAACAATTTCCGAATTTGTGACTATTCCCAAGCCCTCACCAGTGTTTGTCATTTTGGCCAATCCTGCTCGCTTCCCTGATGTGACCAGCACTAAGAAAGCTTATCGCCAAAGTGAGATTTCTTTGCTTATTTCAGAAACAGCAGGGAGGAGTGAAAAGAGTTCACTTTTGTATCATGGCTAGATAGAGAAGGAAGTTTGGAAAATAAAATGAGGTAATGGCAGCGGAAAAGAAGTCAGGCAGGTTGGCGGCAGGGGGGTGGGTGGAGGAAGAGGAGCAGCCCTTGTGTATTTCCCAAACAACCACACGCAAACTCTGTTTGGGCTCAAAGAATGGACAGGGCAACTCAAACTTTGACCTTACCTGGTCTTCCTAAGATCAAAACCATTAGCTGTACCCACGTGTTCTGTGTCAACTAGGAATGACAGGGAAGGAGTGACACCGAAAGGAAAGAAAGGTTTGGATTGATTGGGAGTCTGGGGAAACTAAATTGGTAAATCATCTCAAGAATCATTGGATGAGTTGGGGTGCTTGGGTGGCTCAGTCCATTAAGCATCTGACTTCCGCTTAGGTCATGATCTCGCAGCTTGTGGGTTTGAGCCTCGTGTTTGGCTCTGTGTTGACAGCTCAGAGCCTGGAGCCTGCTTGGGATTCTGTGTCTCCCTCTCTCTCTGCCCCTCCCTCACTCATGTTCTATCTCTCTCTGTCTCTCAAAAAATAAATAAACTTAAAAAAATGAATTAAAAAAAAAGAATCATTGGATGGGTGATACTCTTCAGTCCATTAATTTCTAACTCCTTATTTTGCTAAATGAATTAATCAAAAGAATAAAATATATAAATACTAAGGTTTTTGTTGCTATATTAAGCATATACGCTTATTTTTCCAATACCTCTGTTTTCTGGGAGCTACCCCTCACATTTGTAAACTTTCCATTGGAGCAATATTTGTGTAGATGTGGACCTGCCTCTACCCCTAATATGGCCAAGGGTAGGTACCTGACCCTTACCCAGACACCAGGTCATGGTCACATAGGTTGCTCCAGAGATAAATATCTGATTTTACTATGGCCATCTTCATCCTTCCTTGCTGGGTGTTTTCAACTAAAAACTAGAAAAAGGTGGTTTCTCTTCAGTGGCTCAAACTACAATGTGTAAACTCCTGGAATTTGTTGACAGGCATGTACTCTGTTACTTGGCTGAAAAAAACTAGGAAATCTGGCTGAAGTAGGAGAGGAAAATTAAACAGATGCACAGATAGAGGCACATGAGAAAATGGGAAAAGAAACCATCAAACTTCTGCAATGGTTCTAAAACTCAGCTTCATCTTTGTCTGTTTTTTAAGATTTGGTTACTGAAATCCTTCTGAATTTCATGAATTGCCTCAGGATCCAACTCATGAAGTCAACCTATTTCAAGAAAAATTCCTGTCGATCACAACTCACAGATCCCCAATTAATAAAGCTTGAATTTTTATAAAGGAAATGCATTAAAAATAACTTAAATAGATGTCAGTGGGAGAACTGTTAAGTAAAAGATGTTGCATAATTATGCTTCTATTAAAATTACCATCATGAAAGCAACACAGCAACAGAGCAAATATTTATGTAAGGAAATCACCACATAAAACTGCATGAACATTCTAATTGCAACTGTGTAAAAGCCTGTATATCCCTCAATATTGGGAAAGAGAATGGAATCATTAAAAATTGGGATAATATTGTTATAATATCTCACCAAGCAAAGTGAAGTATAATCAGAAAGTAAATAATTATATATATGCATATATACACACACACAATATACATGTAAATATACATATTTGTATTATTATTAAACATAATCATTTAACCAAAGTTTCAGGAGTGCTAGTAGAAGGAACATGTAATTCAAATGGAAAACCAGCACCCAGCATAATACAAAATAGTATCTGTATCTGCCCCACTATTGGCTAAAGCATCCCAGCAAGTCCTGACCACACTTTCAAAGGGCTTTCCTATAACTGTTCAGCTAAGAATGTGAGCAGTACCCAGTATTTGTGGATTCCTGGCACAGGTACTGATTTGCAGAAAAGCCAGGAAGAAGCAACATCAATCCCAATGCTTAGCATGCTGACAAGACTGAAAAGCGCTCCACTTTGCTATCACTGGCTTCTCTAGTGTTAGCTCCTACTGCAGCACAATGCTTCATTGCAGGACTTATCAGTGCATACAACATAGCCAAAGGAGAAAAACCAGAGATTTAAAATTTTAGATTCTATCCCCTCTGATAAGAAAAAGGAAATTTTCATAAAGGCATATATCTTTGCTTTCTAAAATCCATTGAATTATCATTTCTAATGTTCATACCTTATTATGTCACATTGAAACTAAAGGAAAACCATAATCACTTCAGTCCTGGGGACAGCAAATACTCACCGAATTAGACACAGATGTGTCACTACCACAGTCTACACCCTTTAATCAATAATAGCTGTGTCTGACCAAGGGTCCATTTTATGTGGGCACTGTGTCTGATGCCTTACAAATGTCATCTCATATAATTCTCTGACATTCCTCTGACACAGGCCTTCTTACCCCCATTTTATAGAAAACAAAATGAAGAGTAGAAAAACTTAAGTATCTAACCCCAGGTCACAGGGCTTCTAAGCTGAGAACCAGAATTCAAAACTAGGATTTCTCTCACTGGAAGATGCATCTCTTTCCACTAAATTCTTACACAGCACATGATGATGATGGTGGTGATGATGATGATGATGGTGATAACGATTATACCAAGATTTCCTGTGGAAGCAGAATGAATTTCATTCTGTATGATCTTTAAGAAATAAATATGAAGGGGGACAAGTGACATCTGCTGCCACTGACGTGCACTGCCTGTTCACAGTGCCAGTGCTCAGAACTGACTGAGGACAAGGGACCCTCAGAGAAGGGGAACCTGTCACTGGGAATGTAAGCAGAAGCTGTACCTGTGCTCAGCTGGAAGGTTGAAGGAAGAGAGAATAAAGAAACTTCAAGGCTCCCTTTAAGCCTGAACTTGTTTGACCCCTTGATTCTGATGTTTGATGATGGTGATGATGATAAACATGGCGAAGTTTTCTGGCAGCAAGTCCCTTGACTTCTTGGTTTCCTCATGTTCTTCCAAGGGTACACACCACCCAGCAGTCCCCTTCAAGGTGTGTGGGTGGGGGGCCAGGTGGATGCTGAGTGGAGGGGACTTTGAAACCTCTGTCTGCACCATAACCATGATAGCTTTGCTTTTTTTCTGTCTTACATGTTGGACTTCAGTGTAAGAATATATTTGGAGAAAAGTTTCCACTGTTTAGAGAGAAAGAAAGAAAGAAGGAAAGGAGGAAAGAAAAAGAAAAAGAAAGAAAGAAAGAAAGAAAGAAAGAAAGAAAGAAAGAAAGAAAGAAAGAAAGAAAGGAAGGAAGGAAGAAAGAAAAGAAAAGGAAGAAAGAAAAGTAGATACAGTGCTTGAAAACTTCTGAATTAGGTGATCTGTATACATTGAAAAGGAAAAAATTGCGCTTATGACAGCAGTTATCTAGGCAATAACAAAACAGAATGCTTTGTTTCACCACAACTGAAGCTGTTAAACACCATGAACTTTGAGCCATCCACCAAAGTTGACAAGTGATTAAAGACTTTAAATAATACCCCAAATATGCCAGAATCCTCCTGGATCCAACTGAAGGGCCAGTGTGCAATGGGACTTGATGAGTCAGCCATGTACAGATGCTAGGACCCATCCCGCCCTCTCCAGAGTATAAATTTTTGATCATTTTCCAATACATAAACCATCCTGACTTTTTCCCACTCAGTGAACAACTCAGAGAATTTTTTCAATGGACTCTGTTTCCTCACCTGGCAAGTAAATAAACTCAGCACATGCTTTGTTACCTTTGAAGTGGTCATCGCTTTCCTCTGTCATTTTCCTCTAACTCTGGCACACTGGGACATTCTTGGGCATACTGTGGAAGTACCACCACTAGGTCCTGTGCCTATCTTTCCTAAGCCACATGTGCAGGAGGTGGCTGCCTCAACAGGCAGGCTGTCAAAGGGCAAAGAAAACTCACACAGGTAACAGTGTTATACCTGATTAGTGCACATGGCAAATAGCACAGCACTAACTCCTCCTGTAATTTATAGACAAGATTACATTACAGTGAAAATTTTTTCTTCTGAATTGTCTTACTAATACAAAACCAAGAAATGGGAGCTGTGCTTTACTTGAGATATCTAGCTCATTTGAATTAGATTTTTAATCTAATTTTAAAACTTTTTCCTCTGAGGATGCCTGGGAGGCTCAGTCTATTAAGCCTCCAACTTCAGCTCAGTTCATGATCTCATGGTTTGTGGGTTCGAGCCCTGGGTCAGGCTCTGTGCTGACAACTCAGAGCCTGGAGCCTGCTTCAGATTCTGTGTCTCCCTCTCTCCCTGCTCCTCCCCTGCTTGTGCTCACATGCTCTCTCTGTCTCTCTGTGTGTGTGTGTGTGTGTGTGTGTGTGTGTGTCTCTCTCTCTCTCAAAGATAAATAAACATTAAAAAAAACCTTTTTCTTCTGAAAACAAGTTCTTATTATGGTTTTATCTTGAGGAGATAAACTGGTTCGGTTAGAAAAACCAAAAAGAGTTTTGAAACTCAGGAAGATCTCACTGTTTTTTGCACCTCATCTTTTTCCTCTTGTTGAGAGCAGACAGCACTCTTGCCTTCATAAAAGTCAGACTGGCTCCTTTCTGTGCATTCAAATATCTCTACATACTCTTTTTTAAGCTTGGGCTCTATTAGCATGAACTTGGTGAGCTATCCTCCCTGTCACTCTGTGTTCTGATTCCCTGCATGTCCTATACACTCTCAGACACCTAGATGAGAAGAGAAATCTCTGCAGAAAGGGAAGGAGACAAGGTTGGCTGGCTAATAGGTCCCAGGTTCTAGCAACCAGGAATAATACTTATGGGTTAGAACGATATGGCACCAAGTGTTCATGAAATCCAGGAGAAGTATTCACTCTAAAGTCCTTTCAATGTTGATATATGTTTGAAAGTTTGCATAATAATATTTTAGAAAAAGAGTAAGGGCTTGATGTATTGCTTAACTGATAGAAACTTTAAGCTCCAAATCCACCTCAAAAATAGACTTAGGGAAGGATAGAGCTACAAAACTGGACCTTTCTGGACCTTAAGGGTTCTTATTGGGCCAATTGTAGTCAGGCCCAGTCTCATTTAGGTGTCCTAAATGATGGAACCTATCCATCCCTTCTCCAGCTATGCAGTTCATTTGGCACAAAGGAGGCTAAGCCCGCAGGTAGAGTCAGAACTGTGAGGTCTCCACTTTTCTCTTTTCTTTTTCAGGGGCATCCCTTTGCCCTCCCTGACCCATCTCCTGTCAGAGACTCTGCCCTCCGGCTTCTAAAACTTTCCTCACCAGCAAAAAGGAAAAAAAACCTTCAGATCTGGTGTTCTGAGAGTCTCAGGTCTTTGCATCGTATGTTTTTCATTTTTTACCTGTTTAACCGAAAGTGTTTTAACAACTGAATAAGCTGGTGCTGTGGATTTGTCCCTGAGTGTGTCTGAGCATGGGAAGGTTCTCCTACACTTACCACCCAAAAAAATCTTAAGCTGTCATAGAGCAGAGATGTTTTCAAGGTCAGAGCTCGAAAGCTCTTGTAGATTATACAGTCTAACTGCCTACTGTTTAGCCTGTGCATCCCTCCAGGACAAACCTGAGCTATGAAAATTGTAATAATTTACAAGCTCTTTTATGAATTATACATTTGAAGTCATAGAATAAAAATCTAATGAATTATCTTTTTCCTCCATTTGTACTAAGTGGATGCAAGATGTTGATGAGAACAAACTGTTCTACTGAGTCGCTAAATTCTTTTTGGTCCTGAAAGTTCTATCTAGAACATGATGTAAGATAACAAAATGATACCTACAGAAGACATTGCTCCTATAAAACATAAGACACCTAAGAAACAGGGATTATATTCAATCTCTCGAACTGATTGTTTTTTTTTTAAGTGTTTACTTTAGAGAAAGGGTTACTTTCCTGGAGAATAACTAGCTTCTCAGAAGTCCTTTGTGTAATTTGTTTACCAACCTGGTTTAAACCCAGCTCAGAAAATACTAGGCTTGATTTTTCCTTCCTGAAAGGACAGTTTTAGTTAGGTTTTTCGACTTACGGAGGATCTAATGCAAGACCTGCTGGAGATATACTGAAGTAAAGTAAGAAGGGGTTAATAGAAGGAAACATATGGAGACCATTAAGCAGCTCCAAAGGACACTGAAACTTGCTCTACTGGTCGCTGGCATTCAGAAGCCACAGCAGCAGGGGCTGTACTAGCTTCACTCTGGCAGAGATGGGAGGCTCTGAAATGGGAGGCAGCAGTGACTACTATTTGATGGCTTTTGCTTCTCAACAGAAACCATATATTCCTGGCTGCAACCCAGATCTTAAAATAGCTTATTCACTTATCCATTTCTTCATTTTTTTAGGCAAGAGACCAGAGGTCAAGAAAGACTGAGGAAGTTCATCACCACTAGACCTACCCTATAAGAAATACTAATTATACTAGTATTTATGTAGAATGGATACTTCTACATATAAACTAAAGAGAAATTTTTAACATAAAATAATAATAAATCCAACAACACTTCATTTTCGGTCATAGAAATTTCCATCCTTCTGTTAGGGAGGAAACCATGAGGGATATCGTAAATCTGAGGACACTATCTTAATTATATAATGACTATATCTCACCCTTCAGATAACTGTCTGTTTGCCCCTAATTAAATTACATACCCAAAGGGAAAACGCCTAATGCATACTATCTCATTGATAGCATTCATTCATTCATTCATTCATGTGTTTGACATATATTTAAGTGCCTACCATATGCTGAGCGGAAGTAGCTAATATAATGACTATCTTTGTACCATGAAATATTGGAAACAACAGATAACCCACAATTAAATCAAAGTATCTTACAGGTAAGAAATAGTGAGGAAAAGACAAGTTAAGTTCACACAGCTAATTAAAAAGAGTCATAACTAGCACTCAGGTTTCCTTCTTTTCTCTGGTACAAAGATATCTGGTTAAGCACACATAAACTATTGGGACATCATCAAGAAAGAAAGCTCCTGCACAGCAAACAATTAACAAAACTAAAAGGCATCCTATGGAATGGGAGAAGAGATTCACAAACAACATATCTGATAAAGGGTTAGTATCCAAAATGTTTAAAGAACTTATCAAACTAAACACCCAAAAACAAACAACCCAGTTAAGAAATGGGCAGAATACATGAATAGACATTTTTCCAAAGAAGACATCCAGATAGCTGACACATGAAAAGATGCTCAACATCACTCATCATCAGGGAAATACAAATCAAACCACAATTAGGTACCACCTCACACTTGGCAGAATGGCTAAAATTAACAATGCAAGAAACAACAGATGTTGGTGAGGATGCAAAGAAAGGGGAATCCTCTTGCACTGCTGATGGGAATGCAAACTGGTGCAGCCACTCTGGAGAACAGTATGGAGATTCCTCAAGAAACTAAAAATAGAACTGCCCTACAGTCCAGCAATTGCACTGTTAGGTATGTACCCAAAGGAGACAAAAATACAGATTCAAAGGGGTACATGCACCCCAATGTTTACAGCAGCATTATCAACAATAGCCAAACTATGGAGAGAGCACAAAAGTCCATCAACTGATGAGTGGATAAAGAAGATGTGGTATATATACACTATGGAATATTGCTGAGCCATATAAAAGGATGAAATCTTGCCATTTGCCATGATGTGGATGAATCTAGAGTGTATTATGCTAAGCAAAATATGTCAATCAGAAAAAGACAAATACCATATGATTTCACTCATACATGGAATTTAAGAAACAGATGAGCATATGGGAAGGGTGGGAGAAGAGAAAAGAAGGAAACAAATCACAAGACCCTCTTAATATTAGAGAACAAACTATGGGTTGATGATGATGGACACTAAGGAAGGTGCTTGCTGTGATGAGCACTGGGTGTTGCATATAACTGATGAATCACTGAACTCTACTCCTGAAACCAATATTGCACTGTATGCTAATTAACTAAAATTTAAATTAAAAATAAGAATAAAATAAAAAATAAAAAAAAGACATCTGGTTATAAATTAGAAAGCTGATCCAAATTCCAAAGTAACCATTTACTAAAAATCTGATCTTGAGGAAGTTAGTCACTTGTAAAATAGGAATATTATCTTTTTCCCAAGATTACTATAAAAATGAAATAAGATAAAATATAGAAAATATCCCAACACAGCATGTGGCCCATTACAGGCATGCAGTATTATTTAGTAATGCTTTCCCTTTATGGTTCAGCACGCTCTTCATGACTATCAATAAAAGGTTCACTTTTATTCTGCCACTGATTTTTTAAGGAATTATCCTGTTTTCTCTGTCTTCTTCAGCAATTTCATTTCTTAAATGGATCAACCGTATAGCCTATGGCTGAATAATTTCTTTACCTTTCTCCTAAAATCAGGGCTACTAATGTTCTATACCATGTCTTTATAGGGATACTGTATTCTCCCATACCCATGCGAATGTAGTCCCACCTCAAGCCACCACCAAACTCTCACCCAATTCTTGTGCAATGCCCAATCTGTCTACCATGGTCCTTCCTAATATGTTTTAAGCCCCTTGAAAATATTCCTGTTTTTCACTTATTCCATAAATATTTATCAACTAGAATTATCAACTAAGATGGCTTAATTGTTGAGACATAGAGATGGGTTGTATAGTGTCTCTGCCTGCAAGGAGTTCATATTCTAATGGTATGTGTTGTGTGGTATTTGGTTACTTATCGAACACACATGTAAAGTCATTACATAAGGTGCTACAATGCAGAAAAGGAAGGGCTAATTAGCTGAGGGAGAAGAAGTTTATCAACAAAGGTTTTTCAAGGGCAGTAATCTTTAGACTGGGGTACAAGGGAAGAGTTGGAGCTCTTCAAGTATGGAAGAGGAGAAAAGCCTGAAGATTCTCAGTCAAGCAATAGCTCAACTGGCTCAGTGTGGCCAGAGCCTGCTGTGCCTGAGGAAGAGCACAGGAACGTGGTACTACAGAAGTCATCAGAACGCAGGTAGAAAGCCCTGATGCTTCTACAAATGCAATGAGGAAACTCCTAGTGAATCTTAGCAAAAGCTATAGCACAATCTATTTAGACTTAATAAAGATTACTCCACAGACAGGAAAATGTAAGACAATGGTCTTGGTAATGAATAATGAGAGTCTGAATCAAGGCAGTGACACTAGTGATGAAAAGGAAGGAAATTTAGGAGGTAGAATGAGCCAGACTTGGGCCACTCACTAGAAATGTGCATTGAAGTTCCAGCAATCATCTGGAATGACTACATTTCTAGCCAGACTTGAATGGGTGATGAGAAATGTGGAAGTTCTTTTTTTAAGTGTTGTTATGTTTTAGCATAGAGGGAATGGAATATAAATTCACTTCTGAATGCCTTGGATTTGAGAGCCTGTGTGGGACATCAAGGGAAGCCTTAGCAAGATGCTACAGACATAGAGCTCATCAGGAGAAGGTGGCTTCTGCTTGGATGGTTAGGTTGTAGATGAGTGAAAAAAGGCCTGAGAGCAGAACCTGAAGAAGGACAAGCATTTAAAGGTAAGCCCTAGAAGAGAATGCTAAAGGCAGATTACAAACGAGTGGTCTGAGAGAGAAAAAGAACTTATTAGCTACAAAAATGTCTTGATAATCACGTTACTGTAAAATTGGGGGGAGTACATGGCATTGTATTCATATGGCACATCAAGCCACAGCACCAAGACTAGAAGACAGCCTTTCTGAATCTGAGCTCACCACCCTACAAGCTAAAGAATGGATTGTACTCCCAAACTTCATCTACATATTACTGTTTGGCTGCGACTGTTTGGCTACGGAGGCAGGTATAACCTTCAGGCGCCCAGATAACAAGAAACCACTCACTACCTCAACACTCCCCCACCCAGAGACCTTCAAGGGAACCATTCATCAAACCTTTCTGCCCTAAACAACGGACATGTCCTCCCTGGAACAAGAAACAGCTACCAACAAATCACCGTACATAAACATGTCAATACTTCATACCTCGCAGCCAACGCCATAAAAACACACTTCCCCACTCCTGGGTGTGACTTCCCTGGCCCCTTTCTGTACGGACCAGGGAACCTCACCCAAGAGCGCTCCTAATAAAGGCTTTTTTACTTCCATATCTGGCCTCGGTTTCTGCATCGCATTCACTACATTACAATTACATCTAGAACTTTGTTTTTCTAAGTATAGGCTGTAGACTGGCAGCATGAGAACTTGTTAATATTGTAGAATCTGTTTCCTCTCTAGACCTACTAGATCAAACCTTCGTTTAACAGGATCCCCTGGTCATTCATATAGACATGAAATTTTGAGAAGCACTGCTCTAGAACTGAGATTGCATTTTTTCCCATAGAAATAATGACCTATCCTCAAAGATCAGTTGACAATACTAGTTTAAAATCTACACAGATGCTAAGTATAAAACATTATTTTCCTAGAATTATTTATTCCAAATATTAACTGGGGATGCAAGTGATACATATTCCTCAGCTGAGTTCTAAGACCAAAAATCACTTCTCCCAACCCATTTTCCTGATCATACAACAACCTTATTCCCAAGTTATTTCTGGTAAGAGACAGAGTGAGAGATGTTTCTAATAGGAAAGTCTCTAAAGAAATAAAAGGTTTAGAGAAAAAGAAGAAGCTGGAGCCTCTATAATTTTCTAAGTGATAGGTGCTTCATGATAATAGACTAAATATAAAGAGTCAGGTTCCCCATAGTGAATGTTCTTACAGTGTGGCAAGGCCAGGTTGGGGGAAGGTGGGGGCGAGTCTGCAGAATCTGTGCAGATGCCAGGACAAGGAATCTTAAAGATGGCCAGAGATTTCAGCCTCTTAGACAACAGCAACAATTTGGGCTTCTGAGCATAAGTAGCTAAAAGGATTTCTTCAAAGACTCATGAAGACAAGGCATGCAATATATAAAAGTGAGGTCATTAGTATAAGAGAAATGTTTCTGATTCACATGGAAATGAGGGACTGCCTGTGATGCCACGATGATATTATGAATTAACAGATTCCAAACTCGGTTATTGGAAGTAACTTGAGATCATTAAAAATCATGGGCTTTTTTTTTTTATTGTCTTCCCTTCTCTTCTCTTCCCTTCCCTTCCCTTCCTTTCCTTTCCTTTCATTTTATTTCTCCTTTTCCTCCTCTCTCCCAGCTACCTCCACTTTAACACTCCACCACCACAATTTTGTTTCTTCTCTGAATCTATATAGTGATGTGGGTGGTCAAAGCTCCTCTAGACCCCACTAAAAAGGAGAACTACAGACCAATTTCCATGATGAACATGGATGCAGAAATTCTCAACAAAATTTTTAGTATACAAAACTGTATACTAACAATACATTAAAAGAATTATTCACCACAATCAAGTGGGATTTATTCCTGGGATGCAGGGCTGGTTCAATATCTACAAATCAATCAACGTGATATATCACATTAATAAAAGAAAGGATAAGAACCACATAATCTTCTCAATAGATGCAGAAAAAGCATTTGACAAAATATAACATCCTTTCTTGATAAAAACCCTCACGAAAATAGGGATAAAAGGAATATATTTCAACATCATTAAGACCATATATGAAAGACCCAAGCTCATATCATCCTCAATGTGGAAAACTGAGAGCTTTCCCCCTAAGGTCAGGAACACAGTAAGGATGTCCACTGTCACTACTGTTGTTCAACACAGTGTTGGAAGTCCTAGCCTCAGCGATCAGACAACAAAAAGAAATAAAATGCATCTAAATTGGCAAGGAAGAAGTCAAACTTTCACTCTTCACAGATGACATGGTACTCTACAAGGAACACCTGAAAAACCCGATCAAAAAAGTGCTAGAACTAATACATGAATTTAGCAAAGTTGCAGGATATAAATGTACAGAAATTGATTGCATTTCTATACACCAATAATGAAGCAGCTGAAAGAGAAATCAAAGAATCAATCCCATTTCCAATTCCTCCAAAAGCCATAAAATACCCAGGAATAAACCTAACCAAAGAGGTGAAAATCTATACACTGAAAACTATAGAAAGCTTATGAAAAAAACTGAAGAAGACACACACACAAATTGGAAAAACATTCCATGCTCATGGAACAGGAGAACAAATATTGTTAAAATGTCAATACTACCCAAAGCATTCTACGTATTCAATGCAATCCATATCAAAATAACACCAGCATTCATCACAGAACTAGAACAAACAATTCTAAAATTTGTGTGGAACCAGAAAAGACCCGAAATAGCCAAAGTAATGTTGAAAAAGAAAGCCAGTGCTGGAGGCACACAATTCCAGACTTCAAGATATATTAAAAATCTGTAATCATTATGACAGTAAGGTACTGGCACAAAAACAGACACATAGATCAATGGACCAGAATAGAGAACCCAGAAATGTACCCACAAATGTATAGCCAACGAATCTTTGACAAAGCAGGAAAGAATATCCAATAGAAAAAAGACAGTCCCTTCAGCAATGGTGTTGGGAAAAAGTGGACAACGACATGCATAAGAGTGAATCTGGACCACTTTCTTACACCATACACAAAAATAAACTCAAAATGGATTAAGACCTAAACGTTAAGACAGGACGCCATCAAAATCCTCAAGGAGAAAGCAGGCAAAAACCTCTTTGACCTCAGCTGCAGCAACTTCTTACCTTACATATCTCCAGAGGCAAGGGAAACAAAAGCAAAAATCAACTATTGGAACCTCATCAAGATAAAAAGCTTCTGTAAAGCAAAGGAAACAGTCAACAAAACTAAAAGGCAATCAACAGAAGGGAAGAAGATATTTGCAAATGACTTATTAGATAAAGGGTTAGTATCCAAAATCTATAAAGAACTTATCAAACTCAACACCCGCCCCAAAAGAAACCCCAAATAATCCAGTGAAGAAAATGGCAAAAGACAGGAATAGACACTTTTCCAAAGAAGACATCCATTTGGCTAACAGCCACAGGAATAGATGCTCAATATCACTTATCAGCAGGTAAATACAAATCAAAACCACAATGACATACCACCTCATACCAGTCAGAATGGCTAAAATAAACACCTCAGGCAACAACAGATGTTGACAAGGATGTGGAGAAAGAGGAACACTTTTGCACTGCTGGTGGGAATGAAAACTGGTGCAGCCACTCTGGAAAACAGTATGAATATTCCTCAAAAAATTAAAAATAGAACTACCCTACAACCCAGCAATTGCACTACTA
This sequence comes from Cryptoprocta ferox, assembly GCA_028646485.1. NCBI lineage: Eukaryota > Metazoa > Chordata > Mammalia > Carnivora > Eupleridae > Cryptoprocta > Cryptoprocta ferox. The sequence goes on from CM053577.1 coordinate 70,675,912, forward strand.
AATATTTATCCAAAGGATACAAAAAAAGCTGATTCAAAGAGGCACATGCACCACAATGTTTAAGAGGCCAAATGTCATTGACTGATGAATGGATGAAGGAGATATGATACACATATACAATGGAATATTACTTGGCAATAAAAAAGGATGAAATCTTGCCAGTTGCAACAATGTGGATGGAACTAGAGTGTATTATGCTAAGTGAAATTAGTCAGAGAAAGACAAATATCATAATATTTCACTCATACATGGAATTTAAGAAGCTAAAGGGATGAACATATGGAAAGGGAGGCAAAAATAAAATAAAACAGAGAGGGAGACAAACCATAAGAAACTGTTAAATGTAGAGAACAAACTGAGGGTCGCTGGAGGGATTCTGGGTGGGGGGATGGGCTAAATGAATGATGGGAATTAAGGAGGGCACTTGTTGAGATGAGCACTGGGTGTTATTTGTAAATGACAAATCACTACACTAAAATCATTATTACACTGTATGTTAACTAACTTGGATTTAAATATTTTTAAAAACTCCTCTAAAGATATTTGTGAGATTTTCTGAAAATGACAATATGCTTATTACAGACCTTGCTCATAGTCATATGCAGGAACTCAACCAATCAGGTAAGAAACATATATGTATATAGTGGTCTCATTCCCAAAGTCAGACACCTTTAAAGCAGTGGTTTTCTAGTTTTCATGTGCAAAAAATGACAGCACATTCTGCAGATAAAGATTCCCCAGTGTCTACCATCAAAGAGTTTGATTTTGTGGTCATGTTAGCAGAGGCTGAGAATCAGAACTTTTAGTGAGTATTCCTATAAAAAAATTATTCTGGTGCACACTATACTTTCAGAAACTCCCATGCAAGGGATGTTAGACAGAAGGTACCTCTTTTTTCCTAAATGGCAACAACACACCTTCTTGATTTAACATTCTCTAGAGGTAGGATGGCTTGCAGGTGATGAGTACCTGGGTGGTCAAGTTGTTGAGGGGGATACAGAGCACCAATCAGTGAGACACCAGAAAACAGGCACAGAAGCAGATGGTAACTCCAAAAGAAGAAAACCAAAGAGTGGTCATGGGTGCCCAAGACAGGCCTTACCCATATCCAGAGTTGTCCCTGGCCAGGCCTTTGAGGCAGAGATTGCTCTTTCTTGAGGATATGATTACAGTAGGCAGCTGTAGGTTGTGATCACTCTGAGTAGGGGAGAAGGGTTTGTGTGTAGCTTATGTTCTGTATTTTAATTCCTGTGATTAAATTCAGAAGAAGTAAATTAGCCTTTACCTACCTATGAGCTAATCATTTCTTTGACACTTTTGATACAGCATCTGCAATCTGTAGCATATTTAATGATGTTATGACTTCTGCTTAGTGCTTTACAATAATACCCATTGTGTAAATGTCTGTCATCTAAGTGAGACAAGTCAGATCATCTCATTTACATCTGAGGAAAATATATTTCATTCGTATTATTTAAGATGTATTGGGGCACCTGTGTGGCTCAGTCAGTTTAGCATCTGACTTTGGCTCAGGTCATGATCTCGCAGTTTGTGAGTTTGAGCCCCGCATCAGGCTTGCTGCTGTCAGTGCAGAGCCCAGATGAGATCATCTGTCCCTCTCTCTCTGCCCCTCCCCACTTACTGGCTCTATCTCAAAAATAAATAAATAAACATTTAAAAAATTACTGATAAGCTGAATGTATACTTGAAAATACACCTCTGGCAAAATTTTATGTTATGTATATAACTCAATTCAAGACATATTTTCTATGTGCAAAGTGCTGTGTATTAGTTTCTTTCTTCCACTAGGGCCTTATAACATAGCAGGGGAATGACAATAATAAATGGTAAAATTTGCCAAGGACCATGGGGGAAAAACAAAATACCACCAGAGGCAAGAAGAGAGAGCTTCACGGAGGAATTGTTGTTTGAGGGAAATTGTGAAAACAATTACAATTTCAACAAACAGATGGTGGGAGGGATAAAGTGAGGCTGGCAATTCAGATGGCACAAATACAAGCAGGTAAGGATATACACGGCAAGTTTAGTGAATAGGAGTGGTAGGGAATGTGTATAGCTTTTAAGGAAAGAGTGGAAAAACAAAGCTGTAAATATAGATATGGCCCATATTTTAAGGAATTTGAAATGCTAAACTGAGCACCAATTCCATACTTTAAAAAGGTTTTGTGAATGAGTGCAGGGTGAACACAAGTGTGAGCTCTGTGTTGGAACATTACTTTGGCAACAGTAAGTAAGGTGAAGTGGAGAACAGAGAGAGGCTGGGAGCAGGGAGAGTAATTAGGAGGCTGCTGCTGTAGTCCAGTGAGAGGTCATAAGGTTTGAATTGAGAAAGGAAGGTACAAGGGTGTGGATGCATGAGGCAATGCATAGGTAACATCTGGGTATTAAGCCTTCAGCTCTTAAGTTGCACCGACATTTGTGGCTAAATGGATTCCTGTGCTGGTTGCAACAAACGTAGTTTCAGTATAAGGGAGGGAGAAAAATGGAAGCAAGAAGAAAGGCCAGGGAACAGAAGTTTATTCTCTGCTCACCTGGCATGAGAGCTTCTTTCTGCTGGCATCTGCCCCCTGCTGCCTGAAGGCTCCTGGTAGCCACAGATACCAGATTGTTAAGACCCTGTGCATGGTCTGCAACCAATGACAAGTAGGATTTGGTGTAAAAATACCTATTTCCACACCCCTCAGGAGACAACTCTGAGACCTGTTTACACTGTCTTCCAGAGTCCCAGTGGGCTTAAGTCCCAGTTGCCCACAGTAGTAGCCTACTTAGGACAGCTTTTTTTATTGGCTTCCTTTCATTCCCTGGGTCATTTGCTCATTCAACTCAGGAGTGATTATGGGACTCAGGAGTGATTGTAATTGCCTGTACATGAACATTCTATTCATTTGTCCACCTTTTCCTCTAGATAGTGAGTTCATTGAGGGCAGGAATCATTCATTAGCCTGATAGGGGATGGACAGGTGGGCTTGGTATAGTAGCTTGTAGGTCACCAAAAGCGTTTGGTCAGCCTCATCTGATCACAGAGTATGGGTGGTGTCATAACCATAGTTTAGACAAGAAAGATAGAGTTAGAGACAGACTGAGACAGAAACAGAGACAGAGACAGTACTGTTAAGTACTTTTTTGTTTGTTTGTTTATTGTTTTCTGGGAGGTTTTTTTTTTCTGTTAAGTACTTTGGGAATGGACAAGCCTCCACGGGATACATATATCATCCTATGGAAATGTCCCATACAATCAATTTAATGATTTTTATTGAGTGTCATTATGAAGTTTTGGCAGTGCTTGGGAGCTAAGGACAGTTTGGCAGATAACTCCACAACCTCAATAAAATTTACATTCTAGTAGACTGGAGAGAGAGACAGATGCTAGAATGATAGATCATAGGTAGATAGATAGATACTATAACAGCAAATATGATATATACTATGAAATAGAATTAAGAGGATAATGTGATGGAGGAGATGGGGGTGTGTAATTTCAATTTAAGATATTTGACCTAAGACCTAAATGACAAGAAGGAGGAAGGACTCAAATACGGGAAAGATTGCAAAACAAAAGTTTCAGGCAGAGGGAACAACATATTCTAAAGCCCTAGGCAGGAACTACAAGAAATACATTGTGGCCAGAGAAGACTATGGCATATGATACTGGAGAGGTATGGGTCAGGCCACATGGGGCCTCAATGGCTATCACAAGAAATTTGGATTTTATTCTAAGTAAAACGAGAAGGCAATGAAGGATTTTAAGCAGGAAGGTAATGTAATTTTGTTTTTAAGAATATCCCTCTGATTGCTATGGAGAGAGTAGATTGTAAGGAAGCAAGAAAAGAAGTATTGAAATGTTGTTGAGAGGTTGTTAGCATCTATTCAGGTATGATAGAAGCACTAAAAATTGACAGAACAGGATGATGATTTGGATATATTTTGGAGGACCTGATGTTGCCACTGTCTTTAAGAATCACTCATGTACAGGGGCACCTGGGTGGCTTAGTCGGTTAAGCATCCAACTTCAGCTCAGGTCATGATCTCACAGTTCGTGGGTTCGAGCCCCGTATAGGGCTCTATGCTGACAGCTAGCTCAGAGCCTGGAGCCTGTCTTCAGATTCTGTGTTTCCTTATCTCTCTGACCCTCCCCTGCTCGCGCTGTCTCCCTCTGTCTCTCAAAAAATTTTTTAAAAAAAACATTAAAAAAAAATCACTCATGTACATATTCCTTCTTCAAAGGTAATCCAAGTCTTGTCCAAAACTCCCGGTCAGACTGTGCAGGAATATAGTCACTTTCTGGAAGCCACCTGATATTTCCTTCAGAAAGGATCTCATATAACAATGGTGATAAACACCCAGTAAAGCTTAGTCCTAGAGCTCTTACATTACAACCCTTGGGCACTTGAGGGTGAAATTCTCACTTCCTCCAGCATGTTTTGTGCCAGCTGAGGAGGCATTGCCGCCACTATCACTCCTTGTGTGGGTTTATTCAGCAGCTTGGCACCATTCTTCCACTGTTTGAGGTGACATGCATAAAACAGGATATGGCACACATATTCCTTGCTTACACACACACACACACACACACACACACGGTCATTTGAAAATCTCATCCCTGTTGTCCTCATTACTTGGTCAGACTCTCACCATCTGAAATGTAGCCTAGATTAATAAAATGGGGTAGACACCATCATAAGGATTCTTTATGGGTGCTGCTGAGAGCTGGTTTTCATGTGCATTAGAAAATATATATTTCACTCATCACAATAAAACTACATTACTGCAAAAAGATGAACAACTAATCAGAAGCAGCTGGAATGAATTAAAGACATTGACAACTCAGAAATGAGACATAAATGATCTTGTAGGGGGAAAGTACTTTTAAATTGTTTAAATGTGCTTGTCTAACATGTCACTAAAAGCTGTAATCTTCCATTCTCCATTAACAACTCCATCAATTTTTCCTTAATGTTTTAAATTAACTGTCTTTTCTCAAACATGATGCTGTTCAACATTTGAAGAAAATAGCCCTTATTTTTTTATTCTGGATTTAGGAAGCTGAAATCATTTTTCATTTGCATTTTTATAAAAGTTTATTCATTTTAGAAATTGAAATGTTTCCTATCATTTGAAATTTCATAGCACTGCCCCCAAAATAAATGTACCTGTCCTTTTATAAATTCTATAATGCCTGTGATTATAGAATCATAACTATACCAAGCAGAAGAAAATTGCATTGTTTTTATTAAGATACTCATTTTTATAAAATTCCACAAAGTGACCTCATCCTTATATCCTTTTCCTTTTCCCTCTTATAGCAACTTTGCTGGGAGAACAAGAAATACAAGGGGGAGGGGCGCCTGGGTGGTTCATTCAGTTGAGCATCCAACTTAATAATCAGGTCATTATCTAGCAGTTCGTGAGTTCGAGCCCTACATCAGGCTCTGTGCCAACAGCTCAGAGCCTGGAACCCACTTCAGATTCTCTGTCTCCTTCTCTCTCTACTCCTCCCCCACTTGTTCTGTGTATCTCTATCTCTGAAAATTAAACATTAAAATTAAAAAAAAAAAGAAACACAAGGGGAGAATATGATCATGTCTCTGGCTCCCTATATTAAAGGGAATACATGTACATCTATCAGAAGGGAGGTATAACCCTTCACCTCATCCCAGTTAGTTGATGTACCACATCTGGCTAATGGATACTGGAGAAATGGAGTATATGGAGTATATGGAGAAATATGATACTGTTCACAGACCAGAGTAAACCCAAATTTTCATATCAAACTACCAAGCAACCGCTAGTAGTCATGCTGGGAAAGATATCAGACACTCCCTGTAAGCCCTACTGCAGTGGTTTGTTTTGTTTTGTCTTTTTACCTTAGAATGTTTACTAATTCCTTTCCATTTAATGGATACTTACTATCAATGTACATAGGCACAAATCCAGGTACTGGGGTACAAACACAAATCTAGGTACTAGGATATAATGACAAAAGACAAATACAAACCACATTGTCAAGGAGCTCAAAATTGTTGAGGGGGATAAAAATCATGTTCAAATTACTATACTGTAAGGTGATGATATTAGATAGGAGAAATTGTCTTATTTTATTTTAACATTATGGGAGCATGGAAAAGTGATTAATTGTGCCTGATTTGGATAGGTAGAAGAACACAAATTCCTCAAGCTGGATGTATTTTTGGTTTAACTGATCTTTTCTTTTTTCTTTTTCTTCCTTCCTTCCTTCCTTCCTTCCTTTCTTTCTTTCTTTCATATAATTTATTGTCAAATTGGCTTCCATACAACACCCAATGCTCATGCCAACAAGTGCCCTCCTCAATGCCCATCACCCACTTTTCCCTCTCCCCCACCCCCATCAACCCTCAGTTTGTTCTCTGTATTTAAGTCTCTTATGGTTGGCTTCCCTCCCTCTCTGTTTGTAACTTTTATGTTTATAGCAACTGATCTCATTCTCTTACTAAACACGGAACATTACTAAACTTGAAAACTTCAAGGAAGAGGTGACATTTGAAGTGGGCATTGCATAATGAGAAAAGGTCTGTAAGGCTCTGGGACTTTTTTCTCAGGACTAATTTAAGACTGAAGGTATGGATCTGTACAAGATGTTCAGGGAAATAGCAGACAAATAACTTGCTTACTACAATAATCTATTTTTTATATGTTCAACAAGTGATGAGAAAAATACCTGATTCAGTCTGTGAATAATCTAATTCACCATTACAAGGATCATAGACCCTAACCTTACATACTGGGGAAATGACTGAAAAATTTTAAGCAAGGGTGCCATGACTAATTTTTAGTATTAGGAAGAGTGTGTTGGCATGACACCTTGATAGACCACTGCTCCATTGTATTCTAGCATCAAAGTTGCTGTTGCAAAATTCAGTGCCATACATTCCCAACATTTTGATGACCAATGATTTCCTTTGTTTAGTTATATAGTTAGTTGCTTTTGTCTACATTTTATGTGGAAGCTTTCCCAAAATGTAAGATGACACTTGTCTGTCAGGTCTTATTTTCAACTTAGACATGAGAAAGCTGATTGGAAACTCAATTGGGCACGGCTTTTGAACATCTATCTATTTAACAGCACAAAACCCGATTTAAACTGAATAATCCTCGAATATCAGTATCCTTTTAGGGACAACAAAGTTCTCTAGCTTTATCTAGTCTTCAGGTTGATGGTTGGCAGTCACTGATCTGGGAGCAAAGTAAAGAGTAGGGACTAGAAGTCTCACCATTCAGTGTGCAAATTCTCCCTTAACTCCCTTGAGTCCATCATTTCACCCCCACCCTCCACCTGGTATTTCCTGTAACCAGAGACTTTTGGGTGTTACTTCCTCAGATTTGAACTCTGACCTTGTCTTCCACTTACCTCTGATTCTCACAGATTTCAAGGGTTCCATGTCACGTGGCAATTTGTTTCATAAATCCTGTTTGCAGATTCAGGTGGAAACCTCCTCTGCCCTGCCAAGTAAATGGCGATCCTGCTTATCACTTTTCGTCTTCAGGAATTTTTTAGACATTCCTTCTGTTGTTTTCCTTCACATCCTGTTTATAAAATTAGAGCAGATGTCAACCCATTCCTTGATAATTGAGTCTGAAATGCACAAAATAATCATTTTATGTTGGTCTAGGTGCTCTGAAGAGTAGATTCAGACACATATCTATGAAAGAAATGGGGAGAGGGCCTGGAAAGTATGTGAGAGCCATCAAACTGCAGTGCAGGTGAAGAGAGATGAAAGGAAGAGAGTTTGAGTGGAAGCATCTTAGAATGCAGTTGTAAGAGTAGTTCAACAAGGCTGTTGGGGGGGGGCGGTTCTTAAGGCAAGTTCACTGGTCAGTAGAGTCCCACATCTCCAAGTCATAGATCCACCCTGCCATTCCTGCCATTCTCAGTCACTGTCTGGGATGAGTCAATTGAAAGCAATGTGGGGGTGGATTTCACAGTGCAGCGTCTAGTACCTTGGTCAGTAATGCTTTCTGCAGTTGGAGATCTAAAAGGCACATTCTTATGGCCACCACACAGCTGAAATGTTGCAGAACATATGGGGAAAATAAATTCCTATGACTGCACATAGTATTGCAAAAGTAGTTACAACCAGTATCTGCTGAATTAAAAATAGCATTTGTGCTCAAAATAGCATCTGTGCTCTGGTTTAGGGGTCAATAAACTACAGCCTATTAGCCAAATTCTGCATACTGCCTGTTTTGTAAATAACATTCTGTTTGAACACAGGCACACCTATTCATTTATTATTATGAATGGCTGCTTTCATACTACAATTCAGTTTCAGAGTTGTGACAGAGACAATATGGTTTGTAAAGCTGAAAATATTTATTCTCCATCCCTTTACAGAAAGTTTGCAGACCACTACACTAGTTTATTTTTTTTTTAACTTTATAGTTTATTGTCAGGTTAGTTTCCATATAACACCCAGTGCTCTTCCCCACAAGTGACTTCCACAAAGACCATCACCCCGCTTTACCTTTTCCCCTTCCCCTTACCCCCTCAGTTTGTTTTCAG
>CM053577.1:70684968-70736168 GCA_028646485.1 Cryptoprocta ferox
TTCAAGTCCAGCAATTAATTTTATGACAATTGTTCTAAATTCTTGTTCAGTCATGTTGTTTAAGCCTGTTTTGAGCAGTTCTGTGGCTGTGACTTCTTCCTGGAGTTGCTTTAGAGGAGAGTTCTTTCACTTCGGCATTTTGGCTAGCTCCACTACACTAGTTTAAAGCTCATTGTAATTTAATTAGAGAAGACTGTATAAGATACACTGGCTTTCCACACTTTGCACTTCCACTTGAAGTTTCCAAAAGTCACACACTAACGCAATGACAAAGAGAGAGAAAAGAATCTTGGAGAAAAGCATCACAACCTCAACTTTTCCCAAGATAAGCAGTATCCCTTTCCCAAGGTAATGAAGCGCAAGATAATTGTCAGGGTCTATGCTAAGGAAAATACAGATGAAGACCTGATCTTATCTTCAAACAGTCCAGAGTCCAGCAAATGTGTCAACAAATCACAAATAATGTAACATCTGCTCTAAACAGGGTGTAAAAAGCATTTAGAAAACAAGGATGAAAATTCACTTATAGACTTTGAATAAAATATCTCAAACATATGCATATTCACTGCCACCTCCACAAAATATACCACTAAAATGATAGTAAAAGAACTATAGGGGCGCCTGGGTGGCTCAGTCGGTTAAGTGTCCGACCTCAGCCCAGGTCATGGTCTCCCAATTCATGGGTTCCAGCCCCGCATCAGGCTCTGTGTTAACAGCTAGCTCAAAGCCTGGAGGCTGTCTTCAGATTCTGTGTCTCCCTCTCTCTCTGACCCTCCCCTGCTCATGCTGTCTCTCTCTCTGTCTCTCAAAAATAAATAAAAAACATAAATAAAAAAATTAAAAAAAGAACTATAAAACACACATGCACACATATACATGTACTCAGATACATGTATAAATTTGATTTTAGAAACATATAAATCCAGAGACACATATATAGGTTGGGCAAGTAACAGACTAGGAGAAAATATTCAAATATACATGTCTGACAAAAGTCTTGTATCCAAGACTTATATACAGAATATAAAAATAACTCTTATAAATCAATAAAAATAAGACAACAACCCAATAAAAAGGGACAAGAGATTTGAACAGATTCTTCACAGAAGCATACAAAAAACCAATAAGTACATGAAAAAGATGCTCAATATCATTGGTCACCAGAAAACTGCAAATTAAAACTACAATGAGATACTACTATATACTCACCAGAATGGTTAAAAATAAAACCTTTGACTTTGCCAAGTTACCAACTGTTAGAATGTAAAGCAACTGGAATGGTCATATATTGTTGATACTATATGTGATGGTTAATTTTAAGCATCAATTTGACTGGGGCCACAGGGTGCCCAGATATTTGGTCAGACATTATTCTGGATGTATTCCTGAGGAGATTTTAGATGAAATTAACAATTGAAAAGGTAGACTGAATAGAGTAAATTGCCCTCCCTAATGTGAGTGGGTCTCATCCACCAGTTGAAGGACCAAATAGAACAAAAAGGCTGACCTTTCCTGAGAGCAAGAGGGAACTCCTGTCTGACCCCTTTGACCAGGAAGATAAGTCTTTTCCTGCCTTCGGACTCAAACTGAAACTTTTTTGTGTCTCGAGCCTGCTGGCTTTCAGACTGGAGTTATACCAAGTGCTCTCCCAGGGCTCCAACTCACCAACTGTAGATCTTGGAACTTCTCAGCCTTCATAATCATGTGAGTCAATCACCTAAGTCTCTTCCTACATGTAGGTACATCCTATTTGTTCTGTTTCTCTGGAGAACCAGACTAATATACTATGTAAAATTTAAAATGGTACAATCATTTTAGAAAACAGTGTAGCAGTTTCTTGAGAAAAGTTTACATTTGGGGACATTTTTTTAAATTAGTTAGAAGAAACCTTGTCTATAATCTAGTGTCTCACAACCAGGCAGAAAGGATTAGGGAAATGCAGTTAAAGCTTATAAAATGCCAAAAGCCAGCCCCAAACAGCAGTTAATATATTTTCAAAATTCACCTTAAGAAGTAATAGTCCTCTGTGTGTTCCAATAATCTGCTATGACCTACTTCCTAAACTACAAAAAAAAAAAAACTGTATGAAATTTACATGCCAGAATTTAGTTCTTATTAAGTATAGCCGTGTATGTCTTTTCATGGAAAAGTAATTGAAACCTAAAACAAATTAGGTAATAATATCTGCACAAGAGTGTGGTGTTTTTTTAAGCTGCACGTGCCTTGTACTTAAAGCAGATCAGTCTCATCATGTGATTAAGGAGGTGGAAGTACGATGTAAACTCTAAAGGGGTATGTAAGTGGTAGGTATAATTCCAAGCTTAATAAAGCTTAAAATTGCCCTCCAATATCAATTGTTGTGATATTCCCAAAAATATTCCCAGTAGCTGCAGCGTGGGGCCTCCAGCCTCACACAGCATGGAGCTTGGAATACGTTCCTTTTTAACTCTACCACTTACTGCTTTATTTCCCTCTCTCTCTGTGTGAGGTCAGTTATTGTCTTATCTGTTTCTGAGTAGCTACTCTGCTCTTTCTATCTGGAAACAGAATTCTCCTTTAATCTGTGGTTTATTAGACTTCACTTTAACATATCTAGGCATGGGTTTTCCCTTACCTATCCTGCTGCTCGTTCTTTAGACACTTAACAATCTCAAGTATTTTTCTTTAATTTGGGGAAGCTGATTGCCATTATTTCCTCAAATATTTTCCCTCTTCCATATTTTTTTCCTTCTGGCACTCCCATTTTCCAGATGTTGTCATTTGTATTGCTTTCCTACATATCTTTTGTTATTAATATTTATCATTTTAACCTCTTTATTCTTTCCTTGTTCATTTAGAATGAATTCCACAATTTGACCTTCCAGGTTACCTAGTTTATTCCTTTGTCATATCTATCCTGCTCTTTACCTCATTCATGTGTTCTTTATTTTAACGTTTCCATGTTTCATACTTACTAGGCCTTTTCTATGACTTCTTATTCCTGAATCCTATCTCTGATTACTAATATAGTCTCATGCCTTTGAGGATATCAGGTTTATTTTAATTGTTTGGACCCTGTGTCCATGTGGCATAGATTGATCCATTTGTGGTTTTACTTTTATGTGATCATACTCCTGAGATTCAGTTATTTTTAATGGTGAGCTTCTAGTTCCTGAAGGGTCTCACCTCTTCTGATAATAAGATTAGGGAAGGGCAAAATCAGGTGTTAGTTTGGGTCCCTTCTGGTAAGTGAAAAGACAGAGGAGGAGTGAACCCTCTTATTGATATCCGTTCCCCTCAAACAGCTGGTCATGCCAGGAATTTACCTTAATTTTTTGAAAGAAGCCCCACTGGGGGACCATAAGCTTCTCATTCTATTACCCACCAGACCTAAAGGTTTGGAGGCCTAGTGGGTAAAAGACTGATAGCCAGGATGACCAGATACCTACACCAGGTCCATCAGCTCCTTGCCCTTAGGAAGACCTGTTGGTGCCTTGGATAATAACAGTCACTGAATGGCCTAGGTTGTTGCTGCCAATTCTGGCTGCAGTGGCATTGGGGCAACAAGGTCCCTCTCCTGGCAGAAGCATGAGTTATCTTCCACCTGCTCCCTCTACTGCTAAGCCGCCCTCACCCCCAGAACGGTCCCGCTCAGACTCCAACACAAGATTTCACTCCCTTTCTGCTTAGCTCCACTTATCTCAGCTTCCTTCTCACTTCCATAATTTCTCTTGCACACATTTTGGAGAAAGGGAGCCAGAAACTCGCCTTACCAAAATCTGAAAGCTCTCATTTTCTAATTTTTTACAATAAATGTACATTATTTGTTGACTATTTTTCAAGATTATGCAAAAAAAGCTGTTAGTGTCTTATTAGTCTTCATTAAGAGGAAAGGAGAAAGGAACAGATTAAGCAGTTATTGAACATATGTTATCTGCCAGGTATGTAGTATAGTCAAGAAGGTCTGGTACCATCAGACATAAACATAGGTAAAATATTGCTTGCAGTTGTATCTGAAACATTTCTATCTGAGGCAGGTATCACCATTGCTTAGCCTAAGTTTTTCTAAGAGAAGCCACACATATTAAGTTTGGTGATCAGAGTGTATGCATTAGCAAAGCGATGGATTAAATTCATTATTTACATTGATCTATCATTATCTGCTAACCACAATGGCAAAATCAGAAGGAATATATCAAAATTTCTACAAAAGCACCTCCATCTTCAAAGAATTTACTATCCAGTTGGGAATGCAAGGCATATAGGTTCAAATCATTTTAACAAATAGATATTAAAAACCTAAATAATGTGAAAGATTCAGATTTCCTGGGAGAAGGGAAAGGACATTCCACATTCAGGAAACAGTCCAAAATATTTTGCAAAGATTCTCTCATTAAAATTATTTTATAAATATAGAAACTTATGGAAATAACATACCTTACTTTCCTTTCACATATTAACCTGTAGATCAATGATTCCAAAGGCTCACATATGAAATTCAAAAATAACTTTGCTTTGTAATACAGCCTGAAGTCTGGGATTGTGATGCCTCCTACTTTGGTTTTCTTTTTCAAGATTGCTTTCACTATTCAGAGTCTTTTGTGGTTCCATACAAATTTTGGAACTGTTTGTTCTAGCGCTGTGAAGAATGCTGGTGTTATTTTGATAGAGATTGCATTGAATATGTAGATTGCTTTGGGTAGTATTGACATTTTAACAATATTTGTTCTTCCAATCCATGAACATGGAATATTTTTCCATTTTTTGGTGCCTTCTTCAATTTATTTCATAAACTTTCTATAGTTTTCAGTGTATAGATTTTTCACCTCTTCGGTTAGGTTTATTCCTAGGTATTTTATGCGTTTTGGTGCAATTGTAAATGGGATTGATTCTTTGATTTCCCTTGCTGCTGCTTCATTACTGTTGTATAGAAATGCAACTGATTTCTGTGCATTGACTTATATCCTGAGAGTTTGTTGAATTCATGAATCCGTTCTAGCATTTTTTTTGTTGGAATCTTTTGGGTTTTCCATATAGAGTATCATATCGTCTGTGAAGAGTCAAAGTTTGACTTCCTCCTTGCTGATCTGGATGCCTTTTATGTCTTTGTGTTGTCTGATTGCTGAGTCTAGGACTGTCAATGCTATGATCAATAACAGTGGTGTCAGTGGACATCCCTGTCATATTCCTGACTTTAGGGGGAAAGCTCTCAATTTTTCCCCATTGAAGATGACATTAGTGGTGGGTCTTTTGTATATGGCTTTTATGATCTTGAGGTATGATCCTTCTATCCCTACTTTCTTGAGGGTTTTTATCAAGAAAGAATGCTGTAGTTTTTCAAATGCTTTCTCTGCATCTTTTGAGAGGATCATGTGGTTCTTGTTTTATTAATGTGATATATCACATTGATTGATTTGTGAATATTCAACAGGTATAAATCCCACTTAATCATGGTAAATAATTCTTTTAATGCATTGTTGGATCCAGTTAGCTAGTCTCTTGTTGAGAACTCTTGCATCCCTGTTCATCAGGGAAGTTGATCTATAGTTCTTTATTATTGGGGCCTTTGTCTGCTTTTGGGATCATGGTAATGTTGGCCTCATAAAACGAGTTTGGAAGTTTTCCTTCCATTTCTATTTTTTGGAACAGTTTCAAGAGAATAGGTGTTAACTCTTCTTTAAATGTTTCATAGAATTCCCTTGGAAAGTCCCTGGACTCTTGTTTGTTGTGAGATTTTTGATCACTGATTCAATTTCTTTACTGGCTATGGATCTGTTAAAATTGTCTTTTTCTTCCTGTTTCAGTTTTGGTAGTTTATATGTTTCTAAGAATTTTTTCATTTCTTCCAGATTGCCCAATTTATTGGCATATAATTTCCCATAATATTCTCTTATTATTGTTTGTATTTCTGCAGTGCTGGTTGTGATCTCTCCTCTTTCATTATTTATTTTATTTATTTGGGTCCTTCCCTTTTTATTTTGATCAAACTGGCGAGGGGGTTTATCAATTTTGTTAATTCTTTCAAAGAACCACCTCCTGGCTTCATTGATCTGTTCTACTCGATTTTTTTTTTTATTTCGATAGCATTGATTTCCACTCTAATCTTTATTGTCTTGCGGGTTTGGGGTTTTATTTGCTGTTATTTTTCCAGCTCTTTAAAGTGTAAGGTTAGGTTGTGTATCTGAGACTTTTCTTCATTCTTAAGGAAGGTCTGTATTGCTATATACTTCCCTCTTATGACCGCCTTTGCTGCATCCCAGAGGTTTTGGGCTGTTGTGTTATCTTTTTCATTGGCTTACATGCACTTTTTAAGTTCCTCTTTAATTTCTTGAGTAACCCATCCAGACTTTAGTATGATGTTCTTTAATCTCCAAGTATTTATTGTCTTTCCAAATTTTTTCTTGTGGTTGATTTCAAATTTCATAGCATGTGGTCTGAAAATATGCATGACATGATCTCACTCTTTTTGAACTTGTTGAGGGCTGATTCATGACCCATTATATGATCTTTTCTGGAGAATGTTCCATTTGCACTCGATAAGAATGTGTATTCTGCTGCTTTAGGATGAAATGTTCTGAATATATCTGTTAATTCCATCCAGTCCAGTGTGCCATTCAAAACCATTGTTTCCTTGTTGATTTTCTGTTTAGGTGATCTTTCCATTGCTATAAGTGGGGTGTTGAAGTCCCCTACTATTATGGTATTATTATCAATGGGTTTCTGTATATTTGTGATTAATTTATTTATATATTTGGGTGCTATCATGTTTGGAGCATAAATATTTACAATTGTTAGATCTCAGTGCATAAAATCGTTAATTATGATACAAACCCTTCTTCATCTCTTGTTACAGTCTTTACAGTCTAGATTGTCTGATATAAGTATGGCTACTCTGACTTTCTTTTGGCAACCATTAGCATGATAGATGGTTCTCTATCCCCTTACTTTCAATATGAAGGTGTATTTAGCTCTAAAATGGGTCTCTTGTAAACAGCATATAGATGAATCTTGTTTTCTTATCCCCTCTGTTACACTATGTCTTTTGATCGGAGTGTTTAGACCATTGACATTTAGAGTGAGTACTGAAAGAAATGAATTTATTGCCATTGTGTTGCCTGTAGAGTTGGAGTTTCTAGTGGTGTTCTCTGGTCCTTTCTAGTCTTTGTTGCTTTTGGTCTTTTTTCATTTTGTTTCATCTTTTCTACTCTCTGAGAGTTCCCCTTAGAATTTCTTGCAAGGATGGTTCAGTGGTCACAAACTTCTTTAGTTTTTGTCTGGGTCACAAACCTCTTTATTTTTCCCTCTAATTTGAATGACAGCTTTGCTGGATAAAGAATTCTTGGCTGCATATTTTTCCAATTCAGCATTTTGAATATATCCTGCCACTCCTTTCTTTTCTGCCAAGTTTCTATGGATAGGTCTGCTGTCAATCTGATCTGTCTTTCCTTATAGTTTAAGGAATTTTTTTTTCCCTTGCTGCTTTCATGATTCTTTCCTTGGCTGTGTATCTTGTGAATTTGACTACTATATACCTTGTTGATGATCACTTTTTGTTGAATCTAATAGGAGTTCTCAGAGCTTCTTAGATTTTGATGTCTGTGTCTTTCCCCAGGTTAGGAAAGTTTTCCACTATGATTTGCTCACATAAACCTTCTACACAACTTTCTCTCTCTTCATCTTCTGGGACCCCTATGATTTGGATGTTATTCCTTTTTAGTGAGTCACTGACTTCTCTAATTCTTATATCTTTCTCTTTGGCCTTAGTTTCCCTCTTTTTTTTCTGCTTCATAAGTCTACATAATTTTGTCTTCTATATCACTGATTTGCTGCTTTGCTTCATCCATCCTCACCACTCTGGCATCTATTCGAAATTGCATCTCAGTTATGGCATTTTTAATTTCGTTCTGACTAAATTATACTTTTTTTTATCTCCACAGAAAGTGATTCTATGCTTTTTTGAAACCCAGCTAGTATTCTTATTATCGTGATTCTAAATTCTAGTTCAGACATCTTGCTTGTATCTGTGTTGATTAAGTCCCTGGCTGTCATTGCTTCCTGTTTCCTTTTGGGGTAAATTCTTTTGTCATTTTGGAGGAAGAAAAAGAATTAATAAAATTTAAAAAAAGAAAATTTAAAATACTAAAAACACAAAAATATAAAATAAAGGAAGCTAGATCCTGGGTATGTTTTGGTCTGGTTATTGAAAGAAGCTCAAGTGAATAGAGATAAAAAGAAAAGAAAAGAAAAGGAAAAGTAATAAAACGTTTAAAAATTACAAAAAATGTACACAATGAAATAGAATAAAATGAATTGGAGAAGGTAAAATAGAATAAAAAAATAAATTTCCCAAAAAATAGTAAATTTTTTTAAAATTTTATATTAAAATGCAAAATAAAAATAAAGATTTTTCTCTTTCTGTACCCAAGAATAAGAAAAGGAAAGAAGAGAAAAAGAAAAGAAAGAAAAAAAGAAAATACAAAACCGACAAGAAAAAAAAAAACGAATAGATGGACCAGCGAACAGAATGAAATCCAAATGAAATTACATCCAGTTCCCCCTAGAAGTCAATTTATGAAGCACTTTATAGTCCACACATTAAGTCACAGAGAGACTTGTGGTCATCCTCTAGGGCTTGATTGGTGCCCAACCAACCAACCCCAATAGGACAGGGCTTGGTGTAATGGCTCTTTTCTCCACTAGGTGGTGCTGCTTAGCTTAATGGGGTGGATTGGTATGGCACATATGCGCGTGTGTGCGCATGCGCGCGGGAGAAGTGACCATGACATCACGCAGCTTCTCAGTCTCTAGCATCAGAACTCTGTTCTACCCCACCAACAATAAAGCACCCCTCCTTTGTCTCCCACTTCCTTCCACTCCCCACTTCTACACTGTCTGCATCCAGAGCCATCAGCCTGCCAAGTGGCACCTCTCTTTTGAATTTTATCTCAGATGGAACTGTTTCAAAATCCCTCACTTCTAAGGGCACTGCTCCTTGTTCCCACTTTGACCCTCTGGGGGAGGGTCTCAAGGAGCAATGCCTGGATGCCAGCTTTCCCCTGGGAACCTTCCTGCAATCTTGCTGCTGTAGAGGCTCAGAGGTTGTGACTGCATGCCAGCTTGTCCCAGAATAAGTTCCCCCGATCTCGTAGTGGCTGCATTTCAGGGATTATAATAAATCACAACACACAACCCATGTCAGGTTTCACCACACCCTGGCATTTTTGTTCTAATACCAGCAATCATATTCTCTGGGGTCCACTGGGAACTTTGTGAAGAAGCCATACAACCTCTACCAAATGCCCTCCTAGCAGGGTACCAGGGAAACCACTTCTCTTTGTGTGGCCCACAGACCCCTCGGACCTGGCTGCCCATTCCTAGGGATTCACCCTTCCCACCAGAGCACTGCCAGGTATTGGGTTGCGGAATTTCTAATGCTGCTTTGCCCTGTTTATGGAGTTTTAATGATATTGAAACCCTCTCCTTTTTCCTTTCTCCCTTTCTTGTTCAGGCAATGGTGGGTGCTTCCACTCTTTCTCTTTCTCTCCAGCTACTTTCAGGGAGAGTGCTTTTCCTGTATTCTCCCCACTTTCTCTGTTCTCTCTTTTTAAATATGACTCCCTACCCTCCGTGGCTTCTCTCTCCCATGTACCTGTCAAGTTCTGTAGCTCAAGATATGTGGATTGTTGTGTTAATCCTTAGATCAATTTTTTAGGTGTGAAAAATGGCTTGATGCTGATCTAGCTGCATTTAAGGGATGAGAGAAGCAGAGAATTTCCATGCTGCCCCACCATCTTGGCCCCTTCCCCCCTTAAATGTTTTAATCTCTAAATTTCCCCACCTTATTCTTTTTTCTTTGCAATGTGTTTGTAAGAAGAACCAAGTTGTTTGTCTTACAGAGCTTCCCACAGTCTCAGTTTTTAAATTACATTCTCATGATACCATATAACCTTTATCTTCTGCATGTCCTGTAAATTGGTAGTCAGAAATAAATGAGGAATCTTATTCAGATTCATTTTCAGGAACAACACACTTTAATATATGACAGTGTGTTCTTTGATCAGGAGGCACATATGTGGTTGTTTTTATTTCTATGATTCTTACAGCTGTTCAAAATCATGTCCTATATACAGTAATTTATTAGTGGTTACAAAATGGTGATATTTTAATTCTATCATTCCTTCTTTATTTATTAGCTAGAATATTTCTAGAAAGAGAAACTTTCCTCAGAAACTATTTGGTTATCCTGAAATACAATTTGAATAGGAAAGGCAGGAGGAATTCTTGAACTTCTCCCTTAAAGAGGGTTACTTTTGAAAATGTTCTGTTTATCCTGTATTAAAGGATTTTTAAAAGAGAAAATAGCCAGAAAGGCATAATTCTTGATCTTCTTTTTCATATATTTTCAATTGGAATCCAGGCACATCTTTATAAACCTAAATCTTACAAAGAATTTTAAATGTTCTGAAAGTAGCCAGAGGTTCCATCAAATTCTGGGTTTTCCAAAATTCCTATTCTTACTTTCTATTCTCATTCAACCTGTTATTTAAATTCCCCACTATGTTTTTAGTTTGTTTTCCAGCTGACCTCCCCTTCACTCTGTACTTATAAGACCTCCTGTGAGCCAGCCCCATGGAAATAGTGCATGTTTCTCCATCTGCCTTTACATCTCCCACTTCCTTGTAGCTTCAGTATAAACCTAGTGAGTAAATCCACAGATTCGATAATTGGTCCTTGATAGGAGAGCTCTTTTCTGCCAGTGAGGTAGCTTCTTAGAGCATGACAAACCCACCCACAGCCATCCTCACATGGCTTTGATTGTTGTGTTTAGCCAGCTGCTTTTGCCCTTGATGCTAAGAAGAAAATTAGAGAGGAATGTTGCTCAGGAAAGAAAAACAAAATAAGAAACCACCAAACACATGACCAAAATGAAATTTTATTTTTAATAGAAACAAAATTTGCTTTGGAAAGTAATAGTAACTTTTACCTTCCACTTTCTGTGAATCCAAACCTGTCTCTGTGGGGAGTTGGATTCTGAACACTTTGGGTAAAGTAGGATATTTTCTAAGACCATAATTCAGTGTGAAGAATTCTGTGGGGTCGATATGCTTGCCTCCTATTGATCACACATGCAATTCATGTTCCCAGTGATAGGTGTGCAATGCAGACACCAGAAAGGTAAAGAAAGTTCTGGAACTGTTGAAGCAAAGTGTTTTCAAAACTCTAAATATAGACTTTTATTATTTAGATATTTTTAAAAATTTTTCCAGCTTATCTTTTTTAATGGCTTTTCAATTGAGATATGATTCGCATATCATGTAATTCATGCACATACAAGTCAATGGTTTGACGTACAATCATCATCACAGTCAATTTTAGAACATTTTCATTACCTCAGAAAGTAACTGTACCCTTTATCACCTCTTATCTCTCCATCAGCTCAGTCCTAACTACCCACTAGTCTGTATCTATAGATTTGCCTATTCTAGGCATTTCATATAAATGGAATCATTCAATATGTGACCTTTTTGTCTGGCTTCTTTCACCTCATATAATTTTTTCAAGGTTTATCTGTGTTTTAGCATGTATCATTACTTCATTCCTTTTAATGATCAAATATTATCCCACTGTATGGATATACCACATTTCATTTTATCCATTCATCAGTTGATGGAGAGTTGGGTTGTTTCCACCTTTTGCCTATTGAATAATACTGCTAAAATTATTCTTATACAAGCTTTTTTGTGGACATATGTTTTCACTGCTTTTAAATATATACCTAAGAGTGGAATTGTTAGTTCATTTGGTAAATATATATTTAACAATTTAAGGAACTGCCAAACTATCTTCCTCCAAAGTGGCTGTACCATTTTGCATTCACATCAGCAGTGTATGAGGGTTCTGATTTCTCTATATCCTTGTCAAAACTAGTTACCTCACTTTTTATTCTAAATTCTAGTGGATGAGTAATGGTGTCTCATTGTAAATTTGTATTTCCATGGTGACTAATAATGTCTACCATGTTTTCATATGGTATTAACCATTTGTATATTTTCTTTGGAGAAATGTCTATTCAGATCCTTTGTTCATTTTTTAACTGGGTTATTTGGCTTACTATTACTAAGTTGTAAGAATTCTTTTATACTCTAGATACAAATCCATTATCAGATATATAATTCATACATATTTCCACCACTTCTGTGGGTTATCTTTTCACTTTCTTGATAATGTCCTTTGTAGCAAAATTCTTTTAATTTTGATAAAGTCCAGTTTACACATTTTTTCTTTTGTTGCTTGTCTTTCATGTCATCTAAAAAACCATTGTCAAGGCACCTGGGTGGCTCAGTCAGTTAAGAATCCAAGCCTCAGTTTTGGCTAAGATCATGATATCACAGTTTGTGGGTTTGAGCCTCACATCAGGCTCTGAGCTGAGAGTGCAAAGCCTGTTTGGGATTCTCTCTCCCTCTCTTTCTGCCCCTCCCCTGCTCTCTCTCTTTCTCTCTCTCTCTCAAAATAAATAAATCAATTTATTTTTAAAAATAAAAATAAAAACCCATTGTCAAATCTGAAGTCATGAAGATTTTACCCCTATGTTTTTTGCTATGATTTTTATAGTTTGCTCCTACATTTACACCTTAATCTATTTAGAGTTAATTTTTCCTTATGATGTGAGGTAATCCAACTTTATTCTCTCATGTAGCTATTCACTTTGTCCCCGTACTACTTACTGGAAATATTATTATTTCCTCCACTGATCTTGGAAAAATATGGACATGTGGATTTATTTCTGAGCTCTCAATTATGTTTCACTGATCTATAGCCAGACCTTAAAGATATTGTGGGTTTCATTCCATATCAATAAAGCAAACATTGCAATAAAGTAAGCCAAATGACATCTTTGGTTTCCTGGTGCATGTAAACGTCATGTTTACATTATACTTTAGTTATACTATAGTATATACTGTTATACTTTAGTCCTTTAAGCATTAAAAAATGCTTATTTTTTAAAAACGAAACCCACAATAAAAACATACAAGCCTTAATTAAAAAATACTTTACCACTAAAAATGCTGAGCTTTTAGTAAGTCATAATCGCTGATCACATATCACCATAACAAACATAGTAACAATGTACAACTTCTCTCTCACTCTTTCTGCCCCTCCCCAACTACATCTCTCTCTCTAAAAATCAATAAATTAACATTTATTTAAATGCTATAACTGAGATGTGAAACTGACTGGATGTAATGACCACAAGGGTGGAAGAAGCAGAGGACTGAATAAGTGATACAGAAGACAAAATTATGGGAAATAATGAAGCTGAAAGAAGAGGGAAAGGAAAGTATTGTTTCAAAAATGTAGACTTAGGGAACTCACTAACTCCATAAAGTGTAATAGCATTCATATCATAGGAGTCCAGAAGAAGAAGAGAGGGAAAAGGGGACAGAAGGTTTATATTAGAAAATTATAGTTGAAAACTTTCCTAACCTAGGGAAGGAACCAAACATCCAAATCCAGGAGACATAGAGACCTCCTATCAAAATCAACACAAACAGGCCAACACTATGACATGTTATAGTAAAATAAGCAAAATATAGAGGTAAGGAAAAAACCCTAAAAGCAGCAAGTGAAAAGAAATCCTTAACTTACAAGGGAAGACAAATAAGGTTAGCAGCAGACCTTTCCAAAGAAACTTTGCAGACCAGAAGAGCGTGCCATGATATAGTCAATGTGCTGAAAGGGAAAAATATGCAGCCAAGAATTCTATAACCAGAAAGGCTATCATTCAAAAAAGAAGGAGAGATAAAGAGTTCCACAGACAAAAACTAAAGGAGTTTGTGACCACTAAACCATCCCTGCAAAAAGTATTAAACAGGACTCTTTGAGTGGGAAAGAAAGACCAAAAGCAACAAAGCCTAGAAAAGAACAGAAAAAATCTCCAAAGACAATGACTTAACAAGTAATAAAATGACTTAACAAGTAATAAAATGGCACTAAATTCATATCTCTCAATATCACTGAATATAAATGGGACTAGACGTTTCAATCAAAAGACATAGCATATCAGAATGTATTAAAAAACAAGACCCATCTATATGCTGCCCACAAATGACTCATTTTAGACCTAAAGACACCTGCAGATTGAAAGTGGGGATGGAGAACCATCTATTATGCTAATGGATGTCAAAAGAAAGCTGGAATAGTCATATTTATATCAGACAAACTAGATTTTAAACCAAAGATTGTAACAAGAGATGAAGAAAAGCACTACATCATAATAAAGAGGACTGTCCAACAAGAATATCTAATGCTTATAAACTATTATGCCCCCAACTTGGAACCCCCAAATATATAAATCAATTAATAACACACAAAAAGGAATTCATCAATAATAATACAATAATAGTAGGGAAACTTAACACCCCACTTACATCAAAGGACAGATCATCTAAGCATAAAACCAACAAGGAAACAATGGCTTTGAATGACACACTGGACCAGATGGACTTAACAGATAATATTCAGAACATTTAATCCTAAAGCAGCAGAATACACATTCTTTTTGAGTGCACATGGGACATTCTCCAGAGTAGGTCACATATGGGGTCACAAATCAGACCACAACAAGTACAAAAAGATTGATATCATACCATGAAAATTTTCAGATCATAATGCTATGAAACTTGAAGTCAAGCACAAGAAAAAATTTGGAAAGACCACAAATACATAGAGGTTAAACAACATCCTACTAAAAAATGAACGGGCTAACCAGGAAGTTAAAGAAGAAGTTAAAAAATACATGGACACAAAAGAAAATGAAACGACAACAGTTCAGAACTTTGGTATGCAGCAAAAGTGGTCATAAGAGGGGAGTATATAGCAATACAAGCCGACCTCAAGAAGCAAGAAAAATCTCAAAGTAACCTTACACCTAAAGGAGTTAGGAAAAGAACAGCAAAGGAAACTTAAAGCCAAAAGAAGAAGGGAAATAACATATACTAGGGCAGAAATAAATGTTAAACAAACAAAAAAAAAAAACAAGCAAAAAACAAGTAGAAAAGATAAATGAAACTAGGAGCTGGTTCTTGGAAATAATTAATAAATTTGATAAATCCCAGCCAGACTTACCAAAAAGAAAAGAGACCCAAATAAATAAAATCATAAAGGAAAGAGGAGAGAGATCACAACCACACCACAAAAATACAAACAATTACAACAGAATATAATGAAAACTTATGTGCCAACAAATTGGGCAATCTGGAAGAAATTGATAAGTTCCTAGAAACATATAAACTACCAAAACTGAAATAGGAAGAATTAGAAAACTTGAACAGACTGATAATCAGCAAAGAAATTGAATCAGTAATCAAAAACCTCTCAACAAACAAAAGTCAAAGACCAGATGGCTTCCCAGGCAAATTCTACCAAACATTTAAAAAAGTTAATGTCTATTCTCCTTAAACTGTTCCAAAAGATAGAACTGGAAGAAAAACTTCCAAACTCATTCTGTGAGGCAAATATTAGCTTGATTCCAAAATAAGACAAAGACACCACTAAAAAAGAAATTACGTGCCAATATCCCTGATGAACATTCATGAAAAACAAACAAACAAACAAACCTCAACAAAATACTAGTAAATCGAATCCAATACTATATTAAAAGAACCATTCACCACAATCAAATGGGTTTCATTCCTGGGCTGTAAGCGTGGTTCATTATTCACAAATCAATCAATGTCATACAGTACATTAATAAAAGAAAGGATAATAATCATATGATCCTTTCAATAGATTCAGAGAAAGCATCTGACAAAGTATAGTATCCATTATAAATAAAAACCCTCAACCAAGTAGGGATAGAGGGAACATACCTCAACGTCATAAAGGCCATATATGAAAGACCCACAGCTAATATCATCTCAGTGGGGAAAAAGAGTTTTTCCACTACAGTCAGACAAAAGACATGGATGTCCACTCTCACCATCATTATTTAACATTGTGCTGGAAGTCCTGTCCTCAGCAATCAGACAACAAAAATAAATAACGGGCATCCAAATCAGCAAGGAAGAAGTCAAACTTTCACTATTTACACACATGACTTGTACTCTGTAGAAAACCTGGAGGACTCCACCAAAAGATTGCTAGAAATGACACATGAATTCTGCAAAGTTGCAAGATACAAAGTCAATGTACGCAAATCTGTGGCATTTCCATTTTTAAATCTTTTTATTTTTTTTTATTTTCCTGTAGAGAGAGTGTGTGTGTGAGGGAGAGGGGCAGAAAGAGAAAGAGAATCTTAAGCAGACTCCCTGCTGTGGGGCTTGATCTCACATATCTGAGATCATGACCTGAGCTGAAATCAAGAGCTGGATGTTCAACTTATTGAGCCACCTCTGCACCCTTGAAATCTGTTGCATCTCTATACACAAAAATGAAGCAGCAAAAAGAGAAATCAAGGAATTAATTCCATTTACAATCGCACCAAAAGCCATGAGATACCTAGGAATAAACCTAACCAAAGATGTAAAAGATCTGTACTCTGAAAACTGTAGAACACTTATGAAAGTAATTGAAGAGGACATAAAGAAAAGGAAAAACATTCTATGCTCATTGATTAGAAGAACAAATATATTTAAGATGTCTATACTACCGAAAACAATCTACACATTTAATGAAATCCCTATCAAATACCAGTTGAAATTTTCACAGAGTTAGAACAAACAATTCTAAAATTTCTATGGAACCACAAAGGACCCAGAATAGCCAAAGCAGTCTTGAAAAAGAAAAGAAAAGCTGGAAGCATTACAATTCCAGACTTCAAGCTTTATTATAAGCTGTAGTTATCAAGACAACACGGTACTGGCACAAAAATAGACACATAGATCAATAAAACAGAATCAAAAACCAAGAAATGGACCCAAAACTATATAGTCAATGAATCTTTGACAAAGCAGGAGAGAATATACACTGGAAAAAAGAGAGTCTCTTCAACAAATGGAGTTGGGAAAACTGGATAGCAACATGCAAAAAAAAGACTGAACCACTTTCTTACACCATACACAAAAATAATTCAAATGACCTAAATGTGAGATAAAAAACCATCAAAATCTTGGAGAGAACACAGGCAGCAACCTCTTTGATCTCGGCTATAGCAAATTCTTACTAGTCACATCGCTGAAGGCAAGGGATGCAAAAGCAAAATGAACTATTGGGACCTCATCAAGATAAAAAGCTTCTACACAGCAAAGGAAACAATCAACAAAACTAAAATACAACCAATGAAATGGGAAAAGATATTTGAAAATAACATAACTGATAAAAGGTTAATATCCAAAATCTGTAAAGAACTTATCCAACTCGGGGTGCCTGGGTGACTCAGTGTGGTTAAGCATCTAACTTCAGCTCAGGTTATGATCTCATGGTTCATGAGTTCGAGCCCTGCATCGGGCTCTGTGCTGACAGCTCAGAGCCTGGATCCTGTTTCAGATTTCGTGTCTTCCTCTCTCTCTGTTCTTCCCCCGCTCACACTCTGTCTCTGTCTCTGTCTCTGTCTCTCTCTCTCTCTCTCAAATAAATAAAGATTTAAAAAAACTTATCCAGCTCAACACCCAAAAAACAGAAAATCCAATGAAGAAAAGGGCAGAATACATGAATAGACACTTTTCCAAAGAAGACATCCAGATGGCTAAGAGACACATGAAAAGGTGCTCAACATCATGCATCATCAGGGAAATACAAATCAAAACCACAATGAGATATCACCTCAGACCTGTTAGAATGGTAGAATTAACAACACAGGAAACAACAGGTGTTGGTAAGGATGTGGAAAAGGGGAACCCCCTTGCACTGTTGGTGGGAATGCAACCTGGTACAGTCACTCTAGAAAACAGTATGGAGGTTCCTCAAAAAAATAAAAATAGTACTACCCTATGATGCAGCAATTGCACTACTAGGTATTTATCCAAAGCATACAAAAATTGGTACTTGAAGGGATACATGCACTCCAAAGTTTATAGCAGCATTATCAACAATAGCCAAACTATGGGGAGAGCCTGAATGTCCATCAACTGATAAATTGTTAAAGACGTGGTGGTGTGTGTGTGTGTGTGTGTGTACGTATGTATTGTATAATATATATACAATATATGTATATGTATAATGTATTGTATCGTATATATACAATAGAATATTACTCAGCTATCAAAAATATTGAAGTCTTGCCATTTGCAACAACATGGATATAGCTACAGTATATCATGCTAGGTGAAATAAGTCAGAGAAAGAGAAATACCATATGATATCATTTATATGTGGAATTTAACAAACAAAACAGATGAACACGAAGGGAAAATAAAGGAGGGCAAACCATAAAGCAGACCCGTAACTATAGAGAACAAGCTGAAGGTTGTTGGAAGGGAAGTGGGCAGGGGGTGGGATAAATTGGTGATGAGCATTAAAGAGGGCATTTGCTATGATGAGCACTGGGTGTTATATATAAGCGATGAGTCACTAATTTCAACTCCTGTAACTAATATTACACTATATGTTAACTAACTGGAATTTAAATAAAAGCTTGAAAGAAACAAGCAAACAAAAGGATAATACTGAACCTCTGTATCAGTTTGGGTAGTCTTGCCATCTTAACAATATTAAGTCTTCCATTCCATGAACATGGGAAATATATGTCTTTTCATTTATTCAGGTTTTCGGCTATTTATATCAATGACAATATACAAGTCTTACATCTCCTTAGTTAAATTTATTTGTTCATTTTGTTGTCCATTCTTTAATGCAGTAGTAAATATCTTCTAGTGTAGCATTTTAGCATTTTAATGATTTTTTAAAATATTTTTTAATGTTTATTAAATGTTTATTAAAGACAGAGCATGATCTTGGGAGGAGCAGAGAGGGGGGGAGGCACAGAATCTGAAGCAGGACCCAGGCTCTGAGCTGTCAGCACAGAACCTGACATGGGGCTTGAACTCACAAACTGTGAGATCATGACCTGAGCCGAAGTCAGACGCTTAACCAACTGAGCCACCCAGGCACCCCAATGACTTTTTAACTGTATTTTTTAGTCATATCTAGTAGTTGCTCTTATATGTTAACTTCTCACTTATGTTAACTTATCAGATTTATACAAACTTAGTTGCAGTGATATATATATATATATAGTTCTATTGTATTTTCCTCCTTTTGTAATTTTACTGTTGTAAGTATTACACCTATAATTGTACATGCCCAATACTAAATTCTTATTATTTTATATAATATTCTAAATAATCTGAGAGAAAGAGGAGAGCAAGTATATATTTATAGCTTTTGTTCTATTAATCTTCTTATTTATCTTTTCTGGATCTCATCACTTGTTTTTATAGATTCAAATAAACAACTGGGGTTATTTCCTTAGCTCAGTACAGCTTTGTTCCCACCTAGCTTCTTTGCATATTACTGGCAAATATATTACATTCCTATATGTTATATGTCCAACAATATATTATATGCATATTGTTTATATAATGCTTTTTAAGTTAGTTGAGAAGAAAGGATAAATATGTATTTATATTCTCTTTTAACTACACAATTACATAATTGCATTTGTGAATGCTCTTTGTCTTTTTATGTGTATTCAAATTACCATCTGGGGTTACTTGCTTTCAGTCTGAAGAATAACTTCCTTTAGCAATTTGTGTAAGGTGGGTCTCCTAGCAACAAGTTCTCTCAGTTTTTGCTTAGATGGAAATGTCTCTGTTTCACCTTCATTTTAGAAAGATAGCTTCACTGGATATAGGATTCTTGGTTAGCAGTTTCCTTCTTTGAGCACTTTGAGTTATCCCACTGCCTTCTGGTTTCCATTGTTTCTGATGAAATGTCATTTGCTAACCATATTGGAGTTCCCTTGTAAGTGATGAATCATTTTTCTTTTCCTATTTTCAAAACTGTTTTTGGCTTTCAGCATTTTTACTATGATGTGTCTGTTTGTAAGTCTCTTAGTGTTTATTTTACTTGGAGTTCACTGAGCTTCCAAAATGTGTAGGTTAATGTTTTTCAATAAATTGGGAGGTTTTCAGCCATTATTTCTTCAAATATTTTTCTGCTCCTTTCAATCCTTTCCTCTTGGTACTGGCATTATATGTATGTTGATGCACTTAATGATGTCCCATATTTCTGAAGCTATGTTCATTTGTCTTCATTCTTTTTTGCCTCTCTTCTTCAGATTGCAAAATCTCTATTGATCTGTTTTCAAGTGTGTAAATTTTCTTCTGCCAGTTCAAATCTACTTTTGGACTCCTCTAATGAATTTCTCATTTTAGCTGTACTTTTCAAATCCAGCATTTCCATTTGGCTCTTTCTTATAATTGTATCTGTTATTGATATTCTCTATTTGATCTATCTTCTTACCTTCCTCTACATCTTCAATTATGGTTTCCTTTAATGTCCTTGAACATATTTATAGTAGCTACTTTGAAGTCTATTAAATTCAATATCTGGTCACTTTCACAGGCAGTTTCTATTGCTTGCTGTTTTTTCAGAGTATGAGTCAGACGTACAAGTTTCCTTGCATGTCTCATGATTTTTGTTGGAAACCAGTCATTTGAGATAATATATTATAGCAACTCTGGGTACTGCCCCTGCCTTCCAAGACTTGTTATTGTTATTTTCTTGTTTACCTGTTTAGTGACTAGCTGGATTATTTTAGTGAAGTCATTTCATCCCACAGCATGAAAACTCTGATGTTGATTCTAATACGGGTGTGCTCACAGTTACCCTGGGATAATAGTGAATTCAGTGTGGCTCTCTTTGACTCTCTCTTTCCACTAATTGCTGGCTGATTGCTCTGTTGTTTTAATAATTCCCTGAGGCATAAATTGCCCCACAATTGTCTAATCAAACTCAGGGCAATGGTAATCAGCACCCCACTTTTCTTAATAGTGTCTTGCTCAAGATAGAACCTCCATTTCATGAGTGGGAGGCGAAGAAAGGATTTGGCAATCTTAGTAATATTCACCCAGAACTTAGTCTCAGCAATAGTTAGCTAGGGGCAGGATGAGAAATGCTGCAGTCCTTCCCCTCCAAGAAGATAGCCCTCTGACCAGGAGTTAAGAGGAAAGAGCCCTGTGTTCTTGGCTTAACCAGTCTGAGAAGGAGTTTCTGTCTCACTGCACAGGAGAGAGGATGTGGGTGTAGGTCTTCGTTTAAATACCATAGACATTCACTATTCTTCCCAGGTTTTAATATGTTTTCTTGAATAAATATTTGCTGTATGCCATTAAGGACATTTGCATGGCATTTAAATGGGTAGGTTTTTAAAAATCATTTTCACCAGTTTCACTGGAGAGCAGGTCTGTGGAACTCCTCATACAGCCATGCAAACTATTTAGACTGCTTAATCCTTCAGTATGCTGAATTATTTGGTGAGTTTTCAACAGTCTTAATTTATTCTACTCTCATAGATTCTATTATGAATAGAATATGCAGCAAAAAAAAATAGGATGTGGATCAATAGGGACAGGTAAGAGAAACAGGCTTAATTCCTAGGAACTATCTTCCTGCTACTGGTTCAACTTCAAGATTAATAATGAGTGATGGGTAGATTAGTTAACTTGAGCTGCCTATAGGTTCTTCTAGACCATATGATGGTTTCTGCTTTAAGGGAGAAATTTCAAACTGTTAGACAAGGTCAAAGGTAAGGCCAAAAAATTTGTTGCACTCTTTGGATCATTAAAATGTTTGCCATCCTTCAGTTTGTTTTTGTGAGCCAGGAAACACTGAAGAATTCAAGGTTCCTATAGCAACTTTTTAGTTTCTATATCAGCTGTACTCATTAACTACTCTGGAGAATGATCTGAGGTCTGACTTCCTTAAAAAAAAAAAAACAATTTTTTCCTTTCTCTGGAGTCAGTGCCTGGTCTAGGCTCCCACTGAAATTTTTCATCCCATATTCCACCACTGTGGTCCTATGTGCCCGTAAAAAGCATATTTAACTACTTAGTTTCTCTCATTTTAGATAATTTCTCTCATTTTTAGATAACTTAGAAAGGATTTGTGTCCTCTCTGTCAGCCATCAAATATTTTAAAGAGGAAAAAAATGTCCTCCTAAATTATGTTAAATCATGCAGTTTTTCATTCCATTATTATTTTGTAACTGGATAATAATAATGAACACCTTTTTCCTCAAAGTCTTTAATTTCTGTCAATAGTTTCCTAAATCCCTTAAACAATATATCAACAATTCCTTAATTTGTCATTTTACTCTTGTAATTCCACAGGCAGCTTTATCTGCAGATGAATGTAGGTGTGAGGTGTGGTTAGAAGTGTTTTGAAGGGCACGTGGGTGGCTCAGTCGGTTAAGCGTCCAACTCTCAATTTCAGCTCAGGCCATGATCTCACGGTTCCTGAGATCGAGCCCTGTGTAGGGCTCTATGCTGACAGTGTGGAGCCTACTTGGGATTCTCTTTCTTGCCCTCTCTCTTTGCCCCTCCCCTGCTTACATGTACATTCTCTCTCTCTCTCTCTCTCTCTCTCTCTCTCTCTCTCTCATTTAAATGAACATTTAAAAAAGAAATGTTTTAAAAAATAAGCCATATCATTTGTGCATGTATAGAGTTAATATTTGAAAGTAAGAAATATTTGGTTTAGAAGGAAAGAAAAACTTTGAAGAACATGAAATGTGAATAACAAATATTGATTTGAATGATGATTTCCCTTAACCAGAGCATTAAATAATAAGTTGCTTATTATAACCAAAGGTACTAATACTGCTCTACCATTCTGGGTGTTTCTTCAAGAATGAAAAATCCAATCCCATTACTTCTACCCAGTCTATCACCTGGCACTGGTATGGATTTATCAAATAACTGTTAACACTTTTTCAGTGCCTACAATGTTTCACGTATTGTTCTAAGTGCTTTACATGCACTAAGTTTCACATTTTGACCCTAGAAAACAGTCATTCTTATTATTTCCATTTTACAGATTATTGGAAATATGCACTTTGACTCCAGAGCCCATGCTTTAAACACTAAAATATAGCATTTCATAAAATAATTGCTAAGCCTGAGAACACCTATAATATAGGAGAGAGCAAAGCTCAGTGACCCCCTCCCACAAATATTTAACCTAGGTATTAGAATTTGAGGGTCCCCAATAAATATCATCTCCATTCCCCAAGTTTTTCACTAATTGAGATATAAAATGAAATTGTAAGGCATATAGGAACAGGGTAAGATATTACTTTTATTATTTTTCTTTTTCTTTTATAGTCTACTGTCAAGTTGGTTTCCATATAACACCCAGTGCTCATCCCAACAAATGCCCTCCTTCATGCCCATCAGGATATTACTTTTATTATTGGTATAGGTGATGTTGAAAAATGTTGCTTCCAACCATAGGACAAGTCTCAGAACTGGACAGGATTAAATACCTGTTCCTAGGAGACTCCATGCATGGGGCCTGCACCTGAAAAACCCATGTATGATGCAGGCATCTGTAAATCTCCATGCATGGTGTCCACATCTATAAAACTTACAGTCTGGAGAAGCAGACCAAGATGCAGGTCAGCTCCCAAGATGAGAAGAAGATAGGAAGGGTTGTATTATACTCATCCAGTTTTTCCTTCCAAACTCAGGAATTAAAGACACACACCCTCCTATATTGTTTGGTACAGTCATACTGAATTTAACAATATAACTGAGTTCCTATCCCAATATTTTTCATAGTTTCAAGATCTGTAATCTCAGACCCTCCCTAAAAGTACAGTTTATGATATTCCCAACAAGAGAATGCAGCCTTCCTTCCATCATTAGTGATGCAAACAGATTCCTCCCATTCTTACAAACACCACCATTGTTGGCTGGTTCTATACTCCAGGGCATAGAGTTTGTGTCCTTGCTTCCTTTAAGTGGAATTTGTCCCAGTGAGAGCTGATGCTGGCAACGTTCCTCTTAGATGCCTCAAAAATCTTAACTCCTCCTTCAAGGTGTGTTCTCTTGGGGCTTGGCAAAATAGAATAAACATAGAATCTGGAATTTGGAGTTCTGAATTAAATTCCACCTGTGCAGATTTCTAAGTGCACCTTGAACATACTGTATAACCTTGCTGAATCTTACTTTCCTCATGAATAAAGTGTAGATAATGATAATAAAAAACAAATCTCAAGGGGTAATCCTTATAGAATCAGATGAGATCATAAATTTTGTAAAATGAGAAGCACCATATAAATATAAGTCATCATTACCTAGCCCTGAATAGCATTAATAATTGTTATTGCTATTATTGCAACTGAGTTTTTAATAATATTATTTAGTATTGTCAGATTTAGGAACACTCCTGCCCCAATCACATTTCTGAAATGTAACTGCTGCATCTAGAAATATTATTAGAAAGAAAGTAACGGAAAGCCTATAAAAGTTTCATGTTGGCTAACACACTCTAAATAATTAATTTTAAATTCTTAGTTCTTAAACCTTACCCAATTGAAGACTGTGTGACATTTAAAGAAATTGTTTTTTTTAAGTCCAGTATATCTAAGGCTTCATACAACTGATTTTCTATACAGAAGATGGGCATGGAATAAGTTGTCTTTTCATATATTCAAGCTTATTTTATGTAAGGCGTAGTCTCCCCTAGCTACAGCCTGGCCTTAAGAGAATATTTTACAGGAAAGATAAAAGGGAGAAAGTTTTTGTCCATCATTTATAATACTTATTTTTACCAGATTAGAATCTGATTTGGTAGAGAATGCCGAGCATATAGAGCCAAATGTTGAACAATTAATTACTCTATTCCTTCAGGATCATTTTACTTCCACAGTTAGCATTGCAGTTCTTCTGAGATCAACCTAATTGGCATTTAATTCTAAGTTGAAAGCACAAAATGTTCTCTCAAATCATTCTTCCTCAATGTGAATCTCATTTATGAAAGCCAAAATTAAAGATCCTAATGCCCAATTCTTATGCCATACTGAGTGAAGAGAATTGTTAAGAAGCCTGACTTGTCATTACACCAGAGGGAAATGTAAATTGTTCAAGTCAGCCAACCAAAATGAAAATATGTATATTATATAGTGGTTTATCATGCAAGAACCCAGCTGCTCCACAGTTAACCTGAACTCTATGGTTTGCGATTTATCAGTCTAGAAGTAAGATGGAACACTGAATCCATTCTCTTGAATATACTCCTCCAAAAAATGCCAGTAAAACATTGTTTCATAAGGTTTGTATTTCTTTTCCCTATACAAGAATGAAAAGAGAAGTGATTCAGTCACTCCCTGGTCTTTACCCTGTTCAGTAGTGTAGATATTGGCCCTTGGCAGCCCAGGAACCAAATCATCCTCCACAGAGAACCAGACTGTCATTCAGAGAAATATACTTTCTCTTTATGGGCTTTCACATATTTGAAAATCACCATCATGTAGCCTGTAAATTTCTCTTCTCCTGGATGAACATCCCAGTTTCTTTTCACCTTTTCTCAGAGTTTGCTCTAAAGCTTCCATTACCATCTTTATAGCTGACTTCAAGACCTCATTAAATTTGTCAATGTCGAAGTGTGCTACAAAGGAAGTTAAAACAAGGCTTCAGGCATGATCTGGTCATCATGTGCTACAATGACAATGAAATCTTCTTTGTTTGTAACATCAGATTTCTATTAATGTAACTAGAGTATGTCAGCTTTTTTATAACCCCTCTCACTATTGACTTGTATGAAGCTTAAACTAAAAGTCAACTAAAAATCTTCTAGGCATTGCTTTTAAGTCACAGCTCCATCATTACGCGTTTGTGCTACTGGAGACTGGTGAGGCATGGGTTTATTTCACTTCGTTTTTTCTTAAACCTAAGTAAAAGCCTTTACATTTACCTGTTAAATTTTATCTTTTCTGAAATACCATACCTCCATAAAGTCAGGGTCCTTGTTCACCTGGTTTACTAGTGAATTCCCCTAATTGCTGGCATATAATAGGCACCCAATACATTTTTTCAAAGAAATTCTTAAATAAATAAATCTGTCCCAGTGTTCCAGGCTACTAAGGTCTTTACTTAGATTCTGGTTTTTGTCGCTAATGTATTATCTTTGACTTCTAAATTATGTCATCTGCAAATCTGATCGATATACTCTCTACATTATCATTCAAGTCATTAACAAAAAAACTCCACCAGCATTTGGTCAAAAACAGAGGCCTCATGTACATTTTGAGAGACCTCCCTCCTGGTCAATGTAGGCCCATTAAATAGTAGACTAAAATGAGAGAAATGAGATTTCTCCTTGAGAGTCAAATCATAACTCAACACCTGCAAACCAAGTAGGGACAGCCAAGTCACCTTAAAAAGAAGGAATAAACCCAGCCCTGTATGATGTGCCCAAAACCAATCAAAGGTACCAACTCATCTTAAGAACATATCTGTCAGAAGCGTATTGGGAGAAAGGAAGACAGCATTAAAATTCACATCCAGCCAGATCAATCACAGAATGTTTACTTGGAAGATAGACAACATTGGACTTTAAGAGCTTGATGTCATTAAATGTTGGGACCATTTAACAAACTGCACCTGCTCTGATTCTGTCATTATCAAACCACTTGCCTCACTACCTGCTTACTGTGACTTTGGGTAACTCATATAAACATTGGATTCCCTCAGTTCCCCGTCTGTAAAATAGAGATACTTAGCAGACCAACTTCATGGGGTTGTTTGAGGACCAAATGGAGTAAATATATATATAATCTGGCTATCATAGCCCCTCAGTAAATGTTAGCTATTGAAGGGAGAGGTGTGGGTTAGACTTATATGAAAGTTCAGACAGATACTTGGTTGATATTTCACACTGTAAATTAACAAACTGTATGAACACAAGAAGCAGATTCTTGTAATTATAGCTGAGATACAGAAAACAGAAAATTTGGGAGTTTCTTAGCCTGCATGTTTGAGGTATTCTGAGAACCCAGTGAATAGGGTCTTCTTGGCAGTCCCTACCTTTAATTTCTTTTCAAATTTCCACAGAGTATAATTTAATTTTGTATTTTGACCAAATCTGAAAACTTGTCTATTATTTATGGGGTTTTAACTCATTCATATCAATAACCAAAATTAATAACCTGATATTAATTATATGAGCTTATTCCGTGTCTTCTGACTTAGTTTTCTGATCTTATTTTTATTGCCTTTTGCCATTGAACCACTATTTCTTTTGTCTTCAAGTGATTTAAAATATAGATGATATTGTTTTCACTTCTACTAGGTTTTTGGGGGGAGGAGGAGAGGGGATGAGGAGAGATGTAGTTTTTTCACCCTCAAACAAGGAGAGAATTACCAAGGCCTGATGCAGGAAGCTTCTTGGTGCCCTTTGTTGTGAGCTTGTTGGTAGAATCCCAGAAGCAGCCTTTCATTTTGTTCTTGCACAAACAGTGCAGGACAAGTAATCCCCCTCGTCCTTGCCTGGTGCTGGCCTTTCATCCCAACTGCAATGTTTTCTGCTTCCCTTTTAACTATACTGAATTCTCAGACTGAAGTCTCCAAAGAAATATAGAAGAGCCAAGGAAGGCTGGGAGAACAAAAGGTGGAATGGCCCTGGTCATCTTAAAAAGCAACACATCTGTAGGAAGGGGTAACTTCCTTCCATTAGCTTTACAAAGACACTATATCTCTGAGGCACAGATACCAAAAACACCCTGCCATCTTCCTGACTTCTACTACTCCACTCTACATCTGCTTCAAGTGGTAGAAATACTTCCTAAGGCCTGACAGACTATCAATCACATACTCTATTTCCACCAGAACTAGATTGTCGCATCTCTTTCCCCATTTCATGAGTATTGCAATAGGAAGACAAGAAAGGAAGAAAGTCAGGCACATCTAGTCAGTTGTCATATTTATTTCTGTTTTCTGCTATTTCTGAGGATGGTTATATTGTGAAAGCATGTAGATTGTGTTGTTTTATAAGCCATGAGAGGCAACGTGACATAGTGGTGAAAAGCATAGGTTTTGGAGTCAAATTTTGGCTCAAATTTTAGGTATTAATTAAGGTATGTAATGCCTAACTTACAGCATTTTTGTAAGTAATAGAACATAAATAAGAGGTTTATACTTAAAGTCACTCAAAAATATTTATTAAGATTCCTTCAAAATACTGTGAGTACTTTTAGGAGCTCCTCACTCCAGTCAGCAAGAGATCTGGGGAGGGTGTGAGATAAACAGCCCAGCCCTCCTGCTCCCACTTTAAATCACAGCAGCTCCACTTCCATCTGTTTTGCTTCTATATGACATTTTTTTAATTAAAAATTTTTTTAATGTTTATTTATTTTTGACAGAGAGACAGAGCACAAGTGGGCTTGGGGAAGAGAGAGAGGGAGACACAGAATCTGAAGCAGGCTCCAGGCTCTGAGCTGTCAGCACAGGGCTCAGTGTGAGGCTGGAACCCATGAACTGTGAAATCATGACCTGAGCCGAAGTTGGATGCTTAACTGACTGAACCACCAAGGCACCCCTAATTTATTAGACATTTCTTCTAATCAATAAGTCTCTTTGGTTAAACAAACTTGAAATCACAATTGAAAAATCTAATGACTTGAAAAGACTGAGAAACCAAGAAATATCTGGGGCTTTATCATTATTTGTAAAATAGTCTATCCATTTATCCTGGTGATGTCTTCTGACTGCCTTTTACCCAGTAAGGAAAGCATGGCTCTCTTCTTCCCCAGTTCCTGTGTAATTGTTAAGCACAGAGTCCATAACGCAGTTACTCCATCACTTTATTTATTTATATTTAATATTTTAAATTTATATTTTTCCTGGAATAT
Organism: Cryptoprocta ferox; assembly: GCA_028646485.1. Taxonomy (NCBI): domain Eukaryota; kingdom Metazoa; phylum Chordata; class Mammalia; order Carnivora; family Eupleridae; genus Cryptoprocta; species Cryptoprocta ferox. Next base: position 70,713,737 of record CM053577.1, read on the forward strand.
TTGAAAATATACAAATAGAAAAATAAGATCTTTCCTGATCTCACCATCCAGACCGATGTAATGAGTTTCTACAGGGATTTATGCATAAATTTTGGTTTTATTTTTTAATTAAGTTGTGCTTGCACATCTTATACAACTTTTTTGCTTGAGTGTTTTTATATAGCATCATAAACATTTTTCTATATTTCTCTATTCTCTTTTAAAGGGCAGTATAATATTTCATCCAATATTGTCCTATGATTTATCCTTCTCCATTTAGATCAATATTAAGGCTGCTTTTAACTTTCTTATGTTGTAAATAGCATTCTGATGAATATAACTGCACATGAAGCATTTTAAAAATTACTACTTAGGGTGATTTATTTTATATAAACTCTCAAAAGTAGAATCCCTACATCAAATAGTATGAGTAATTTAAATTTATCAAAATACATTGCTTTCTAAAAGACATACAAAGTTACACAATCACCCTCATAGTGTGCCTGTACCTGCTTCTGGCCCTCACCAGCTTTGGTAGTCCATAATAATATATTTTCCTGTGAGTAGCATGTAAAACCAAAAGAATAAAAAAAACACAAACTTCAGATCTTGTTTTCATTTGTAAAAATACTAATCTTTATAAGTTAAAATTAGATTATACAAATAGGAGTAAATCTGAATGTGATTGATTGTTGCAAATATAATTCTAACTTCTCCAGGTGGAAAGTGATTAAAAATATTTCTATGACTTAAAATAACATAAGTGGTCAAGAAAGATGACCATAAATACCCTCATTGTAAACTAACGCTTTATAATCTCTTACCATTTTTTTCTGCATTGGAGCCTGTTTAAAAATTGGTTTATACAACTGGATACTCATAAGATTATGTGCAGTAACATTTACTTTGACCCAAAGATAATGCTTTCAAGGTTACATCTGCAAGGCCATTAAGAAGTTCTGCTGGTTTCAATAGCACTGCTGGAGATTTACCCAAGGAATACAGAAGTGCTGATGCATAGGGGCACATGTACCCCAATATTCGTAGCGGCACTTTCAACAACAGCCAAATCATGGAAAGAGCCTAAATGTCCATCAACTGATGAATGGATCAATAAGATGTGGTTCATCTATACAACGGAATACTACATGGCAGTGAGAAAGAATGAAACCTGGCCATTCGTAGCAAAGTGGATGGACCTCGAGGGTGTCATGCTAAGCGAAATAAGTCAGGCGGAGAAGGACAGATACCATATGTTTGCACTCATAGGTCTAACAGGAGAAACCCAACAGAGGACCATGGGGAGGGGAAGGAGGAAAAAGAGTCAGGGAGAGGGAGGGAGGCAAAACATGAGAGACTCTTGAATACTGAAAACAAACTGAAGGCGGAAGGGGAAGGGGGAAAGGTAAAGGGGGGTGATGGTCATGGTGGAGGTCACTTGTGGGGAAGAGCACTGGGTGTTATATGGAAACCAACCTGACAATAAACTATAAAGTTAAAAAAAAAAAAAAGAAGTGCTGCTGGTTTGCACAATAACATATGAAGTACCTGAAATAACTGAAAAGTGTGAAGGAACATTGCCACAGTATTCTTTATTTCTAATGGAATGTAGATAATTTCTAATTTTTTCCCTAAGAAAGACTTGAGCCTACTTGGCAGTTAATTATCATAAATAAGTAATAAAAATGCCTTTAATTTTAGAGTATTTCTAATTGCTAAACCCTCCTCTCCACAATGAGAATACTCAAACAACATCAGAACTTTTTCTATCCAAAGTAGGCAGGTAGAAAAGAGCTGCATATTAAAGGAAAAATAAAAAAGAGCAGACCCAACTTTCCTACCCAAATAATGAAGAAGATGGTACCAGACATGAACAACAGCCAAAAGTCTCAGACACTGATGTCAACAATTTTCAGTGACCTCTCAAAGAGAGTTTCTCTTAAATCATGTAACTTCAATAAAATCAGTGCCATGCAGCATCTTTGAGGCCAAGGTTGGTAGTACAGGTAATGATTTTACACAAACATTTATTGGGCATTTTTAAAATTAAAAAAAAAATTATGTTTATTTTTGACAGAGAGTGAGAGACTGTGAGTAGGGGAGCGCAAAGCCAGACACAGAGCTCAATTTCATGAACCGTTAGACCATGTCCTGAGCCAAAATTAAGAGTTGGATGCTTAACTGACTGAGCTACCCAGGGAGTTACTGGGAATTTTTAACTCTAAAAAGATTAAGAATTGCCATTCTGTGTCACCATTTCTAAATTACATTGGAAAATGTGGACAATAAGGAAGCATAACCAAGTTTTCATATCCCTCACGTTTGTTCCTAGTATAGGTTAATACAATTCATACCCTATCCCTAATCTCAAGTAAGTCAGTAGTTTTCAATTTTTGTCCACCCCAAATTTTTAACCATGGAAGTAGCAAAAAATAGACTCTTCATTCATCTTCTCTTAAAGGAGCTGAAGAAAATGAAGGCAGATCACCAACGGGAGAGAGACAAAAAGAGCTTGGGTCGTTCACAAGCTGAATGATCAAACTTAGAGAGACTGAGAGATAAGATCAACCTTAGCATTCTCTTACATCCCCTTTTCTCTTTCTTTGATTATTGATGACTTTGGAAACTTGTTCAATAGACTTTGCTCCATTTAAAGAGGAAGATATTATAAAAGATAATTTCCTGAAAACTATATGTATAATGACTTAAAGTCATACTTCAGAAGTTCAGAGCCTTGATCATGTATTGGAATCACCTGGGGAATTTTTGAGGGTTTGTTTGTTTGTTTGTTTTTGGGAGAAAGAGAAAGACAGAGCACAAGTTGGGGAGTGGCAGAAAGAGAGAGGGAGACACAGAATCTGAAGCAGGCTCGAGGCTCTGAGCTGTCAGCACAGAGCCCAAAGTGAGGCTCGAACAGGCCGTGAGATCATGACTTGAGCTGAAGTCGGACGCTTAATCACTTAACTAACTGAGCCACCAAGGCACCCCTGGGGAGCTTTTAAAAATAATGTCTCAAGCCAACTGAATCAAAATCTCTGGGAGTGGGGCCAGGGTATTAGTATTTTTTTAAGCTCCCTCGGCATTAATCAGTGTAGGTAGACTTGGAACCACTGCATTCCTGTGGCACAAATAAAGTAACAAACTCAAAAGACCCTGATTGGTCACAATTATTTATATGCAAATTAAAAATAAGTGATAGGGAGGGACTAACAAGTGTAGTTGTAAAACCACAGGGTTAAAGGAATAGAAAAGGGACTTAGAGAAAAGCTAATTTCATTCCTTCATTTTAAGTGTTAGGAGGAGGTCACCTTACTTTAATATGCAAATTCTAGTAATTTTTGGACCACCTATGCAATCTGAAGTTTAGTTTACCAAACATGATATTTCTGGGAATCCTCAGATAATGTACATATCTTCCCTATTCATACATTCTCCAACTCCCTCTTCACCTCAGCTAGGGATTTGGTTCCAGGCTGCTTGTTCCGCTCCTCCTACAGGTCACTCACAGCTTGGTCCCTGCCAAGTAACTCCTCTTGTTTTAAAAGATCCCCCTTCCCCAACAGAACCTCAGTTTTTCTTTTCTTTTCTTTTTGAGAGAGAGAGCACATGCAAGTGAGCTTGCACATGAGCAGGGGAGGGGGAGAGAGAGAGAGTGAGAGAATCTTAAGTAGCCTCCACACTCAGCATGGAGCCAGATTTGGGGCTTGATCTCACTACCATGAGATCATGACCTGAGCTGAAATCAAGAGTCAGACACTTAGCCAACAGAGTTACCTAGTCGCCCTCCATCAGTTTTTATTTTCTCCACCCCAAATTTTCAATACAATATTGGTGATGATTTGAGCTTACAGAACAATAAGAAAAAAAAGCATCTTTTATAACTGCTACTTGAAAGGATCACCCTCAAGAGTCCAGCATCCTCCTACTTAGTTCTTTCATTCTCTCCTTTCCTTCTCCCCTAGTGCCATGTGCTGCCTTACTGTACAGGAAAAGCACCTGGTTCTCAGCCATCTACCCCCTCCACACTCGCTAATGATCACAGTTTGGGCCTTTGTTCCTCACCACCCATATTCTCTTACATGAGCTGCAAAGTCTTCTTAGTTCTGGAAGACCTTGCTCACGCACTTCTGTGTCCTTTTCACTGATTTCCAGCCACGTGAAAGCAATGACAGAGTGGTGGTACCCCAGGCCCCCTGTGTCTAGACACTCCAGGCAGCACCTTATTCTGGTGATAACATGAAGATATCTCTAAGGCCTCTTTTGTTTTTCAGGGTGACATCCAGAAATCAAATACTGGTCCCCTCTGATTTCAGATCATCAAACTTACATAGGATTGGCTGAGGGCTGAAGGGGGAGAGGGAAGGCACAGAGTACTCACTGGCAGTTCATACTTCTTATCTCTTCTTCGTCTCTCCCTTTTTATCATCCCCTAACTCTTGAGCAAATTTATAGCAAGAAACTGGCTCTGAAATCATCAAACATTCTCCCCAAATACATTGTTTATAACATAAACTTTGATTTTTGCAGCTTAAAACATGTTCTTTCTAATCCTGGGATAGGCTGTTCAAAGGTCTACTTGGAAACTCAAAAAGCTGTCTTACTTTTCCTCTTCTGCCTGCTATACCAACTCTACCCTGAGGTAAGTGCGCAAAGCCCAAGCCCATCCCTCACACACACAAGTGGTGGGGGAAGGGAAAGAAAATCATGAAAATTCTCATTGGTTATTTCAACATGCCTTTCCACACCTTGGAAAGAGGACAATACCCTCCCTAAGAAAAGGTCAAGAGGCTGAAAGACACAGAAAAATGGGAGAGGACATGGAGGATGTTAAGGATACAGGAAATATTTGGAGAGGTAAGTCTGTGTAGCTGGCCTCTAAAAAGAGAAATTTGGAAAGAGAAGAGATTATCTCATAAGGATATTCAAGTGAAATTTAGTGTGTACTCTTGCCTTTTATCCTCAGTATATCTTCATTACTAGATTTCTCATAATGAATGAAAATATTGTGTTTTGTGTTAGTTGGTGTTAGGAAAATGAAATAGAAATAAGTCATACTTAGAAAATAAATTAGCCTAAAGGAACAGTCTGTAGCCACACCAGTCTGCTCATGCTGTTGGTTTCATTTACTAAGGAAGCAGATTAGCTCATTGGAACCCAACATTTCCAACAGCTCTTTCCATGCAAAGGCCTATTTCATTTAAATCTCCTTGATATTAAAGAATAAATCCATCCAAACTACCCAATCTTAAGGGGAAATTTATTGGAGAATAACAGAGGTATTCATTTCATAGAACTCAAGAGTAGGCAGAACAGCTGGGTCTGAAAAGAACTGGGATCAGGATCTGGGAAAACAGAATCCTAGGTAATTTTCTCTATTTTCCAAGACTATTTAGTCTCCTGTCTCTCCTTTATGTACATGGAGACAAAAGGCAGGATGACAGATTTGAGGAATTCCATATTACCATATACTATGAGGCAAGGTACCAGCTGAGGAGTAGACTGGACATAGAGTTGGAGATATAAGAAGGCTTGGCAGATAGCAGAAACCTAATCAACATATATGGAATGAATGCATGATGACAACTTTGTTTTAAAGATGTTGTGGATTATTTAAGTGGAAAAGACTAGTAGGATTGATTGATGAATTTGGAGCTCAGAAGAAATATCTGTTGACTGACAGCAGAGATTTGCATTACTAGCCTAAAACAGTAATTTAAACATTGAGTGAATAAATCATCCAGAAAGACTGTAGAGAAAAGAAAAAAAAATGGGCTAAGGACTGATGCCTGGAGAGACACTGGCATTTAAGATATAGTCAAAGAAGGAAGAGCTTGAGAGGAGAGTGAGCAGGACAGGTCAGAATAGGAGGAAAACTAAGAGCAAGTAGCTTTGCACAAACAATGGCAGATGTGTCTTCAAGAAGGTGGGAATGGAGAAAAGAGACAAAGGTTGTCCTGAAATCAGCATTGGTAACCAAGAGGCTCTATCACTGCTCTTGATGAGCTTTGGTTCTGGAGTTGGCTGGGCAGAGGCCAGGGTGTGCTAGCTTGAGAAGTGAATAGGCTGTGAGAATTCCAGCCGTGGATGGGACCACCCCTAAGCAGGTGCTCTACTTGCTGTTTTCACATGGTCTATCTCATCTAACCTTCACAACAATCCTGTGAATCAGGGATCATTATCCCTATTTTATAGATAAGAAAACAAAAACTAAGATAATTTTTTTATAACCCAACTTCCATTTTTGATAGTATAGCAGATAGATAATCTGAAGCCCAACCCTCCTATGGCAAAATTTAAATGTTTTAAATATACAAAAAATGTTATTTTATTATTATGTTTTATGCCATTGTGTAAATTAACTGTAAATATTTTAATATATTTAGTAGTATCATTTTTTAATTACCAAGACCAAATAGCTAAAGGAGACATTGCCTATATTCAAACTGCAATCTGTCAGAACAAAAAAATCACATTCTTTGTGGTTAGTTGCTTTGGCGAATTTTTTTTTTAAACTGAAGTAGTACAAGTAACAATTTAAAATGCCAGAAAATGTCAGGTTTTTCTTCTCTGGACCTATTCCACATCATTTTTCAAGTGTTGAAATAAAAATTGAATGTTGTTCTCTAAGCATAATCTGAGCAATTCCAATTACAGTTGCTCTGAGTAATTGCATATCTACTGTGTTTTTTCCTAGCATCTTCTTGAGAACTAAAGTTAGCCAACTCCTTAATGTTTAAGGGCTCTGTAGCAATAATATTGTGCTTTCAGTCTGCACTGAAAGTTGATCTGAAGTTCAACTTCATTCCTTGGCAATACACACTCTCAAATCTTTCCAATAGCTATACACAATTAGGAAAGGCCTAAAGCTTGGATAGAAATCCCAGAAAACTTTATCTGGGGTCAGCTCAAAGTCTTGAGTAAAGGCTTTGTAAATGATTGTAGAGAAGAGAATAACCCCTGATCTCACCCATTGCTGCCAAGGAAGATGCTGGTCAAGGTACAACAGTTACTTAAAGCCTTGGCTATGTCTACCTGCAAACAACCCCAACTATAATTAATCCAGGATCAGCCTGCCTGGTCATGCACTGGCCAAGGAGAGAGGTCCTGGAATTTTTCAGAGATATGTTATTGTAAAAGAGAAAAATAAATAAATGAAAATTTTCTTTGCTGTGCTTGGGAATAATCACTCCTCAATTTTGTGTCTCCATCCAAGCATGAAGAATGAATGTCAAGAATTCCATGCTGTCTCAGGAGGAATATAGCACAGTTTTACTCTAAGTTTTATTCTTAGTTTTACTATAAGACAGACTAACATTCAGCAGAACTCTATAGCAAAATCATTCTTCAAATTCCCCACTATGTACTTTATAGTAAAAATATGATATGGGAGCATGATGATGAAATTTTAACATTGCAACATGGGTAGTAATCACTAACTAATCAGTAAGGTGTGGAATAGGTGTGTCATCTGATTTTTTCAATGAAGAGACTGAATTTGTAAACTCATTTCAATTTAGAAAACGTGATTTAAAACTGTATATACAATATAATCAAACTGTTGGAGAATAAACATAGAAGTGAAAATCTACTAAACAAAAGTGAATATTTTGTGATGGTAAAATAATACATTCATTTTAGTTTCTCATATATATACCTATATTTCCCAAATGTTAAACAATAAGTATACTTATTTTACAATAACTTCAAAGGAAATTTTCATGTTTCATGGCACACTTTTTCATGTTTCACAGTCATTATTTGCATCAGTAAGCTAGCTATGGGGCTACATGGGAGTCAAACGATGTGTGTAATTCAAAGGTTAGAACAGGGACTAGTGAAAGTTCCAGAAGATGATACGGGATCAGTGTAAGGCTAAAGTTTCTAATAAATAAAACTTCATTAACAGCAAGATTTATCTTGCGAAGTAATAAAACCCAGACTTTTCTCCTGTGCACAGACAGAGGTTGGAGAGGCTGCACCTAAGAGCCAGTAGGAGATAGAAAGACACTCTAGAGGACCTTACAGCCAGAGAGAGATGTCATTCCCATTAAGAAAGAATTAGTGGCAGACATTTTACACAGAATATGGAAGAAAATAATTTTCAATGGCAATACAAAATGTTAAAATTATTCATTACATGAACTTTAAACATTTGCAGATTAGAGACAAAATTATTGGTCAATAGTAGAAAGAACATGAAATATAAAAGAAATATTCCTGCTCAAATGCCTGTGACAAGAATGATAGGGAGTAAAAGAAGAAAATCAACAGTCTGGACTATAAAGCAGGAGATATCCATCCTGGGTTATGCAGAGGCAACCTAGATGAGTGTTTCCAGTAATTTTTCAGTGGAGATAAACTGGAAATTAATGATGGCTGATGGATTTATTTTTTTAATTTTTTAATGTCTATTTATTTTTGTGAAAGAGAGAGACAGAGAGAGAGAGAGCATGAGTGGGGCAGGGGCAGACAGAGAGGAAGACACAGAATCTGAAGCAAGCTCCAGGCTCTGAGCTGTCAGCACAGCCCGATGCAGGGCTTGAACTCAAACCATGAGATCATGACCTGAGCTGAAGATGGGCACTTAACCAATCGAGCCACCCAGGCTCCCTGATGGCTGATGAATTTATAAAGTCTACTGAAGCAAATGCTTTATTAAAACAAAAATTTTTGGTCCTTCAAAAAAATTGAAAGACATGTCATATTCATGGATCAGAAGAACAAATACTGTTAAAATGGCAATACTATCCAAAGGCATCTACAGATTCAAAATAATCCCCACCAAAATACCAAAGCCATTCTTCACAGAAATAGAAGAAACAACCCTAAAATTTGTGTGGAACCACAAAAGAACCCAAATAGCCAAAGCAATCTTGAGGGGAAAAAAAAAGAACAAAGCCAAAGATAGCATACTTCCTGATTTCAAACTACACTACAAAACCATAGTAATAAAAACAGTATGGTACTGGCACAGAAACAGACACATAGACTAGTGGAACAGAATAAAAGAGCCCATAATTAAATCCCATTATATATGGTCAACTAACATTTGACAAGGAACCCAAGAACACCCAACAGGGGAAATAAAGTCTTTTCAACAAATGGTGCTAGGAAAACTGGAGAAACACATGCAGAACAGTGAAATTGGACACCTACCTCACACTACTCACAAATATTAACTCTAAATCAATTAAAGACTTAAACTTAAGACCTGATAACATAAAACTCCTAAAAGAAAACATAGGGAAGAGAAACTCACCAAGATTGGTCTTGGCAATTTTTTGGACATGATGCCTAAAGCACCAACAACAAAAGCAAAAATGAATAAATGGGACTATATCAAACTCAACAGATTCTGCATAGCAAAAGACAAAATTAACAAAATGAAATGTCAGCCTACAGAATGAGAGAAAATTTTTGCAGACCATTTGTCAGATAAGGGGGGTCAATATCCATAACATATAAAGACCTAACACAATAGCAACAAAAAAATTCTATTTAAAAATGGGCAAAAGAACTATGTAAACATTTTTCCCAAAAGAATATCACAATGGCTACCAAGCACATGAAAACATGTTCAACATCACTAATCATCAGGGAGATGCAAATAAAAACTACAATGAGATATCACCTTATGCCTGTTAGAATGGCTATCATCAAGAAGAGACAAGAGACGCTGTCAAGGATGTGGTGAAGAGGAAATCCTTATATATTCTTGGTGGGAAAGCAAATTATTCTAACCACTGTGAAAAACATAATGAAGTTTCCTCAAAAATTAAAAATGGATCTACCATACTATCCAGCAATTTCCCTTCTGAGTATATACCCAAAGGAAATGAAAACAGGAATTTGACAAGATATATGCACACCCACATTTATCGCAATATTATTCATGATAGCAAAAATATGTAAACAAGCCAAATGCCCATAGATGGATGAATGGATAAAAAAGATGTGGTATATATACATAATGAAATATTTTTCAGCTATGAGAAAGGAAGATATTCTGCCACTTACAACAAAATGTATAGACCTTGAACACATTATGCTAAGAAAGATAAGTCAGAGAAAGACAAGTACTGTACGTTATCACTTATATGTGGAATCTAAAAAAGTCAAATCTGTAAAAGAAAAAAAAAACAGAGTAAAATGGTGGTTACCAGGGGATGGGGATAAGGTTGATGGTGTGTAAGGGTTCAAACTTGTAATAAGCAGTAAATAAGCCATATTGATTTAATGAACAGTATAATGAATATGGACAATAATATTGTGCTATAAAGATATAATGTGATAAACATTGTTTCAATGGCAATCATATTACAATATATAAATGTATCAAGGTAATATGCTGTGCACCTTAAATTTACAAAATGTAATGTGTCAAATTTGTCACATTATAAAAATTGGTCCTTGTTGTGATCTTTCACAAATCTTTTCTATTGTTTTCAAAGTGCTAAAGAATCGCTCCAGAAAGATTTGATAAGGAACCATCCAGACTGGGTACATCTAGACTCTGATGAACACACTGGGGGAAAAAAAGAAGGCAGAACACTTACAGCAATAATGCTTTCCAGAATTTTAATTTCTGACTCAATACGCAAGTTAAAATAAATTTAGCACAGTATCAATCGCACTGTCCAAAACCTCATGAAGAACATTTCAGACCATGACTAAAGAAAGTTTTTCTTTTAAAAAAAATCACACTTCTAGGTAAATTAGTAGATGACCTTGACACTTTTTTACAAAAGAGAAATCAACAATCTATTTAATTACAGTGCTAAAACAATCAGTAGTTTCTAATGGCCCCTGGTTGCACCAAAAGCTCTGTTTACAAACTTTTTTTGGTTGATTTATTTATTTTGAGAGAGACAGAGTGAGCAGGGGAGAGGCAGAGAGAGAGGGAGAAAGGATCCCAAGCAGGCTCTGTGCTGTCAGTGCAGAGCCCAGCATGGGGCTCTGTCTCACAAACCATGAGATCATGATCCAAGCCAAAATCAAGAGTCAGACACTTAACCAACTGAGCCACCCAAGAGCCCCGCTGTTTACAAACTTAATGCTAATTTCTAACTCACTGAAACACTTGCCTGGTGGGATAGAGGCAGTAACTCACTAGGATTCTACATAGTGGTGCCTCAGTTATTTTCCCAGATATAACAGAAGTCTTACTGGCCCTGGAAGCCAGAAACATGTTTTATTATATCTCAGTTCTCTCTAATTACCAAAACAGATGTTTTCAAAATCTCACAGATTTCCAGAATAAAACTAATTTTAAACCAGTTTATTTTGTAAAAATAAAAACATACTCTCTAGAGTTTTAAGGAAATGCTGGCAATCACATGAAAATTTCATAATTTTAGAAAAACTGAGATTTGCCTCTTAAAAATCTGACACCATGGAGGTTTAATTCACCTTGGGCCACATGTATGATAGAATTTTCAACAGGGAAGCACTCACTGCCTTGAGGAATGAAACCAGTCTCTCTGGATCAGCTGGACACAGCATCATTGGGAGCTTTTGGAGCACTGTGACAGACTACATGGTGTCAGCTACATGTGGTAGATGACCATTGGAATGATGCAGCACTCAGCTGGGTGATAGCATTTGAGAATACCAATAGCTTTTATAAGTTGACTGACTTCTCTAGGAAATAGTCAAAATCATCACCTTCAATTAAAGATTGTGAGCAAGATTTTACAAAGAGACTCCTGCCACACTATTTTACATAAACCACCTTGACTGTGGGATATTTGGGGGTGGGGGTGGGATAGTGAGAGAAGAGAAGATGAAATACTTCTTTCAAGTTCAAGTGCCCTAGTCCTTGCTCCTCTTAGAGAAAGGTTCTTAACTGGAGTCAAAGAACAGTTTCTAAGTGTAGGAAGAGATTTGATATGTTTACATGTACATATTTCCCAAGGAGAAAGTGTAAGGTTAATTAGACCCTCCAAAAGGCTAATAACCCCAAAATTTTAATAACAACTGCAGTGTGTGGTCTACCTTGTGAATTCATGGTTCGCAAGGTACAACCGTATTTAATGAGGAAGTCTATTTAAAAGCAAACACAACCACAAGCTTGTATTCAATATGGCACAGATGCCTGTCCAAGATGCCTGCTCACCCACATATCACGTGTATATTTCAGCAATTTTAGATTGCTGCAGACAGGAGTAATAACAATTTTGTGATTACATCAAAAGCAAACCCATGACAAGATATTCCTTTTTATACTACAGGAGAGACATCATAACAGTAGTTACGATGCTCAGAGGAACTCTCCAACAAACTGTTTTTCACACTCATGAAGCGTGTGATGGGTCACAGCAATTCCGTTGACCCACTCATTCACATGGGTAGAAAACATTTTCCAGTCCTTCCTCATGCAAATCATGGGTCATCAAAAGTGTTTTCTGAGAACTTAATGAAATAATTGATGTGGCATTTCCTGGAAAAGTTGAAGGTCCTAAAGAAACATTCCGTTGTGCAGAGTGGAAAAAACAGAAGGTTTACACAGCTCAGAACAAGGTTCAAATTTCAGCTCAACTTCCCACTGAATATGTGAATCTGGCCAACTTAAAATTTCCATTTCCTCATCTTCAAAATAAGCCTTCTAATACCTTCCTTGTTGGACCGCCTGACATATTTAACAATAAATTATTTTCATTAGTACTTTCCACACAATTGTCCTCTCTGCCTGTTCTGCACTGAAGGCACAAAAAATGGCCACTCTCAAAGAGAGACCTAGAAATAAGAACGGTGCCTTAAGCCAATAGGTTTACATCTGATCATTCACTAAAAGACAATGAAGAGGCAGAAAATAATGCTACAAGAACAACGGTTCAGATACATTTATAAGTTACCTCAGTTTAGGAGGGCTGGGCTAAGAATAGAACCTCCTTTCATAATAGTGAGGGGAAAAACCAAAAAGCTCTACCTTTGCTAATGAATTTTCCCAAAGTATAATCTTTAAATACTGAATTATTATCAAAAATTGCTCCTTTGAAAAATTTCAGTTCTCTTTCCCCATAGCTGCCTTCTCCTGGCAACCCAGGACTGGCTGTATGATGCTACAGCTCTCTGCCTTTTCAGCATGACTTCCCATTTAGCAGGTGGGGAGTATCTGCCAAAATAAGCTTTATTCTTCTGTGGAAATGATAAGAAATGTGTAAAAACCCTTTTCTGTTGGGAAAGGGCACGTTCTTCCTGGAATCTGATCTGAAAACAAAATCTCATTGCACAGCCTTAACCATCTCCCTGGAAACAAGAACTTGGGGGTAAAATGACTAACCGCACAATTCCCAATATCAGGGTGGCTACACGGGGACACAGGCAGGCTCATGCAAAGCACTATTGGAGGACAGAGAAGTAAGCATTTAGATCAGTCTTGTAGAACCAGCAAAGTATGCCCCCAAGAAAAGAATTATGAGCTGAGTTTTGAAAACTAGGAATATGCTTTCACTAGGATATGAAACAAACAAGCAAACAATTTTATTTTTAATGAAAGGTATTGGTGAGGGTTCAGACTTCAAATAAGAACAAGAAATTTTCCAAAGTTAATATAATAAAGCAGGGGTTTATATGTTGTATTTTTGTCACTGTAACTACATGGATTGATAAGGATTTGAGAAGGAAGTAAAGAGATGACCAAAAGGGTAGAGTCCCTTCCTAATTCACCCAGAGCAGCTTGGTTGTACATACTGGGGTTCCATCATAAAAATAAAAAAATTAAATAAAATGAATAAACACTTCTACTAGAAAAACATAAAAAATATTTTGATGATTTTTGAAAAGATTTGAAAAATACAGTATTAGAAAAGTCATCCTTTGTCTTTTAAAAACAGCACTGTGGTAAGCCATAAACATCTGCTCTGTGAATATTCTCTCGTTAGAGTAAGGCATCTGTGTATCTATGTCCTGATCTCACTGTGGGGCACAAGAACTTTTTTGGTTCCTCCCACTTTATCTGTGAAATGGTAAAACTTCTGGGTCCAACCAGACAGTTGTGTGAGATTCAAGGAATGGGTATTCCCTGGCAGTTTTCCCACCCTAGTTTCCTTTAGCTGAGACACATTAGCAACTGACTATACCTGGCCTTCCTTCTCATTCGGCTGAGGCTTCCTATTTAGTTTGTAGTTTAGACCTGATATTGGCCAAAGGCTCTCTTCCAAGTTACCCTTGGCATTTCTTTCTTTTTCTTTTTTAAGATTTTGTTTTTAAGTAGTCTCTACACCCAACGTGGAGCTTCAACTCACAACCCCAAGATCAACAGTCACATGCTCTACCGACTGAGCCAGACAGGTACCCCCTAGACATTTCTATTCAAGCTGTGGAGTCCATATGACTCAAATTCTGAATTTTCTTCAGGATTCAAGTCCCTCCTTGAAAAGTTATGTTCACATCTCACAGGCGCTCTCTCAGTTCTAAAAATATGTACAGCTAAAGTAATACCATTTCAACTCCTAAAATATGCCCTATATGATGATTGGTGATGTTTCCTAAATGTTAAAGGAATTTGTTGTAATTTCTAAATAAATAGAGACTTTGAAAACCCTGAAAAGAAAACTGTTTCTCAGTAACAAGACTGAAAAATTATATGTCTTGCCTTTCTACATCCCCAAATGCAGGCTTCAAGAGTCCAGCTGGTATAAGAAATTTGTTTATTTTCAGGAACATTAATCAAAATGCATTCTAAATGTCACCCTTACCAAGTAAATATTAATGTACATGGGTCTCTGCAGAGGCACTAAAAGTCTGTTTCAGCTTGCTAATGTGGTTATTCATATAGCAGCAATGTCAGTGCTGGACTTAGAGGCCAATTAAATTGTTGAAGGATGAGAAAATGAACCTGTGTCTTCCTGGATTCAAACAGTGGGTTTTAGGACAGGGAGTTAAAGTTCAATAATATTATTCTACAGTTGTGGAAGCCAGAAAGGTGTAGCATTTTACCCACAATCACCAGCACCTTTTTTGTCCTTAGATCTTATCTGTGAAATAATACTTTTGGGCCCAAAATGAATGAAATGAATTCAAACAATAGTACAGCTGGAAGCAGGACCTGTCAGGTTCTTCCCACCATTCCACACAGGATATTTCAAAAGGGAAAAGAGAAAAATGCTAGACCTGGCCAAGGCCATAAGAGTTAAATAGGCCACATGAACACCCAAGTTATATTCATATTTCTAGTAATTTTCCTAATAGTAGAAATGTTTCATCTGAAGTTAACAATGAGTCATAAGTATGGAAGTGAAAATTCCACCATCGAATGGAAGAAGTGGGGCCAGAACTGCTGTTCCCAATGCTATTATGTTAACTGGTGCCAGGATGGCTACACAAGAATTCCTGGAATTACTGAAAAGTCTGGATCCCAAAGCCCTACAGAAGAGATTTTGATATAGGAGACTTAGGGCAGGGCTCATAAACCTGTGTGTGTAGAACAAAGCTCATGGGCGCTTCTATCTGATGCAGTCATGTTCACAATCTTTGAGACCCCTTTTCACACTGACCTTTTATTAAAGGACGCTTCCTTCAGG
Source organism: Cryptoprocta ferox (assembly GCA_028646485.1). Classification (NCBI taxonomy): domain Eukaryota; kingdom Metazoa; phylum Chordata; class Mammalia; order Carnivora; family Eupleridae; genus Cryptoprocta; species Cryptoprocta ferox. The sequence continues at coordinate 70,729,240 of CM053577.1, forward strand.
TTCTCAGTGGAATTTCCTCACATCCGTCCAGCTGGGAAAGATGTGAGATACCCAAAAGGAGTTTCTGTTTTCAAATTATGGCCTGCTTGTCTGTTTTTAGCTAACCATACACCCTGTGGCTGGTCACCTTACACATTTGATGATAATGATGATGAGAACCATAATGACCAGAATAACAATAATCATGGACAGAGTCTACTACACCAGTGCTTCTTAAACTTGAATGCACATAGGAATTACCTAGGGACCCTATTAAAATGAAAATTCTGACTCTGCATCTGAGATGGGGCCTGAGGTTTTACATTTCTAGCACATTCCCAAATGATGCTAACATTGCTGGTCAATGGATGACAATTCAAGTAGCAAGGCACTAGACTTTTTAAACTGGCTAACTAAGGAGAATAGAGTTTATTTCAACTCCCTTAAATATTCAGCATCTGAAAAGGTAAATAAGCAGAGTACTGGCTTCTGAAAATAGTACTAAAACCTATAAAGGCAGTCAGGTATCACTGGGCAGTGATTCATGCAAGCAGTGGACAGAGCAAAATAGTGTCATTGATGACCTATAGGCCACAAAAACTAAAACTAAAACAGGCCATTGAGTACATTTTCCCCAAAAGACTTTATGTCATGGGGTTTTATGCTTGTTTGTAAGGTGATAAAGTCCTGCCATCTCTTTAGGTCACAACCACATGACTTATCCCAGCTCCATGATTCCTACAGTTGTTTGTTGCTCCTGTAAATGAACATGCATTTATTCTGGAGAAGCCACAAAAGCGGGGCAAGCTTTCTGTCATATATGGATCCCCCCTTCCTTTTATAAATCCCAAGTCATAAACATGGCACAGTGAAAACAGTCCCATGATTCTGTGGTAGACACCTTGCATACAAAGCTAATCATTATTTGAGCAATTAAATAAGCAGTAATCACAGTCTCAGGAAAAACAGAAAGCAATTCTCAACTGAGAGAAAGGAATACAATCTTCATAATTACATTCTTTATTTTTGTTTTTATACCATTTCCTTCATCAGACTAGGAAAGAACATTTAGCAAAATGCAGAGCCCATTGTAAGTATTCAGTAAATACTTGAAAACTGATTAACTGAATTATAGATATCCAGATACTTTTAAAACTTAAGGCTTTTTAAAATTAGATCTCCCAAAAGTTTTAAGTAATAAATAATGGTAAGGAAAATTAGAAAAAATAAACATTGGGAGACTGGAGACAATGCCTTATGTACAGTCAGGAATATCAATTGTCCACTCAAATGCATTCTCCCTTCTTAACCGAAAAATCCGAAGTTAATTCAGGATTTAGTATAGACCCTTTGCTCTTCAGGATGTCTGTCTCATTGCAGAGGATAAATGATATTAACCCAGACACAGAAACTGCACCCTCCTCTGTCAGTGAGTGTTCTAAGGATAGGCATGTGTCCCCATGCTGTCCAACAGGATCTGACATAAAGTTTTCTGGGGGCTTCTGGAAATGACTGTCCTCTGTTAATGAAAACTGGAAAGTGCTCTCTCACTTCCTCTCTGCTTAGGAGGATGCCATTTTAGGGTGAGGCTTGATGGTGCTGCGACAATTTTGTGATCATAAGGCAAAAATTTATCCAAATGTTCTAACCATATTGAGCACTGATCAAGCCCTAGAATGGGCTACCTCTTAGCTCCTTGTTATGGAAAAAAAAAACCACCTCAATTGTGTAAGGCACTTTTAGTTGGGTATTCCATTAGATGTAGCTGAGAGCATATTACTAATACAGTATGCTTCTCCTTATTTATATGTATATATTTTAAAATCTAACACAGACTTCCCAAAAAAGAACAATTAATAAGTCTATGGTTAATAATTCTTTTGAGATAATCATTTATTGGTTTGGGTTATAAATTCTTGATTATAAATTGACATCCATAAATGTGTTAGCTAGGTGTCTACCACTACCTGTAGGGGGGAAACCACACATGTTTTAATAGAGGTAATCATTTATACATTCATTCACTCAACACACATTTAACTGACAAGTTCTAGGTCAAAGCTGTGCTTGACACTGAAGAGACAAGACAGGTAAATTCCCCTCTTCATGGACCTGACATTCTAGTGGGGCAGAGAGAAAATTCACAGATTTATAAATATGATTACTAACATCAAAGATGTAAACCTAGAATGATTATGCAAAGAGCAACTGGGGCGTTATCTTTGAATGAGTTTGTTAGGGGAAGCTGATACTGATGTAGGAGCATAAAAATCCAGTGAGGTGACAGTCAATCCAAAGGGCTGCCATTTCATAGCAGAGCACTAACTGATAAACCCAGTCTCCAGGGTATTTGAAGCTAATCAAGGAAAAGGACATGACCCTAAGAGGCAGCGTGCACACGAGCTTTATTGAGCAGTGCTTGGATAGGGTTGCATGACAGCAAGAAACTGTACAGAGGCTATACCTCAGGCAGAGGAGACGCTAGTCAGAAGAGAAGGAGGGTTTAGTGTCTGGGTGATGTTACTCAGCATGGCTGGGAGCCTCTGGGTCAGGCAGCTCCAAAGGCCATAGCAGCTTGAGGCCTTCTAACTGCAAGGACCTGTCATATAAATTGATAACAGCTCTGAATGAGGTTTCACAGTGTATGCAAAGCAACCAGTTTCAAATGGCCAAAGTGTGCTTCTTTGACTCATTTTTTTAATGTTTATTTATTTATGGGTGGGGGGGGAGCATAGAAAGAGTGAGAGTGACAGTGTGGGAGGGGCAGAGAGAGATGGAGAAAGAGAACCCCAAGCAGGATCTGTAGTATCAGTGCAGAGCCCTACACAGGGCTCAAACCCACCAAATGTGAGATCATGGTCTGAGCTGAAACCAAGAGTCAGTCATTTAACAAACTGAGCCACCCAAGAACCCTTCTGTGACCTATTTTTAAAATAATTGGAGGTGTAAACTTTTGGGTATGATGCTGGTGGGCTTTTGAGCTCATAGGTCTTAGCCTGCAGTGAGAAAACAACCTAGGGGCCAATACGCAGAGACCAACCTATTGTTTTCAAGGCAGGACTGGCAAGAACAGTAACTGACATTTGCCCTACAGTAGTTCTGATAAGCTGAAGCCTGACTTAAGAAATAATGTTTATCAGCCAGAAAGGACAGAGTTCTGAAAACTTCCCTAATTGGTCCAGAAAACAAGGTGAAGAAAAAAGCAAGTAAAATTGGCTGGATTCTCAAGTTTCTATTTATCTGCTCAAGGGACTTGAGAAAACAGGTAGAAGTCAGCTGCCTTTCATCTCCAGGTGTGGCAGGAATAGCATGTTTAAAGACAAAACTGAAAAAGTATAGTTTTATCAAGGTTCTTAGCGAATTTCACTTTTGATTTAGGCTGGGAAGTTCAGGAACACTAAGAAACAAAGACACTAGATCCAAGTGATTTCACTCAACATAGATGTGAAAGGAAACTTGGAGTCTATGTTTCAATGAGGAAACTGGGCTCAGAAAAGTTAATGGCTGTCAAAGTTCACCTTGCTAATTAGGGATAGTCTGAAACTTTACTCCTTGACTTCCAGCCCTGGGCTTCAAAAACCCTAGCAAACCTCTGTTGATTATATAATCTAATAATCTCAAGGGTTTTTAGAGGAGCCAGAGTGCATAAGGTTCCTGTTTTTTGAGATATAACCCCTTCTTTTTTTTCCAACTCGAGACACCACTGACATGTAATGTATCTAAGTTTAAGGTACAGTGCAATGGTTTGATAAACGTGTATACTGCAAAATGATTACCACAGTAAGGTTAGTTAACACTCCCATCCCCTCACATACATACATTTTGCATGTGTGGTGATAATATTTAAGACAGATCCTCTTAAAAACTTTCAGGTATATAATACAATATTGTTAATTATAGTCACCATGCTATACATTTGATCCCTGAACTTATTCATCTTATAGCTAGAAGTTTCTACCCTTTGACCAACATCTCCCCCATTTTCCCCATCCTTCCACCCCTGGAAACCACCATTTTATACTCTCTATTTCTGACCTTGGCTTTTTAAAATTCCACACATAAGTGAGGACATATAGTATTTGACACTGTCTGACTTTCCCACTTATTATAATGCCCTTAAGGTCTATCCATGTTGCTGCAAATGGCAGGGTTCCCTTCTTTCACATGGTTAAGTAATATTCCATTGTATATATTCCATTGTGTGGGTGCACAACATGTTCTTTATCTACTCATCTGTCAAAGAACACTTAGGTGTCAAAGAACACCTACTCATCTGTAGGTTCTTTCTACATTTTGGCAATTTTAAATAATGCCCAAAGAACACTGGTGTACATATATCTCCTTGAGATAAGGACTTCATTTCCTTCAAATATATCCTCAGAAGTGGGATTGCTGGATCATATGGTAACTCTATTTTTAATTTCTTGGGCAATTTCCGTACTGTTTTCCATAGTGGTTGCACCAATTAACTGTCCTACCAACAGTACACAATTGTTCCCTTTTCTTCACCACCTCACCAACACTTGTCTCTTGTCTTTTTTATAATAGTCACTCTAACAGGTTTGAGGTAATATTTCATAGTGACTTTGATTTACATTTCCCTGATGATTAGCAATGTTGAGCACTTTTTCATGTACCTGTTGGCCACTGGCCATCTCTAGGTATCATTTAGAAAAATCATTTGGTAGCCTGAGAGTCTGGAACTACACACTCTGTAAAAACAAACATTTAAAACACAACTAGAGTATGCCTTTTATGCATTAATTTCTTGTGGCAAAAAATGAACTTAATGTAAGCTATTCTGCACCTTAAAAAAGTTCACCCTTAAAAATATAGGTGTGAGCAGAATTTTATCAGAAGAATGCATTAATCCCTCTTCCTTATTAGAACCTATTCAAGTCCTCTGCCATTTTTTAATCAGAATTTTTTTCTTTGTTATTGCATTGTAGGAGATTCTTATATATATACTTTGGATATTACTCCCTTATCAGATATAAGATTTACAAATATTTTCTCCATTCTATAGATTGCTTTTTCATTTTGTTCATTGTTTCTTTTGCTGTACAGAAGTTTTTTAGTTTGATGTAGTCCCATTTTTTTATTTTTGCTTTTGTTGCTTAAGTTTTTGCTGTCATATCCAAAAACCATTGCCTCGAACAATGTCAAAAAGCTTTTTCCCTAATGTTTTCTTCTAGTAAAGTACATTTTTAGTTCTTACATTTAAATCCTCAATCTATTTCAAGTTAATTTTTGTGAGTTGTGTAAAATCAGGGTCCAATTTCATTCTTTTACACATGAATATCTACTTTTCCCACCACTATTTTTTAAAAGACTATCCTTTCTTCATTGGGTATTCTTGACTCCCTTGTCAAGTATTAGTTGACCATAGGTGGGTTTATTTCTGGGCTCTCTATTCTGTTTCATTGGTCTATGTGTCTGTTTTTATGCCAGTACTATATGACTACTATGGCTTTGTAACTAAGTTTGAAATGAGGAAGTGTGATGCCTCCAGCTTCATTCTTCTTTCTCAGGATTGTTTTGACTATTTGGGGTCTTTTGTGGTTCCATACAAATTGTAGGAGTTTTTTTTTTCCCTGTGAAAAATGCCATTGGAATTGTTATAGAGGTTGCATTATGTCTGCAAGATTACACTAGTGTATATTTTAACATTTAACATTTGGGTAGCATAGACATTTTAACAATATTAATTCTTCCCAACTATGAACACAAGATATCTATTTATTTGTTTCTTCGTCAAGTATTTTCATCAGTGTCTTACAGTTTTCAGTGTGCAGGTTCTTCAGCTACTTAGTTAAATTTATCCATATTTTATTACTTTTAATTCTATCACAAACATGATTTTTTAATTTCTTTTTCAGATAATTCACTGTTAGTGTATAGAAAAGCACTTGATTTTTGCATATTGATTTTGTTGTATCCTGTAACTTTACTGAATTCATTTATTAGTTCTAACAGTTTTTTGGTAAAGTCTTTAGGATTTTCTATATATAAGATCATATAATACACACAAAAAAATTGTACTTCTTTCTTTATGATCCAGATAACTTTTGTTTCTTTTTATTGCCTAATTGTTCTGGCTAGGACTTCCAATACTATGTTGAATAGGAATGGTAAGAGTAAGCACCCTGTCTTTTTCCTGATCTTAGTGGAAAACCTTTCAACCTTCCATCACTGAGTATGATATTAACTGTGGGTTTGTCATATATGGCCTTTATTTATGTTGAGATATGTTCCTTGTATACCTAATTTATTGAGAGTTTTAATTAGGAAAGAATGTTGAATTTTGTCAAATGCTTTCTCTGCATCTATTGAGATGATTATATAATCTTTATCTTTTATTCTGTTAATGTGATATATGACATTTATTGATTTATGTACATTGAAATCCCAGGGATGAAACTTGGGATACCTTTCATCCCAGGGATGAAACCCACTTGATCATGGCTTATGATCCTTTTAACATGCAATTGATTTTGGTTTGCTAGTATTTTGTTGAGAATTTTTGCATCTGGTAACCTGGGTTCATGAGTGCCTGGAGCTTAGGATTGCAAAGGCTGATTGGGAGCCTAGGGCCACTAGAGCCAGCATGTACCATGGTGAGTGGGAGACCTGATATAAATCTTTTTAAAGATATGCTTTAGGTATTTGACTTTATTAGAATTTGTTCTAAGGCTGAAAATTAATGTAGAGTTTATTTGTTAGAGATCATGGTTATATTTTTTAAACATTTTCTATAAATGCCCACTTTCAGAAGAAAGCAGCGTAGCTCAATTAAAAGCTATCAGAATGTTTTTCCATTTCTTTGTGTCTTCTTCAATTTCTTTCATAAGCTTTCTGTAGTTTTCATCGTACAGGTCTTTTACGTCTTTGGTTAGATTTATTCCTAGGTATTTTATGGTTTTTCGTGCAATTGTGAATGGGATCAGTTT
>CM053577.1:70736668-70771151 GCA_028646485.1 Cryptoprocta ferox
AGCAGTTCTGTGGCTGTGACTTCTTCCTGGAGTTGCTTTAGAGGAGAGTTCTTCCGTTTTGTCATTTTGGCTAGCTTTCTGTCTCTTGTTAGTTTTAAAAGCTCGTTATGTACTGGGCACCTGTTAGTATTACTCTGTTAAAGGAGGCTCATTGACTATCCAGGACCTGTCATTTCAGAATGTGTTCTTTTAATCGTCTCCCTTGGTTTCTCTTGTTGTGCCTCTGATTATTTTATTTCCCTGGTCAGTCATATGGGAGACTCCACCATGTATATTTTGGCTTGTTTTTTGAGGTATCCCTGAAAAGGAAGCAGACTAGCATACAGGGAAGAAAAGCACGCAAATGCACAGACAATTCAAACAAACAAGGAAGCCAAAAGGGGAAAGAAGTAAAGAAAAGGAAAGCAAAGGAAAGGAAAGGAAAGGAAAGGGATGGAAAGGAAAGAAAAGGAAGAAGAGAAGAAAAGATAGAAGAAAAAGAAACAAAAACAAAAAGAAAAAAAAAGAACAAGGTGGGGACAGAGACAGCAAAATTCTGAGTGCAGTCCAAAAGCATATAACCAGCCAAGAGGAGAGATAAGAATATGCTACTGGATATATATCTGGATGGGAACATAAAAGAAGGAGAAGCAAAGAAAAAAGGAAAGAAAAAAAAAAAGAAAAAAAAAGACAACTCCCCTGTGCGGACGGGCGTGGTCTGGCGTCAGGTCAGGTCTCGGGGGCTGCTCTCTCCGAGGCCCCGCCTTGGTGGTTGCGGGGAGAAGTATGGCGCCGCCTCAAAGCTTTGCTGGAACCAAGCGTCGCAAGCCGCCCTTCTGACTGAGATCTCCCTGTGCCGCGGGCGAGCCAAACTGTATTCTCCAGCTGCGCCTCACTTCCAAATCCCAGTCCGTGCAGTTCAACACAGTCACTGGGGATGAGATGCGTTCCCACTGGCAGCCGGCCTCCTGGCCCGGCTTGAGCCGCCCTTTTCGCGGAGCCACCGCCGCCGCCACCGCCGCCGCCACCGCCGCAGCTGCCGCTTTTCAAGGCGCCTTTTTTGGCGCCGCCGCCGCCGCTTCCGGTGCGGCTTGGAGTGGATGCCGCTGCTGCTGTGCCCAAGTAAGAATTCGCCGGCCAGATGGGATGGATTTCTCTCCCGGCACTCGGCAGTTATATATGGGGAGACGGGTGAGTTTTTCCTCCCTTAGAGACGGTTCTAGGTGCGTTTTCCATCTCTCTTTCCAAGATGTATTCTTGAGTGCCTTTTATAGAGCAGACATTATTAAGCTACTTAGGCTTCAGTGGTGGTCAATATTAATAAAAAAAAAACCCCAAAAATCTCAGGCAGAAATTTTGAGTTGCATAGAAATTGTCATTTGTTCAGATAGACTATGTCTGTCTCCATTTCTCACCTTGGGATGATGACTGCACTTTCCATGTTCATAACTATAATATTTGAAAGTCTGACCCCAAAGTCGTTTTCCATCAAAAATACGAAGAATATGTGTTCTTTCTCACTCTCCTTCTCTTTTACCATTCCCTCCTTTTTCTCTTCTTCCTTCCCTCCCTTTTTTACTTCTTTTTATTTTCACTGTCAGAATGTGCAAAACCACTTCTTCCAGAATGATATTTTTATTTGTTGTTTGTCAAGGGACTGAACATAAACCTTGAAGTGTATTTCACGTCAGTAGAAATACTCACAGTTATAGTTTCCCTTAAATCAACCCCAATGACATATACCTTTGATATGTGAATGAAAATAAAAATCTATCCTTAAACCAGGCCCACATCCTTGTAGCATACAGATTGGATTGAAGGACAGAAGTGGCCAATGCTCATTAGCATGTATACAAGTTGCAGATTTCAGAGCTTTCTTCTTCAATACAACTTGAAAAAAAGTAGAAAAGGAAAGGATTCAGGAGAGATACATTTTGAATTATTGTTTCAGGCTAAAAAATAATCAGGTATTTTTCAAAGCAAATGAAGACATAATGGATTCAGTCAGATATGGATTTTGGTAATTAACTTAGTTCTTAATTAAAACTATATCTGATATCTCATTTTCACAGTTTGTGAAAAACTGAATTTTTCGTGTCTTTTGGGTAATGAGTTACCATCAAGTATTGGTTATTTATATCACAAAACACATAAATTCATTCTTTCTTGACATACTTATTTTGTGTGACTATCTTTTCTCCTTGAGAACCATCACTGAATCATCATGCTAGGGTTTTATTGTTTGTGGTGTAAAAGCTATGTTGAGCTCTGATTCAAGATCTAATTTTTTCTTCAGTTAATGCTGCTGCCTTTTTTTTCTTGACATGGAAACAGATTTTTAAAATTTATAATCAAAAGTGAACTATTACCTTGTGTTCAACCAACATGTTGACTTTGATTTATAATATTTTATGACAATATTTTATGTATGTTAATAATAGTTGATATCATTCACTGCTAAAAACTATTTTCTCTTAGAGATAATGTAAAATAATCAAAATTAGAGTCTGCAAAATGAGAGAATCTGCCCATTTAGTATCATTTTGGTTTGGATCCTGAAACCTGTTTAACTGAACGTCAGAATGATAGTCACAGCCATAGGCAAAACCAGATACCGTACCAGTAGATATGATGAAGACGTTTATGTAATTTTCTTAAAACTGATAAAGTGTATTTTACATTTTGCACAATTAACTTTGGAAATTATAAAAACTTAGTCTAAACAAATATATTTCTCATTAGGGCTTGCTTCCTGGTAAAAGGTTAACAACTTATTCTCTATGTGAAAAAATAAGAAAATGTAGTGAATCAATTACATTGTTCTACCAGTTTGGTTGGCATTTCTCTTTTAATTCCACTCAAAGAAAATTTCTAAAGTGATAAATCAATTCTTACACTCTTATTCTGTTGTTTTCTTCTTAAGTGATAAAGCACAGTCTTCTCAGAATTTGTAAAAGTTAATACAGTCTTCTTCCCAGAGAATTGAGGAATAAAGTGGGGATAGTTTTGAGTGCTATTTGCTGATTGTTACTCAGTTTTATGGTCCTCTTTCAGAAAGTGCTGGAAAAGTGAATCAGTGGTCAGTTTCTAAAGTCACCTAATCTTTTCCTAGCCCTTGAAACTTCCTCTGTGAGCACCTCTGAATGTAAAGTGGAATTCTTTAACAGAGTTAATTGTACACAACAGTCTTCATGTCTTCATTAAAACTCTTTCCTGGGCTTTTGTCATGCTTTGGTAATTTTGAAAACAACCACAAAATTAAATTTAAACTTTTAGAATAGAAAACTCCTTTGTGTATTTTTAGGGTAAGGAAACAGAGGAAGATTATAATGACACCGATTTTCAAAACCTTAAGTTGGCTCCAGAAGATACTAAGTGAACCACTGAAATTAATTGCAGTCGAAGAGACCATCAGATATTTTGGTGGCCTTTCATTCCACTGAGGTAAAACATGACAGCTCCTGGCACTGCCAGAGTCAGACTTGCTTTGGTGATAAATCAGTTGTAGAAATGACATGTCAAAGTTAGAGGAGAGGTTGTGGTTTCTGGGTCTCAGACTCAGTACATTTAATGAAAGACCAAGGGCCAACCTCAGCTGATTTTTCGAAATTATGTATCGGGTAATTGCAGTTGAATGATTTTGAAATTGCTTGGTTTCTTCTCTCATTCACTGTTAATTCTGCTTACACTCAAATAAGAATAGAACTTGTTTTCTCATTCAATGAAAGTCTTGCGAATAGGTAGTGGTTCTGAAGATGTGGAATTTGCATAACTTATTTCAATTTCAAATGCTAAGAAAATGATTAAGTTCAACCCATACATTGGCCACAGTGTTGGTAATTTAGAGTAAATGGTCTTGAATTATCCAATAGATTACTTACCACAAATGTGGAGTCAATAATATGTATGCCAGTGCCCTGCACACATGATAATATGACAGGTTGTGATAGCTTTTTATACTGTTAAAAGTAACAGAGGATTTCCACAGAATATCTGGAAAATATTGAAGAGGGTAAGAGGAAATTAAAAGCTACTAAAAATACTTTTTCAGTCTTTTTGGTGTGTATATGTATCCGAAGAGTGAAAAAACACTTATTTTTATTAAAAGTTTTATTCTCCTCTTTTACTTAATATTATGTTTTGAAAATTTCTGTCTTAAATATTCTTCAAAATTATGATTTTAATGACTGTATTATATTCCATTTTATGGTTGGCCATAATTTGTTTAGCTATTCTCATATTTTCAGACATATGGTTTATTTCTGATTTCTTGCTTTTTTATAACCATCTTCCACATTTGAAAAATCTTTCTTTGATTATTTGCTTAAGGTTTCAAGAAATGGGATAATGGCTTGAAAGACTTTGAGACTTTTTAGACTTTGAGACTTGAGTCCAATCTATTCTTCAAAAAGTTGTACCCTTGTATACTCATGCTAACAAATTTTGATATTATTTTTCTCATATCACTATAGTGTTTTACCCAGTATTATATGTGTCATATTTTTAATTTGAAAACTATCATTTCTGTTTAAATATCCATTTTTTGAAAATCTTAGAATGTATTTATTAGCCATTTGTGTTCCTTTTGGGTGTGGGACTGGTCTGCTCATGTTCTTTGCTCATTTTGTATTAAGATATTTCTAATTCATTTTTGCAGATTATTTATGTATTAAGGACGTTAATCTTTTTGTGTTAAATTTATTCCCCATATGCCACTTGATTTTCAATTCAATTTGTGATATTTTCCTTTGCTCTTATGTTGAGAAAATAATTTTACATCTAGACATTAAATATCCAACTATATCTCCTTTTAACACTCTTTGATTTAATTTATTTTGTATTTAATTCTTAAATGAGAAATTATTTTGGTATAAAATATAAGATCTTAATTGATTTCCCTCACTCTAACCCAAAATAAAGATTTTCTCAACACATACATATACATAAATATTTTTTTCTTCCAGTATATATTATAATCTGTTCCAGAGTAACTTACTCTACTTCATTATCTGTTGAATCTTATACTGCATCAATATGTTATAGTGACTTTTAATGTACATTTTAACATATAGTAAGGCAGGGTTTTTTGCCCCATTAATTTCTTTCCTAATTTTTAGTTAACCACACTTATTTTTCTTTCAGATGAATTTGAGAATTATTTTGCAAGTTTAAAAAAGTGCCAGGATGTCTGGGTGGCTCAGTTGGTTGAGTGTCCAACTTGATTTCAGCTCAGGTCATGATCAAACCCCACGTCAGGCTCTGTGCTGAGTGTGAAGCCTGCTTAGGATTTTCTCTCTCTCGCTCTCTCTCTCTCTCTCGCTCTCTCTCTCTCTCTCTTACATAACACCTTTTTGGGAAAATGAAGTTGGATTATAATTAGTGAACCTAACATAAAACCATCTGTCAAAGGAGAAATGTTTATAGGGTCTGGCTCAAGTATCACAGAGCAGGACAAAGAAGAGTGGAATTACAGCTAACAGGCACAAAGTTGTAACTGTTTCAATCCACCCACTTTGCTCCTGAGCACCGTGTGCATATTTCTACACATATTTGAACTTCCACACAATGCACTACATTTCCACCTTACAAGATGCAGCCTTTCATCATATAAGAGAAGGAGTTTTTCCCTCTTCTCAGAGTGAGGAGTCACATCATCCCAGCAGTTACTATGCAAATCAATGGCCATATCAATTACTCCATAATTTCAGTCCCAGTCTCACCTAAAGACTAAATAATAAAATTTTCCCCTCACAAACTTGTATTAATAATAAGGGGAAAAAGGAGATAGAAGGAGAAAGTAGTTAGTACATATAAATAAATTTATATGTATAACAGAAAGAGAAAATATGCAAAACTGTTAAATATGTTGAAGTACTTAGGAGTGAAATAAATAGATGTTTGTGACTATTTTTTAAGTGATTCAGCTAAAAATATATAGTTGAAGCAAACTGGAAAAGTATTATCAATTGATGGTGGTTGCTATATGATTTTTTTTGTATTTCATTGTTTTATGTATGTTTGAGACTTTTATCACAAACTTTAAAATTTATATTTGCAGTCGAAATTAAATTGTTATTATTAATTGATATATTTTGCTTTTTTCTAATATCTTGATGTGTGCTTTATGTTTCTCATGCTCTCTCATTTCCTTTATATGCTCTCTTTTGCATTGTGTACTATATTTTATCTTATATCTAGTACCTCATGAGATTTATATCCAGTGTCATCTTTTTAATAAACTAGTTTATCTAGTATGAAATCATCAATCAAAAAGTCAAGAGTATTAAGGTGTCCACTTAGCTGAACCAATGCATAGAATAGACACGTGGCTGTGCAAGGAGGAGTGGAGATGAGGATAAGAGCCTGACTTCTCTAAGTACTGAAGTTCCTACTTACCTTTCCTTCACTGAATGTTCACTGCATTTAAAGACATTAGTACACTTTCCATTGGTTAGAAATAATAATTTAAATAAGACTCCACTTATTTTCTTTATGGAATTCATGTCACCCTCCTAATCCTAAATCCACTTTCTTCTTGAGGGTCCCTGAATATTTCACATATAGTGTTAGAGTCTATTGTAGATTTCCTATAGCAATGGCCCATTATTACTGCCCTCAGTTTGTGAAAATATTAGCCTATACCACATTTACCAATTTTGAGGTGTTTTTAAAGTTGAGGAAATATTTATTTCCAACCAACGTTATGATTTATTGAGCTTCTCCAATGTACTTGAGTATTTCAGTTTTTATATTCCTTTTCCTTTAAGAAATTGAGACAAATTCTCAATTGTGGACATATGAAACATTCAATAGGGAACTCGTAGTACTTTTCTTAACCAACTATGAACCAGTGACCCAAGAAAAGGCACAGGTACATTGACCTTTCCTAACTCATGGACAGTTACCAGTTATCCTCCTCCTTAAGGGGTTGGGAAACATCATTTCTTTTTTTTTTTTAAATGATTATTTATTTATTTTGAGAGAGAGAGAGAGAGTGTGTGTGTGCACGTGCAGAGATTGGGGCAAAGAGAGTGAGGGGGAGACAGAGAATCCCAAGTAGGCTCTGCACTATCAGCGCAGAGCCAGATGCAGGGCTCCATCTCATGAATGGTGAGATCATGACCCAAGCTGAAATCAAGAGTTGGATGCTCAATTGACTGAGCCATACCATTTCTTGTCTTTTTTTTTGTGTGTTTTAACTTTAGTTACCTAGTATTGACTCCTAGTCCCAAAGCCTTCTTTACTCTTTCTCTGATAAGACCTGATATGTTCTCATATAAATAGTAGTCCTAGATGCTTGCCATGGTCCTGTGGTACTTCCAAATTGTCACTCAGGTTAGATTACCCTCACTCCGATTGGATTAGGTTGGTTCACTGCCTAACCTTACTCCCTCTTCCAACTGCCAAATGATCGCTTTCTTCACGTGGGTGACATTACTAAAGGGTAAGAAGACAACTCACAGAGAATATTTTTACCACTTTTACCGAGGAATTAGGTAGTTAACAAAAATACCCTCTGCATATTTATCTCAAACTTCTATTAGGACAGGAGATTCACTCTGGTAACTTTTCTCTGCTTTTAAAAATCATTTTCTGTTGAAGATTTCTCTGCAGAGCAAAATAACATATTAGAATTTTCTGACTACTGAACAGTTAATTATTTATCCAGTGGATACATGAAAAAAAAAAAACCCACATCGTTCCTATTAGTTAATATGTATCCAAGGAATCCAAACTAAGAACAATAACTAAACAAGTAGTAATAGAAACTAGTTATTTTACTGGAAACTATATGTGTTCTATATTCAAATAGAAGTTACTTTTATATTACCCCCCGACCCATTCATTAGATTATTTAGTTTAGTCAAAAGTGGGTGTCATAGTGAGCAAGAAATTTCTTAAAATTCTCTTTGCAAGGATCATTTTGGAGGATGAGAAAAAGGAAAGCGTAAAGCAGTTTGTATAGGGCTAATTCACAGAATGTTGATATGATCATTTCCCCTGAGAAGAGAAGTAAAGTTTGTGTTTAGGCTTAAATGCTGAGCACAGTATGGTCATTGAAACCTGTCTATAAGAATAAATTGATTGTTATTCTGAATCCCTAGGTAAAAAAAAAAATTGAGTCAGTTATAACCCTCACTTCCTGGATTAGGTCTTAGGCAGAAATAAGCCAAAGAAAGATTAAACCTTTGTTTCTGATGAAACACTTTGAATTTGGGGAGCAGGTCTGCCTTAGTGAGAGCAGGTCTCTCCTCAATGAATAAGAGGAGAAAGGATGTGGCATTATAAAAGGGAAGAGTGCTAGCAGTAGGATAGGCTTTTGCTGGGCATGTTTTGCTAATTTATCTGATACCTTAAGACTGAATGCTCAAAGACTGAGTGAAACAACAAGATGCAGAGCAGCTCCAGTGCAGCCACTGCATGGTCCAAAGAGATTGGGTCATTAATACTACATTTGTCATCAGCTCCAATTATCCTGGCAGAGAATGCCTAAAAAATGAAAACATACTGCCTGTCATGGAAGAAGAGGAAGGAAAATAAGGAGACGGATGACCACTGGCATTTATTTTCTTTTATAATCCATGGCATTCAGTTCCAAGTTAAGTTGATCGTCTAGCAAAGATTTACATAAAATATTTCCTGATTCCTCAGGCTTGTGCAAGAGCCATTCTGCAAGCTATTGTCTTCCTGGGTTTTTATGTTTAACCCTCCTGTAAGACTGTAGAATCTCTCAGAGTACAGCCAGGTCTTACTGAACTTATCTAAATCTTCATATGATGTATCTATTACATAAGCCTTGTAAAAGGCAATCAGATCTCCATGGTCTCATTTTCCAGTCAGGTGAAATTCAGTTTTGTAAGAAACTTAAAGTCTATAGAAATAATCAAATAAACAAAATATAAAACAAAGCTATTAATATTGATAAGCTTTCATATAACATGCAATAAACAGTGATCAATATGTGGTTTGGAGACCTAGAAGAATTGAATCAGTAAGTGGTTATTGCCAGTTAGCAGGATGGAAATGTAATGTAAAAGAAATACACAAAGAAAAAAAAGAAAAGGAAAAAGAAAAAAACCCCTAAAACCCAAACCCAAAAAACCCAAACAAATAAACAAACAAAAAACAATAAAAAACCCAACAACAAACTAAAGACCACAAAACATCCTCTAAACAAATACATATAATCTAGTTTTGAGGTTACCATTGTTTTTTCCCCCTCCTTAACACTATGACAGTGGTAGATAGTTCTTACAGTTCTGTTTGTGATAGTCTTTCTTTAGGGTTGGGATGAAAAAGTTAAGACAGGATTCAGCTAATATTTGGAGACTTTCCTTTGCAGAGGATTTAGCAACTGTTCAAAAGCAAAAACAAAGCAAATATTGGGAGTTTATTTTATTTTTTAAAGACAAAGACTATTATTATTTAATAATTATTTATGTTTTTTTTTAATTTAATTTTTAAGTGAATATTGGGCATCCATGAGTTAGACACTGACTCTTTTTTCTTCTCAATTTTTTATTTAAATTCTAGGAGTTTGGACTGTAAGCATGTTCAAACATCAAACTTTGTATTGTTCAATAAGACCCAAGAGAAAAATATCCTGAATTATTAAAGTTGTTTGCCTTGATAGTTGAGTAACCATACTTAGAATTCCTTTTTCTCTGAATTAATTTTAGAAGAGGCAAATCAATGAGAATGACTCTCCTTTTATTATTCCCATCATTTTATTTAGGTGGTTTTAGGTTTGAGGGCATGTGAAAACCAACTCAGTTTTGATGAACGAAAGTTGGGAGTTTCACTACACAAGTTAGAAATCTTGACACAGACTGGGGCTACTGCTATGGTCATTATATCCAGCCTGATGGAACTATTCTCTGACTCGGCCCTGCTATTTTAATTCTCACCAGAATGAGAAAAATGGGGAATTTTTCACCTTAGCCATGTAGAAGAGAAGTAAAGTTTGTGTTTAGGCTTAAATGCTGAGCACATTTAAGGAGGAAACTTTAATATCATGCTCCAAGTGGAAATATGTCCAGATCTGTTACAATCTTCCATGAAGGTGGGAGGAGTAAGATGGAGATGGGGTGGTTGCCATCTTTTTTTTTCCTTTTGGCTTGGCACCCTGAATGTGTCTCCTTTATTTTTGAAATGCGTGACATTAAAAAGTTTTGGCATCAGTTGAATCATGTGAAAGGCTTAGGTATTGGAATAAGGCTATTAATTATTGGAATTAGTCTGTAGAAAACGTTTAGCAAGAGTCAGTGTCAGTATATTACTGTGTACATACTCTTTGCAAGGAGATCAAGTGGTAAAATAGAAAGTCAACCAGATTTAGAGTCATGAAAAAGAAAGATTTCAAAGGTCTTGTGGAAGGGTTTCAGATAAAAGGAAATATTCTTTTCCCCATGGAACATGCAGTATGAACTGCTGTTCTAGTTCTTGTTAATATTGAGTTTGTAAAATGGAAAATTTTTTTCTCTAACTGGAAGAATCATTTTTTATTTTATGATTAAGTTCCAGTTTTGCTCTTCTTTGTTTATTCAGATATTATAAAACTCTTAACATTTTTTAAGTTTAGTTTTTATTTTAGTCAAGGTTAACTAGGCTTATTATCTAAAGAGTCAAGTATTCTGCAGTCCTTATGAAAAAGAGCAGAGGGGCACTTGGGTCACTCAGGTGATTGAGCATCCGACTTCGGCTCAGGTCATGATCCCACAGTTTGTAGGTTCGAGCCCCGCATTGGGCTTTGTGCTGACAGCTCAGAGCCTGGAACCTACATCTGATTCTGTGTGTCCCTCTTTCTCTGCCCCTCCCCTGCTCATGATCTGTCTCTCCCTGTCTTTCAAAAATAGACATGCTTCACCTTCCTGACTCAAAGTTCTTCTTCCAGAGGCAACTACTTCCTACTCTTTTGGCTCATTATTTTGGTAGTATCCATAGTTCCAAAACACGTACTTACACTGTTACTTCTTGAGTTTTCCATTTCAGGCATTATTCATTGGTTACCTACCATGGAAGATGAAGATTTAGTTCTCTTCTCTGCCCAATGTCCTCAAACACTCAAAAGAGTTCTGTCACTTAACTTCCTGTATAGGACTTACACCTTCATTTTGATTGGCTAGCTTCTTCTGTAGCTTTGAAGTGTGTGGATGGCTAGTTTTATGAGATCTTGTGGTCCTAAAAATGTTCTATTCTATTCCCACAATTATTTTACAATATTTATGGATATATAATTTCATACTAAAGATGATCATTTCTCAAAATTTTCTTCAGTCTTTTTTTTTCTTGTTCTATTGACTTTTCTTCAAGTTCATTGGTTCACTTTCTTTTAGTATTTAATTTGCTGTTATCCTATAACTGAACAGATTTTAGATATTTTTAAATTCAATTTTAAACTTTAGTTAAAAGAATCTCTACATTTATTTCGAAATTATTCACTCATATGCATTCCTTTTTTTTTTATCAAATAAAAATATTTATAAAGTTATTTAAAAACTGTTGGCTGTTAATTCCATTATCCAGGTCATCTATTCATCTCATTCTATTGACTGTGTTACATTAACCTTCTAGGCATGTCTATTAATTTATTTTGTATATTGAATATTGTGGATGATAGTGTAGAAACTTGATTATATGCTGAAGAAGGTTGGTTGATGACCTTGATCCTATGGAGCCTTGGTTCTAAACTTTGTTGGGTTGGCTTTATTTTGGTTTTGTCTTTTATCTAAAGCTTCAGTCCTTAGTTCTGAGATATGGCCTTTAATTCTAAAGTGTAGATCCTCTGACCTTTTAGTAGGAATGCAGGACCTGATCTTCATTTCTGAGCCCATGCTACTGGGCAGCTGCTGAAATCTCTACTCAGTTCTAATACTTGCACAGCTGCTGCTTTCTGCTGGATTCCTTGGAGTCCTGTTCTTTGCATGTTAGTTCAGGAGTCGGTAACAACTTGAGGACATTGGATCTTTATCCTCTGTAAGTTTTTGTGACTCCTCTGTAGCTCTCTCCTTTCTGGGATTCCTCTTCCACCCAATTTCCCACCACTCTACTAGCCCCAAACATTGACCTCTGACTCTATAGAGACATCCCTTTTCTGTTTGGGCTCCATTCCTGTGCACTTGGGAAGTACTGTCAGTGGCAGTTAGAAAGTACCGTAAATAAAAGTCTGTTAAATGTAAGTAGAATTGCTTTCCAGTGGCTTTAGAAATTTATTTCATATTTTGTCCAAAACAATTATGTTTTTATAATTGTTATTGACAGGAAGGTACATCAGACATAAGCTACATTGCTATAACCCAGAGTTAATGAAGGTTTTGGAGTAATTGAATGGGGGCACATTCACAAAACAGAAACAACACTAACATTGGATATTAAATATTACTGTTGCTAAAAGATCCTTGGCTATCTATGATGGGATAGTTCTCACTTTTATTTTATCTCTCCCACTTTCTCTATGCAAATCGTACTCTTCTTCTCCAGTTCCAGTCAACCTAATCTCTGCCTTCCAGTTTCCATGTGTAAATTAAAAGCTCTCCCTACTTTATACTTAGCTATTGACTCTGTAAGCCAGGACATGGAAGTGACCCCTTTACTGATTTCTAGATGAACTCCAATTATGAAAAACTTTTTGTGATTTTTTTTTTGTTGAATATACTTTATTGAATTTTTTTTTGGGTTATGGAGAGCTGTTATATTCTTCTTCTATGCACAGGATTTCCATTCAAATATCCTCATGTGAAGTTTTCATCTTCCAAAGTGCCTCCTCCCTATTGTTAGCAGGCATTCTTACTTCCTCTGAATACTCTGTCTTCAGGGCACCTGCCCCTCCATCTCATATTTTTTCCTCTTTTCTCTTCTACATTTATTTTTCATAGCAGATAAAGAAATTTTCTTTGATTGGTTGAGGACTCCTCTGGCTTCTTACCCTCAGTACTCAGTGGCTCATCAAAATATTTCTTCTGAACACATAGGTGCTTATCCTAAGACATATGGTGAGCTCATATTTCTCTATCCTGTCATACCAGTAGTGTTTTGTTCTCCTTCTTTCAATCTTTGCTTTCACAGATTATTCTGTACTTTGTTTGTATTGTATTGTGGTATAGTGTACCATATTTAATTATTTTTATATGTAAAAGTGGCCCATAACTTTTTCTAAACAAAAAGGCCATTTCTACCCTTTACAAGAGATTTGCAAATATATTTTTGGTGCCTTGGTGTTTGTGAATCAGTGAGTTGATTTTGATGAATTATCACAGAGCCATTGATAACCCTAAGGTCCCTTTTAGCTCGACATCATATTATTCTATGACTCACCATTGTGAAATAGAAGTAAGTAGGCTTTATTTCTATTCTTGGCTATGTAACTGTTAAATACTAGGTCGCAAAATCATGTGCTTTCTAATGACTTATTGTTCATACCAGAGAATAATTATACCATTTTTTTTCTGGTTTCTTGTTCATCTGTGGTTGGTGATTGTTCCATCTTTATGTGTAATAATAAGGCAGACTGTGTGCAAAATGGGAGCAAAGAGTTCATGCATTGGTGGGAAATCTTTTCCTTGGCTACCAGTAACTAGGAATAGAGGAGAGAACAAGTCAGGTTGCCATGAGACCAAGGGTTGCTCATCCTGAGATTTAGGTTAATTGTCACTATGGTTTTCTCAGAGTTGTTTAAGGCACTTCTCAATCACCATAAACTTAGACTGTTTTGTCTACTTTGGTAGAAAACAAACACACAATATGGATTTGGTTGCTTTGTTTTCTTCTTTTGTTTTAGAAGAGGAGTAACCTATTCAGGGAGCTAAAATGTCCATATAGCAAATAGATGCAGTAAAGAGCAGTGTAAGGATGCAGAACCCACTTTGTTATTTCTAAACCTGGTTGGTCATCAGGAACAGTATGAAAGAACCTCTTTAAGTTATTGTGAATAATGAAGTTGAAGGGCATTTACACATCAATCATCTAAGAGACAAGATTTTTGGTTTCTTGGTCATCAAAAAATTAAACTAACAATTATTATGTATTTACCATGTGCCAGTGCATAATGTGTTTTAGATCTCAATTCATTCTCACAATAACCAATAGAGTAAGTTGCTTTATTATCCTTAATTTACAGATGAGAGATAGTCTGAGGAATACATAAAGTGTTCAAAGTGACATGTTTCATAAGTGGTGGCCCTGGCAGTCAAGTCCAGGTGGCTCTACTGTAGAACCTACATAGTAGAGGAGAATGAATACATGTTTAGTTAGTCACCTATTAAAAGGATGGGTGTGGTCAGTTGAATTCTAGATGCCTGCTTCTAACCAAAGGTAGTATCATCTAGCACCTCCTGGGCCCATTTCTCAGGGCTACTTTTTCCAAGTCCAAAAGTCTTCACTGTTTTAGATTACCCACAAAGTTTATCCAGACTTGTCTCTCCACCTCTATGCTTTTTGGAGTAAACATCCTATGTTCAGGGCTATCTTATCAACTGTCATGGTTCCTTTCTCTCCTCTGTATAAAAGATTTGAGATATTAGAAAACAAAGGAAGAATGAATTAGGCTGTAGAAGGAGGTTTAAATGCTAAAGGGGTTGCCTTTTTTTTTTTTAACCCCAGGAAGAATCTGGGAGAAAAGATAGAGAGCAGCCAACTGCAACCAAAACCAAATATGTGGAATGACCTGTGATTTCCCAGGGGCTGGAAACATTTTAATTGGGAAGCTGATTCAATGCAAATGGCCTGCAGCACTTAGCTGTGCCTGCACCATTTGGATAGAAGCTTGAGCTGTCAGTTAATGCTTTGCTGTATGTGAGAAGAATTCGCTCTATTTGTTACTCCTTTTAATGGCTTGTATTGCTAGAAATTATTATTTTCTATTGTCTTCTTTTGTTCTTAACCATATTTTGATTTAGCTTGGTTATAATAGCCAAGGAAATAGGCTATTCTGCAGTTTTTTTATTCAGATTTAATATGTCCATATTATTTGGCCTATTATGTTTTTGCTTGTAGAATTCAGGTTAGGTTTCTCAGATGTTTAACTTTTCTACTAGAAATCTAAAACATTTTTCATCTAGGACACATGCTAATGAATACAGGAAATAATTGGAAATGTCCATCTTTGTTATCAGAACAGAAACCAACAACAGTTGATGATTTTCCTATGAGGTTAATGTAGGATTAATTATAATTCCATCAGGAATATAGGTGTTCCCAAAAGCAAATGACTACTTTGATTCTATAGAGTTTGCTGTTTCTCTTAAATGGTAACAAAAGGAGCACTGGTGGCTCTGTAGATCAAACAGAGTAAATAGAAAGTTTATGTACACTCAGTTCTAGTCAGACTGACTTGTTTGAAATCCAGCTCTGCTATGCATTAACTGTACAATCCTGAGCAAGTTATTAAGCCTTGATGCTCTCAGTTTCCCTATTTGTAAAATGAGGGTAATAAAAGTAATACCTCATAGGATTGTTGCAATACTTAATACTTAGATAATAAACAAGCATCACTCTTAAAAGAGTGATCAGCATATTGTACACACACAATAGCTTTAAGGCATATAGTAGTAATCTAGAAACTGAATAGATGATCTGGATTCCTGTATGTGCCCCCCAAACCAGTGTAACTCTAGGTGGATGGATACATTAAAAAATAAGAATGATAAATTCAATATTCCTCCTTTATTGTGATAATATGAACTCTGATAGATAAATGTCTAGTTAACTCTTTGTTATCTGAAGAAAGTTCAGCTACTTGGATTATCCTCAGCAAATACTCAGTTGGCAAGTAACTTTTAATTCTTGTTAATTTCTTCTTTAAGACACTGCCAAAGCCAATCATGTAAATTTAGTAAAAAATCTCCTCCTAAAAGGAATCATAATTTTATTGATTCTTAATTCTGGCTATGGATTTGAGATACCTGGGTAGCTTTTAAATGAAGTCTCAGAAAATCTGATTTAATTGACCTGGGAATGACTTTAAAGTATGTCCAGGATTGGGAATCAGTAATAGGATGTATCACAAAGACAAACTTCTGTAACTCTCCAGTATTTGTTCATAGGTAAAGACAGCCAAGGGCTTTATCTTAAGGACTTCTGTTAAGCAATCCTTTTGGGCAGTTTTTACTGAAGTTGGTACAGGTATCATATTAGTACCTGGCAAAGATTTTTTAATTTTCATTTTGTTTTGTGTTTGAAATAAATACTGTCAGTTTTTCAGATATATGATTTAATGGATATTATTGCTTAGGAGTTGACTTAAAGTGAGTCATTAATATTTTAAAAAAATATTAATGGGGCGCCTGGGTGGCTCAGTCGGTTGAGTGTCTGACTTCAGCTCAGGTCATGATCTCATGGTTCGTGGGTTCGAGCCCCGCGTCGGGCTCTGTGCTGACTGCTAGCTGAAAGCCTGGAGGCTGCTTCGGATTCTGTGTCTCTTTCTCTCTCTGCCCCTCTCCTGTTTATGCTCTGTCACATCTCTCTGTCTCTCAAAAATAAATAAAATGTAAAAAAAATTTTTTTTAAGTATTAAGTGACTAATAACATAGATGATCATACTGTGCTGGATGGTGTGCCGCCAAATTCATGTCCTTCTCAGAATCTCAAGACTGTGACCTCATTTGGAAATAGGGCTGTTGCATATGTCATTAATTAAGATGAGGTCTTACTGGAGTAGGGTGAGCATTTAATCCAATAGGGACTTAATCCAGTATGTCCTTACAAGAAGAAAGGAGGAGACAGGTAGATACACAAGAAGGATGCTATGTGATAATGGAGGCAGAGATTGGAATGATGCATCTACAAGCCCAGGAATGCCAGGAATTGACAGGAGCCACCAAACGCTAAGAATAGTCAAGGAAGGATTTGACTAGACTGAGTCAAACAATATGGTTTCTCTTCGTGGTTCTTCCACTAATTAGCTGTGTGACATTAAGCAAACTATCATGATCTCTGGTTCTCAGTTTGTTAACTGAAGGAGATGGACCAGTAGTTATTAAAATCCCTTCCAGATCTGAGACCATGTTTCAAGATGGGGCCTTATACCACCTGCCTTAGAATTCTAACAACAGTTTTGGCCAGAATAGAGTCATTATGAATATGGACAATTGGTGTTTAATAGCCATTCCACCCTCCTTCTGATGTGCCTCCTGACCGGCAGAGATTGAAAAGCCAGAAGCTACATTACAGAGACTCTCATGCACTTACTGTAATGAATGTTATTTGGGTTTGGCTGGTTAGATGGGATGTGGAAGGCAGAAGTGAGGTGGGAGCTCCATCTTCTCTTATGCTTTTAGTGTTTCTACTGCCAAGCTCAGTTATGAAGGTTTTTTCCCTCCTAAGGTAGTTTTAACAGAGGTCTCAGTGTCCAACCACCAGCTGTGTGGGTGTCAAAACACAGGACATGGCATCCTTTGTGCATCTATGGGTCACAGTGGGCACAGTTAATTTGGGAACTGGCAGTAGTTGCAGTGAACCTTTTGACGACATGCTTTAGTGATCATGGCAACTGGGTTGGAGCCTGAGGCTTCCTGACTATAGAAGAGGTAGCAGCTCTTTGGTGGACCTGTTCTATGGTGTGGCTTTGATGGGTGAATGTTCAATCTAAAGTCTGTTTCTTCAGCCTTCCCAGAGATATATAAGCTGTTTATTGCTCAGTTTTGAATCCCTTTTTGGTTAAAATGGCTTAAATGGATTTTGTTTTTTGTAACTGCATCCTGATATAAAGGTGGACATTTATGGAAATCAATCAAGAACAAAGTAATTTTAGTAAGGCTTTATAATTTAATTAGATTATTTTCCATTTTACTCCAACTCCACCATTAAATTCAGGATAGAGACTTTGCCTGTAAATGGTTCATCTTAGAGTCATTATGAAATAATTTCCAATATCTATCTCCCTCAGAGTGTTTTGCCTTATCACCATGGCACGAATACTCTCAGACAAAGTGATCTCATTCTCTTTGTTCTGTTTATATTATAGCTCACTTGACAGATTCAAACATGAATAAATCAAGGTCTGTTACCTGTGCCGAGAGAGACCTTGGAGAATTCTATCCTTACAAATTATAAGTAAAAAGTCATTTTTAATCTTCCTGAGCTGAGGAAGTCAAGGCTATCAACCGCACTCTAACGTATCTCAATCTACAGCACTGTCCCTGTGTATTTATGGGCCTGAAAACATTGCCTAGTTTAGTGTCAGGGTTTGACATACAAGGAAAAGGTCCAAATCTTGCATTTGGGTCAACCCTAGATGATTTCCCTGGTAAATCAGGAAATTATTTGTTAAGAGGTTTAGAGTATCAGGAGAAATGCTCTTTGAAAATATAGAGAACAACTTGACAGTATGTTTCAGGTTAGAAATTAGGTTTTATAGAAGTCCTCCTGACCCAGCTAATGTGTCTCATGGCTGTGTTTTTTGTTTGTTTGTTTGTTTTTTGTTTTCTCAGGACATGTGTCTGGTTCCAGGGAATAAAATCCCAGCAAAGTAACTATTTGTTCTTTATCCAATATAAGTATGAGATTAAATCACTGGACTTTGAAAATACCATGTTTATTAGCCCTGGGTGTTGTTTCCTGATAAAGACAGGTGCTAAGGATGGGGAACAGCTTTGTTTAAAATATTTGGCTACTCTTGGGGTGCCTGGGTGCTTCAGTCGGTTGAGCCTCCTATGACTAAGGTCATAATCTCATGGTTCATGAGTTTGAGCCCCACATCGGGCTCTCTGCTGTTAGCCCAGAGCCTGCTTTGGATCCTCTGTCTCCCTCTCTCTCGGCATCACCCCCATTCATGCTGTCTCAAAAATAAATAAACATTAATAAAACATTTAAAATATTTGGCTACTCTTGTACAGTGAGACTCCCCTATGGCCTTCCCTCTGTGTGTACCTATGTCCTGATCTCTTTGTATAAGGATACCAGTCATACTGGATTAGGCCCATTCCTATGACCTCAGTTTAACTTAATCATCTCTTTAAAGACCCTATTTCCAAATATAGTTACATACTGATAAACTGGAGGTTGGGACTTCAACATATGAATTTTGAGGGGATACAATTCACCCATAATAGCATGCATTCAGGCTAATGCATTGGGGTTAAAACATTTCCTCATAGATATGAATTGGTATACCTTTTTTTTTAAACTTTGTCTTTATTAATGACATGGGAAAAACATGACCTAAGATTTTATTTTGGTTTATTATTTTAAGGCTCTAAGCAAAGGTAACAGATTTACACACATGCAAATCTCTTAGAGAGCTGTAGGATAGTATAAATGGAAAAGGGAAGGCAAAGCGTTACAGAACCTCGGTGATGGACATGACACACCTATATAACTGGATACTTAAGAATATTTCATTATGTAGTAAGAATGAAGAAGTAATTACTTAAAGTGTCCACTTTGAGCTAACAATGTTAAGGAATCTTCTTATAAAGTGTAAATTTATTTGTTTTTAGGAAAAGTTTTATAGCACTTGCCATGTGCTATTCTAATCACTTGGTTCTATTAGCTAATTTAATCTCCACAATAACTCTGTGTGGAAGGCACTACTATAATTATCAACCCCATTTCAAATAAATGCAGAACGAGAGGCCACATAGAGAGTAACTTTTTTATATGTAGATACTTGTGCTTACCTTTCCTCTTTTTTAGGATTTCCTGAAGATGGAGGTATGTAGACTGGATTAGCAAGGGGTGGTGAGGTATATCGGGGTTTATCGATAGTAAGTACTTGTCCATAATAACATAGCTAGTAAATAGTAGTACTGAGATTCTGGCTCTAGGGTCTAGGCTTTTGATGATTATGCTGTGCTACCAGGAAAGTAGGGGAAATGAGGGCAGTTGTGGCACCACACAGACAAGGAGAGTGCTATGTTAAGGAAGGTCTACCAACGAAGCAAAGCAAAAGGCAGAGGAAAACTATAATATTGGGACTGTGCCTTTTTGGTCCTGGGTCAGAAGCCGTTTGTTCTCTCCCTTCCACCCCATGACCTCTTACAGCTACTGGCCCATTTCTCTGTTCTCCTTCATAGCAAACCCACTGATAAGACTTTGTCTGTATTCACAGTTTTTGTTTCCTCACCTCCTGTTCTCTCTTCCACCTACTATAATCTGATTTCCATTTCTCTGCCTGTCAAAGCAGATCTTGCCAATGTCACCTTTATCTTGCCGCACTCAGTGTCCATTTCTTATTGTTGTTGTTCTTATCTTGGAGCAACTTTTTCAGAAGTATGGCACACAGCACTTCTTTCTTATCCCAAAACATTTTGTTCTCTTGGTTTCTGTCTCATGACACTCTCCTTCTTACCTCCTATCTAATCAGCTGCTGCTTCTCAATCTCTGTTTCTGGGTTCCTTTTATGATGTTGGAATATCCTATGAGGGGTTCATTCTGGGTCCTTATCTCTACTCTACCCATATTTTTTTCTTGGATGACTGCTACTGAATTGTGTCCCTCCTAAAATTCATATGTTGAAGTGGTCACCAGTGTGGCTGCATATGGAAATAGGGTCTTTGGTAGGTAATACTCTGTTTGGTTTCCTCCTTTCTGCACTAATAGGCCAGAAAAGCCTATAAACGGAGAGCAGAGTTGTGGGGGATCTCATTTGTTCCCTTCTCTCAGACCTCACAGTCCTTTGCTTTCCATCGCTCCATTCCGAAAACATTTATTTCAGATAAACAACTTTATGTACAGGTGAATGATTTTCATTCAATTTACAAAGTTGTGCAACCATCCCCATGATTCAGTTCTGGAGCATTTTCTTCACTCCAGTAAGGTCCCTTATGTTCATTTACATTTATTTCCCATTCCCGCCACCAATCCCAGGCAACTGTTAATAAATATGCTCTCTGCTTCTGTAGATCAGCCTTTCTGGACATTTTATATAAATGGAATCACATATGTGGTCATTGTGTCTGTCTTCTTTTATTGAGCATAATGCATTTGAGACCATCCATATTGCAATATGGGTACTTCATTTTTACTGCTGGAGAGTATTCCTTTGTATAGATATTCCAATTTTGTTTATCCATTCACTGGTTGAACATTTGAGTGATTTCCACTTTTTGGCTATTGCGAATAAAGCTGCTATGAACAGCAACAGCAACAACAACAACAAAAAGAACCAATGAGGTTATAAGGATGGAGCCTAATCTGATAGGAATGTTTCTCAAGAAGAGGAAGAGATTTCTCTCTTTCATTCTCTCTCTCATTCTACCATATGAGGACACAGTGGGAAAGCAGCTGTCTGCAAGCCAGGAAGGGAGGCCACACCAGAATCTGACTGTGCCAGCACTCTGACCTAGGAAATCCAGCCTTCAAAACTGTGAAAAAATAAATTTCTATTGTTTAAGCCACTTGGTCTATGGTATTTTGTTATGGCAGTCTGACTTGACCAATACAATGATCCCATTGACACTTTGGTTTTAAATGCCACCTATATACTGATGACATAAAAATGTATATCTTTAACTCTCTCCACTAAAATCTAAATTCACATATGAAACTGCTTATCTGACATTTCCATTTGGCATGTAATAAAGATGCCAAAGTTAATATCAAGAACTCTTGATTTTTATCTGCAAATCTTCTATCTTCTTTTTCCAAGTAAATAATATCATTGTCTATCCGTCCGGCTGCTCTAACCAAAAATGTAGGTGTTAGCCTTGGGTCTTCTTTCCCTCATCCTCTATGTCTCTTTCATCAGCAATCCCTGTCAGACTTGCTTTTAGAATATATCTCAAACCCATCTTTTGTCTCCATCTTTACTATGCAAACTGAGCCAAAATTGCTACAGTTGTTTGCTGGATTACTGCATTTCTTCTTAGCTGGACACCCTTCTTCAAGTCTGTTCTTCAGACTTGAAAATCATCTTGTTGGAAAATAATTTGGACCATGTCACTCACTCACTTAAAATCTCTCAATGACCTTCAGTCACCTTAGAATAAAATCAAATTCCCTACCAAAGTCTACAAGGCTCTACTTGTTTGTTGTTATGTTTCCTAGAATTTAGAACAGTACCTAGCACATAGTAGGTACTCAATGAATCATTGTTGAATAGATAATATGTTCTTCATTTACATCTCTAACCTCATTTCATACTGTTTTCCCCCAACTCATGAACCTCCACCCACACTTGCCTTTTTTCTTTTCTTGGAGAAATATTAAAACATTTGGGGAATATGAAATATTAGAGCATATGAAATATTTCTGCCACAGGGTTTTTGCACTTGCTCTTATTGCTAAGGAGAACCCTCATCCCAGGGTATTTTCATGGCTGACTCTTATCATTCAGTTTTCATCTTAAGTTCTGCCTTCTTAGAGGGGCCTACTCTGACCACCCTTTATTCCTTTCACTCTATCATATTACTTCTACACTTATTTAGGTATACCCAAAATTAGTATACCTCTATCTCTCTGGGAGTAGACTATAATTGAGACAGACATTGCATGGTATTCAGAGACAGAAAGCCATTAAAGGTTTCAATCACCATTTGCTGACAAGGTTGGATTCTTTGATATTCTAGACAAACTGTCTAGATTAGTATATTCCTAGGGTGGTTTGTGTAGGGACAAATGTGGACACCAGGACACAACTCATATTCAAGCCTCTGTGGGGAAACTCAGCAACTGTTCATGGGAAGAAGGTGTATGTTCTGAGCTGTAGGGGATGCTGGGATATGCAACTCCGATCTGTCCTCCAATATTGAAGCTTCATTTACCCAAAAGCATGACGAATAATTCACCTACACATAAACCCCCATCTCATATTATTCTGTCCCAGGGACACCCTACCTATGACACACCCTTTCATTTGTTATCCCAGGACAGAAGTTATAGGTCTGTGGGAACATCCAGTTTCCACTTTCCTTTGCTTTGTTGGGGTTTACAGATTAAAGTTTTCGTGTAATTAGACATATATATTGAAAGAACAACAACAACAACAAAACAAACAAATAAATAAAAACCCAAAAAATGAAACAAAACAAAAAAAACAAGACTTCGGGTGGCTCAGTCAGTTAAACCTCTGACTCTTGATTTCATCTCAGCTCAGGATCTCATGTGAGATCAAGCCCCACATTGGGCCCTTTGCTGACATTGTGGAGCCTGCTTGGGATTCTCTCCCTCTCTCTCTGCCCCCATCCCCCTCAAATAAATAAACATTGAAAAAAAAAAAAGCAAAACTTCTAAACAAAAAAACTATAGGCTGAGGCTTCCTTTGGGGATAGATAAGCAGCCTATTTTAGCCTTCTTTGCTCAAGAACAACAGAAAATAGTTTTAGTCTGTTAATCCCACCAATTTCCTAAGATTTAAAAACAGATTAACACCAGCATCAAGGTGTTAAGGTTTTAGGCATGTATAGATAATTTGGTTCAGTTTTTGGGTTTATGTATCTACCTTTCTCCTCTCACTAAAATATAAACTCCCTGAAAGCAGGGAGCATTTCATTCTTGTCTCCTGCTATAGCCCCAGTTTGTAGCATCTTGCGCAGCATGCAGAAGGTCTTGCTAAATAACTGTTAAATGAATGCTGCTCGGTGCACTTATTTCCTATTTTCTGGAATGTAGATGGATAGTCAAGGGCCTTTAGTGTGGTGTGGAAAGCCAGTGAGAACTCTGAGCCCAGGGGATGCTAATTAAAGTGGAGACAGAGGCTAGTGCTAGTTCTCCTAAAGGTTTTTTTTTTTTTTTTTAATTGACAGGAAGAGAGCTAGAACAGGCAAGATATAGAGCTAATCTTGGTGGGATGTTGCTAGACAAAGGAGTCAGGACAAGATGTGGATCATAAAGCCAAGATGCAAATCCAGAAGCTAGAGAGCAGGTCAGTAGAGAACGTGCTTGTGAGTGTAGGGTTCTGAGCTGGGACTGAATCCAACTCTGCCATGGACTGTGTGACCTTGACTAAGTCACTCAATGCACATAAAAGTCCAATAAGGTTATCTTATCTACCAGATAAAGTTAGTAATAGCAGCCACAAAGTCTTATTGTGAAGACTTAGCAAAATAAATCTCACACGTGGAACACACAATAAATGTTAGTAGTAAGCCAGCCAGTTGGTCAGAAGAGAAACAAGGCAGGACTACTTGGAGAAGCAAGTCTTGTGATTTGTACACTTAAAGAATGAATAACCAAAAGCTAGATCTCTGCTTGTTGATAGTCGCAGGCCTTGCCATTTTAACCTTGGCATAGGGTCTGAAACAGAGGCCTGCCATTGTGACAGGATTCTCTGAGGTTCACCTGTGAACTCAGGGAAGTAAGAAAGTCCCACACAAGTGGAGTATACCTCCCATGCTCACAAAGGAGAATAACTGAGAAGTTCAGGAGCACAAAAGCAGAAGGCCAAGAAATAGCACTGTTCTGAGATCCCTTTCATTAGAGTAAGGGAAGAAAGCCTTTCAGGGTGTACACACTAAATTTTAAAAACTTAGTACAAAAAAGGATGTAATATGGCTCATTAATAATTTTTATATTGATGATACACTAAAATGATAATATTTTGGATATATTAGGTTAAATAAAATATATTGTTAGAATTAAGTTCATTGTTTTTTTAAAGTAATCTCTACACCCAATGTAGGGCTTGAACTTACAACCCTGAAATCAATGGAGCTGCTAGAAAATTTAATATTAAGTATGTGACTTGAATGTGTGACTCAGCACTATATTCCCATTGGAAGGGTTGGCCTAACATCTCTGCTCTACAGAGTCAGTCCAGTAGTCCACA
This sequence comes from Cryptoprocta ferox, assembly GCA_028646485.1. Classification (NCBI taxonomy): domain Eukaryota; kingdom Metazoa; phylum Chordata; class Mammalia; order Carnivora; family Eupleridae; genus Cryptoprocta; species Cryptoprocta ferox. The sequence continues at coordinate 70,761,348 of CM053577.1, forward strand.
TATCTGAGGGATAAAACGACTCTCCTCTTCACCACACAGTCTTCAGTCCTGATGGTCCAACTATGAGGCTTCTTTTAACAGCTGAGGTTGGCTATATACTGATGAAGTTATAGATTTGGATTTGTGAGCCTGCAACGAGCGCAGGTTGTTAAGTCTGATCCTTGACAATTTTATCTAAGAGTCTATTTAAGTAAATGTTAGCTGTTCTTTTCTTTAGAGCAAGCAAAAATTTATCCTGTTAAATTTAATGGCAATGCATTAAATCACTGAGTCATCATTCCACTGATGTGAGCTAACTGTAATATGTCACTAAACATTTCTAGTAGCATACATTCAGAAGGACAGAACTGATCTCTAATGACTAAAATATCTGTAGGGTCTGTGCCTGTGGATTAAGGTGGTGGAATGGATTGAGCAGCCTCAGAGGGGTGCTTGAGATTTAGAGGGATCTTAATGCTCTTACTGGTGTTCCTTTCCTTTAGGAAAAGTTGCAAGTTTATAAAATTTTGAAGATGTTCCTATAATTATATAGGTTATATAATTAAAAGTAAATTAGGAATAGCAAAGTTTGCCTTGAAAGAGCTAGACAATCCCAGAGAATAAAAGGGTGGTAATTGGAATGAAGTATGGAATCATCAGCTGAAAACAAAAGAAGTTTTTAGATTTGGAGCCAGGTTATAAAACTTGGGTTTTAGTCACTATTTTACTGATAACTGACCATCTAACTGTGAATAAATCATTCCTCCCTCCAGGGTCTTATTTTTCTGGAAAATTATAAAAGGTTAGTACTAGAACTGACAATGGCCAGTTTTGGATTTGAGATAAAAATTTGGAGTTGGGAGTGTGGCAATGATATTTAAGCCTGTGGTAATTGATGTGCTCATCTAGGGAGAAAGTTTAGAGAACAAAAGGTGAAAGTGCCAAAGGAGGAGCTCCAGGCATATTTTGAATAATGGAACAGTGAGGAAGTGTATGATATCCTAACCTGTTATTACAGGATGTGAGCCATTTGGATGTTTGGTATATTTGCTAAAAGAACTCATCAGCTTCCTTTCTCTATTGTTAAACCTGGTGTTAATACAAATCCAGTTCTTTTTTTAATGTTTATTTATACATTTTGGGGGGGGGAGCATGAGTAGGGAAAGGCAGAGAGAGAAGCAGAGAGAAAGAATCCCAAGCAAACTCCACACTGCCAGCGTCTGTGATGTGGGGCTTGAATTCATGAACTGTGAGATCATGACCTGAGCTGAAACCAAGAGTCGGACGCTTAACCGACTGAGCCACCCAGGTGCCCCAGTACAAATCCAGTTTTTAATAATACTCTCATTCAAGTGGAATTAGATGTGTTTGTGTAAGATAAAGGCTGACATGTTTTATGTGAGATGCCTACAAGGGTCTATTCTCCCCTCCTCCATCATTACAGAACCCCATTGTTTTTGTTGTTCAAGTACTTATCCCTCTGCTTCAGGTAAAGTGAGGCAATCTCTAGCTTAAGTTCTTGGCTTGATTAGTCTGAGACATCTCATGTCCTTTGCCTGTGACTGGTTCAGGGATTGTCATGTGACCCTTTCAGGCCAATGGAATAAATGGAAAGATTTTCTGATATCATTTTTCTGGCTCCTCTGGGAAAGTTTTGGGAAGTAGCCTCTTTTTCTCCAAAGTTGTTGTTCATGAATATGACAACTAGAGATGTGAGGGTAAAGTTGATTAGCAGGAGGGAAAATCTCAGAAAATAGCAGGGAAAAAGGGGGAGAGGACCCTGGATAAAGCAAATCCCAAAGATTACCTTGTGTCTAGATTTTTAGAACTGGTAGCCAGTAAATTTTCCTTTTAGTATAAGCAACTTTGAATTGAGATTTTGGGACTTGTGGCTGAAAGTAGCCTTCATAATACATAATCTTGCTACATTATAGTCTCCATAGCTAGAAATTTGTAGTGCACAAAATGTTTGGCTCCATATGTCTGGTCTACAGACATTTCATTCATTTTAAAAATAAAGGTTGGATCCACTGCAGAAGTGAAGAGAAGACCCTATCTTTTCAAGGATCTTATATTGAAAGTTCTCTCTTCTGTATTTAGCTGTCACTGGCAGACCTCTTTGATGGCTGAGAGATTCAGTTTCAGTCTTCTTTGATCTCACTGGGAATGCTAACTCTGCCTGTCAGATCACAAGTCCTGAGCTAGAGGTGTGCTAGGAGGGAGGGGGTGAAGGTGAGAATGAGGAACAAGGATGAAGAGCACAGGTACTTATGAGGGTCAACAACCCGTGAAATGAATCCTGAGGAGTTTGCTCATGTGAAAGAAATGAGAGTCAGTTTATAGTTTTAATCTTTCTTATCAATAATGGTTGCAAAAAAAAAAAAAAAGAAAAGGAAGAGGAAAGCAGTATTTATTAAGTAGCTACTATTTTAAAGGCATTCTGCTAGGAACTAGGAGCTTTCATGAATATGGGGTGGTGAACGGTTAGTAAAGGAAGGAATAGAAATAGGGATAGGACATCCTCATTAAGGTATGTGTCTGTCTCTTGCTTGCATGTTGGGAGGCATATGTATCTTATTTAATTCTCAGGTAAGTTCTTTGCAGTGTTATTATTCCTATTTTTATAGAATGAATAGAGGGACAGAGAAGTTGAGTAGCTGACTTAAATTCACACAGAACTGAATCAAATCAGATCTCTCACTTCTAAGCAGCCATTCTTCACTACATTATTCACACTTTCCTCCACCATTCTCTTCCTCACTCCTCCTTATTTCCACCCTTAACAGTTCTTCTAGACAAAATGTCCGAAGTCAGCCTGCTTCAAAATGAGGATAAGGAGTACTTCTGGGTTACACCGTGTAGGCCACAGCAATAGGCACCAAATCTGGAAGCAGTACTTAATAAATTTTCTTTTTCCAGATTCCTTTGCCTAGCTTCAATGGTAGTCTTGCTCATGTCTGTGATGTTTATTTGCTTCTAGTCTTACTCTTAGTTTATGTGTTTCCATTGTTTTCTCTTATAGACATGGATTTATAATAGAATCATTCTCAAACCCAGATTTTATCAGTTCAGGCACAGACATGTGACCATTCGCCTACAGTTTATCTTCTATTGGTGTTGAAATACCAATTTTGGGGGAGGAAGGCCTCAGAGAAGTCCATAGTCAAGGGCCACAGGGATGGCCATGATTTGAATTGGAAAGTCTTTGGGTCCCTTTGGGGTAAGATAATGAAGCCAAGGATTAGACACAAATTTTTTGGGATGGGGACATAATTGAATTATTGGAACCTTGCTAGATGACTGGTCCCTGAGTCAAGGGGCACAGGACCAGAAGTTAGGGATCAAAAAGCAATGAACAGGGGCTTCAAGGTGAAGGAAGGAGAGGTGAGTCCGGGTAAATGAGAGTAAAAAGATTGCAAAGAAGGGCTTCAGATTGAGGGTAAGCTATTTAGTAGATCTCTAGTAGGATAATGTCTTGCCCTCATAAATTTTGCAGAGTGGTGACACTGGGTGAAGGTCTTTCTAGTATCAGTTCCCTAGAGAAAAGGTAGGCTCTCAGACTAGAAACCTCATCTGAGACTAGCTAGCCTTAGGCAGACAGTAGAGTAGTGTGATGGTTGATTTTATGTACCAATCTGACCTGGCCTTGGGATGCACACACATTTTGTCAAACATTATTCTGGGTATGTCTGTGAGGGTGTTTCTGGATAAGATTAGAATTTTTTTTTTTGAGTATAGTTGACACACAATGTTACATTAGTTTCAGGTGTACAACAGTGATTCAACAACTGTAGGTTATTCTTTTTTTTTATTTTTATTAATTAATTAATTTATTTATTTATTTTTAACTTTATAGTTTAACTGTAGGTTATTCTGTGCTCACAAGTGTAGCTGCCATTTGTCACCATGCAATGCTATTACACCATTGACTATATTTCCTATGCTGTACCTTTTATTCCCATGACTTATTCATTCTATAACTAGAAGCCTACATCTCATTCCCCTTCACCCATTTTGCCCAACTCCCCACTCCCTTCCCCTCTGGTAACCATCAATTTGTTCCATTTATAGGTCTGATTCTTTTTTTGTTTGTTTATTCATTTGTTTTTTTATTTTTTATTTTTTATTTTGAGGGGGGGAGGGGCACAGACAGAGCAGGAGACATAGAATTCAAAGCAAGTCTCAGACAGTCTCTGAGCTGTCCACGCAGAGCTCAATGCAGGGCTTAAACCACAAACTGTGAGATTATGTCCTGAGCTGAAGTCAGATGCTTAACCGATTGAGCCACCCAGGAGCCTCATTTGTTTGTTTGATTATTTTTAATTCCACATGTGAGTGAAATCATATGGTATTTGTCTTTCTCTGTCTGACTTATTTCACTGAGCATAATACACTCCAGTCCACCCATATTGTCACAAATGGCACAATCTCATACTTTTTTATGGCTGAGTAATATTCTGTTGTATACCTATGCCACATCTTCTTTATCCATTCATCTATGAAGGGACACTTGGGTTAGAGACCTAGGTTTTAAATAAGGGAGAAGCATTTGTAAAAAAAAAAAAAAGTCTAAGAAGAGTATCTGAAGAAATAAAGTAGAGTTAGAAATGTGAATAAAAGGGGTCTGAGGTCACCATTAGTCTACTTGTTAAGAACTCCTTAAATGTGTGTTTAGGGGGGGGTGTTAGGGGGAGAACCACATGTGAGAACCTCATGCATACTGTTTTGTGTGTGTGGTCAACTACACATTGCATAAATATACCATTTTAACCATTTTAATTTTTTATTTTTTGAATTTTTTTAAATGTTTATTTATTTTTGGGTGAGAGAGAGTCAGAGAGAGAGAGAGAGAGAGAGAGAGAGAGAGAGAGAGAGCATGAGCAGGGGAGGGGTAGAGAGAGAGGGAGACACAGAATCAGAAGCAGGCTCCAGACTCTGAGCTGTCAGCACAGAGCCTGACTCAGGGCTCAAACTGATGAACCGTGACATCATGATCTGAGCCAAAGTCGGACACTCAACTGACTGAGCCACCCAGACGGCCATTATTTTAACCATTTTAAAGTGTACAATTCAGTAGCAGTAGGTATATTTACAATGTTGTGTAGTCATCACCACTCTGTATAATTCCAGACCTTTTTCATTACCTCAGATGGAAACTCCGTATCTACTAAGCAATAGGAGGAAGAATGAATCAACAAAACTGACCGCATCTGCAGCCTCACCTCTTTTGCCTACGCAGAGAAAAATATCTTTCCTGTTCCACATCACCTCAAGTGATGCTTAAAACTCTTTCCACCCTCTGGGGCAAGAATTTCACTGATAATCTCAGATGATGTTTAGATGTATTCAGTTTCAGAGGGCTCTTGTTTGAATCTGGAGTCTCAAATGAAGGCATTTTAAAATAATCACATTCCTTTCCCATAAACCTACAATTAGTCTTGGGGCTGATAAATCTCTGGTCTCTTGATTAGAATCAGAGCATGTCTACCATCATACCTATTTCCACTGAGTGTATGACTGAAGATCTGTTTGGCAGGAGGCAGGCTTATACCAAGCACAATGGCTGCCTTCTCCTTAGTAAGTCCTTGCTTTGAACCAGTGTCCATTACGCTGAAGGACGCAGCACTTGCTGTGAGGCTACCCAGGGAGGTGATAACATTTTGGTGTTCACAAAAAGCTGCTGGACTTGGTTACTTTGAAATTAATTTTCCACGGCTGGGATTGGAAAGCTCCAGAAGAGAAATCCTTTAAACCTATTTGGAAGTACAGTGGTAAACTTTTTGAACTTTTTCCTATAAAATGATAGAAATAAATTATTTACCCAGTATGATGATTTCAGTGTAATTAGGATTTACTTAAAGCAAACAGAAAGGCAACATTAATATAAAAAGAAATGACTCACACTAACATCTTAAGTGGAGACAGAGAATATACAATGACTTGCTACAGGTTCTGTACCTACTCCCAACGTTATGTGTTGAGTGCTATACCCCATACCACCAGGGAATTCTCGGACACCAGCTGGGTGTCCTACAAATCAACTTAGTTCTGACACTGTCTCTACAGGCTGAGGGCTCAGTCCCATAAGACTGCCTTCTACTTCAGATGCCAATCACGAGCCCAGGTTGTTATCTCTGGTCCTGACAAACTGGCTTTAAATCTGAGATTCCCAGGACCCCTTCCTAGGGTTCAATTAGTTTGCTAGATTGGCTCACAGAACTCAGAAAACCAATTTACTCACTAGATTACTATATTCCATGTCTTCTCTGAGCACCCCACTCTTCCCAAATTGCCACGTGTTCACCAACCTGGAGATCTCCAAATCTCGTTCTTGTGAGGTTTTACAGAGGCTTCATTACTTAGGCTCAACTGATTAAATCATTGGCCATCAATGATTGACCTCAATCTTCAGCCCCTACTCCCCAGGGGAGAGAACGCAAAGTTCCAATCCTCTAGTTACACAGTTGCTTCTTCTGGTGACCAGCTCCCATCCTAAGGTGCTTTCCAGAAGTCACCTCATTAACATAAACAAAGACACCTTTATTGCTATCCACACTTAGGAAATTCCAAGGGTTTAGTGGCTCTGTACCATGTATGGGGTCAAAGACTAAAAATATATTTCTTAATTGTAAACCACAATGGGTATTTTTCATATGCCTATGCATTTAAAAATTTTTTTTGAATGTTTATTTATTTTTGAGAGAGAGACAGAGAGTGAGAAGGGTAGGGGCAGAGAGAGAAGAAGACACAGAATTTGAAGCAGGCTCCAGGCTCTGAGCTGTCAGCACAGAGCCCAGTGTGGGACTCAAATCCACAAGCTGTAGGATCATGACCTGAGCTGAAGTTGGACACTTAACCAACTGAGCCACCCAGGCACTTCTTAAGTACAGTCTGATTTCTTTCTATAAATCTAATAATATTCTCATTTCCATCATTTTCAGGAAGTAAAGTAAATTTCTAGGAACTAAAATTTTCTTTTTTTTAAAGTTTATAAACTTGCTTCCTAACCACTTGGTTGGATTACTTTTTCCCTGTCTGCCAAAACATAGATTGTTAATGGATATGAGACATTCTCAGTGACTCAGTTCTACTCGATGAGAAGCTGCTCATCAATGAAGTCCTTAGGAGTTAATGGAACATACAGGATTGTCCACAGTTACATGAAGCGGCTCACTGCTATTCTGCTTTTAGAGTTCTAGGGTCCTCCCCCCGCCCCTCTTTTTTTTTTTTTTCTTTGTCTCCCTTGTTATTATGTACTGAACACTTTCACACTTTCTACCTTCAGGAGATCTGTCTCCAGCAAACTCCCCATTTCTACCTTCCTTTTGCTGTTGCTATCAGAAGCATTGTATGTTAAGTCAAGATGCTGAATGTCAGTAGTCTATAAACAAGGACCAAATATGGAATAATGTGTATGAACTTCAGTGTATTTATATTTCTTTTCCATTTTGTTTTCAGATTCATAACTGTGTTATGTTACTAAACCAAAGAGATACAGTACAGTGTAAGGCATCTGGGGGTGCCTGGGTGGCTCAGTTGGTGAAAAGTCTAACTTCAGCTCAGGTCATGATCTTATTATGGTTCATGAGTTTGAGCCTCATATCAGGCTGTGTGCTGATAGTGCAGAGCCTGCTTGGGATTCTCCCTCTCTCTGCCCCTTCTGTGCTCTCTCTTTCAAAAATAAATAAATAAACCTAAAAAAAAGAGTGTAAGTTCTAGAGCTTGACTGTCAAGTCTCAAATCCCAGCCCTGTCCCTGAACTGTGTAATCTTAGGGAAGTTCCTCAATCTCCTGTGCTCGATTTCCCTATGTCTGAAAAGAAGACTTAATAGTAATGTTATGTTATGTTATAATGTTAGGGTGTGATTTCAATACATTAATACCTATAAAGCACATAGAAGAGTGCCTGCAAAGAGTAAGTTTTAAATCAAAGTTAGCTCTTTAAATGAAATCCATTAATATGCTTTATATACAGACATGAGAAAAAGGTGCAATGTTTTTAAATAGAGTTCTCCCTGTTTTTAAAAATTTGATCCACACATAATTTTGAACACCAACTCTGTGTGATACATTGTGCTAGGTGCTATAGAACATGCATGCCCAGAACTATCTGAGGAGTTTCCTAAATAATGGTGTGGTTGCCAATCTTAGGTGTCAAGGATATGAACGCAAGTATTGGCATGCTTAGACATGCAAAGAACCTTCACAGAAGCGGCAGGGAATACAGGCAGCGTGGTGATTTAATTGTTCATGTTATTTAAATTTGTGCCCCTGAGCAAAAGACTATAGCCAAACCTATAATAAGTATGTAGCCACTATTCTGAATAAGTCTTGGGAGGAAATAGGTCAATGCTAGCTAAGCCATTGCTTTAGCTAAGCTGTCGCGCCCATCCTTGGGATATTGCAACAGAGGGGGTCGTGCTGTTAAGGTCAGGAGGCAGAGACGGGTGGAGAGAGGGAGGGGCGGGGGGAGGAAGTAATTACAGGGAGTGGGTGGCTGAGGACCATAACATATTGCTCAGATGATGCTCTAAGCCCTGTATTGCCTCTTCTTTTAAAAAATAAACCACTGAAGAAAAGGTCTCACAGTTCTCAAGTTAAAGAGGTATTACTAAAATCATAGCCATTGCTAGCTACATCCATACCACGGGAAAACACTGGGCCCCTTAGGCAGCCCACCTCAAGGCGAAGGATGTTAAAAATGGGTTGGGAGAGAAGATTGTGCCACTTCCTGCTTTGTTTTCCTTATGTACTCTGCCCAGGAAACAAACCTCTTGTCAGTTCTTAGTGCATAGGGTTGAAAATGCTCAATGTGGTCACCTCACATAGATAAGTGAGAGTGGGATGAACCATTATTTCCATACTAATTATTCTAGCTAGCAAACAGAAGACATCAGCAAACAGAAGTACACACATCTTATTTGATTATGTAAAGTCATATATTGTTTACTTTTTGCCTTTTTTTTTTTGAATATACATTACATTTATTCAGTGTATTAGTCTGCTTAGGCTGCTATAACAGAATATCACAGACTGAGTAGCTCAAATAACAGACATTTATTTTCTCACGGTTCTGGAGGATGTAAATTCAGGAATCAGGTGCCAACAGGTTGGTTTCTCCTGAGGCCTCTCTCCTTGGATTACAGATGATTGTCTTTTTACTCTGTCCTCACATAGCCTTTTTTCTACATGTGTATATCCACCGTGTCTCCTTTTCTTCTTAAAAAAACACCAGTTCTATTGCATTAGGGCCCCATGCCAACAGCCTCATTTAACCTTAATTACCTCCTTAAAGGCCCTATCTGGAAATACAGTCACATTGAGGGTTAGGGCTCCAATGTACCTACCAATTAAAAAAAATTTTTTTTTGCCGTTTATTCATTTATTTTTTATTTTATTTTATTTTTAGTTTTTATTTTTATTTTTTAACTTCATAGTTTATTGTCAGGTTGGTTTCCATATAGCACCCAGTGCTCTTCCCCACAAGTGTCCTCCACCAAGACCATCACCCCCCCATTACCTTTCCCCCTTCCCCTTCCCCCCTCAGTTTGTTTTCAGTATTCAATATATCGCAAATCCATCAATGTGATACATCACGTTAACAAAAGAAAAGATAAAAACCATATGATCCTGTCGATAGATGCAGAAAAAGCATTTGACAAAATACAGCATCCTTTCTTAATAAAAACCATCGAGAAAGTCGGGATAGAAGGAACTTACTGAAACATTATAAAAGCCATCTATGAAATGCCCACAGCTAATATCATCCTCAATGGAGAAAAACTGAGAGCTTTCCCCCTGAGATCAGGAACATGACAGGGATGT
>CM053577.1:70771651-70789836 GCA_028646485.1 Cryptoprocta ferox
AAAAAAAAAAAAAAAAAAAAAAAGAATACATCTTGATTGAGAGGGACTGTCAACCTTTGAAGAGTCAAAACTTTATCCAGTCACTTTTGGACTTCTGATCTATGGAAATCAGTAGTGCCTGGGAAAATGATTGTACTTATCCTATGGTATTAATATTTTATAAGTTAGCTGTGACCATTCAGTAACTTTTGGTAAAATAAACCCTTAAGAAAAAAATGCACATTCTCAACTTGTGCTCTGACAGCTCAGAACTTGGAGCCTGCTTCAGATTCTGTGTCTCCTTCTCTCTCTCTGCCCCTCTCCCACTCATGCTCTGTCTCTCTTTCTTTCTCAAAAATAAATAAAAACCTTTTAAAACTTTTTTAAAGAAATACACAGGTAATTCCAAAATATACCTGTTAGCCAGTTATTTTTTTACTTTCTCATCTTTCAATTTTCCAACCAACTCTTTAAGTGGAGGTATATTTTACTCTTTTTGCTTCATGTCCTGTATTTCTCATCCCTGACCTCTAGTGGAGGCAACAGGAGAAGCAAAATGACCATCAAGTAAACATTGAGAAACCTAGGTATCAACTGACATCATGGAGAGCCAACTACATGTAAGACACCATCCTAGGCCATTCTGAATTTTATAAGCTCAGTGATCTTTTCGTTAAACAATGGAGAATGACAAGAGATTGCCAACTCTTTATTTATCTAAGTAAAGACAAAATTTGGAAGCAATAACTAATGTCAACATCATTTTATGTTTAAAAAAGAGATTTTGATAACAGAAAAGAAAAATTTGTCTCAAAATAAATTACAGTTTTTTTGAAATTTGTATCACCAGATTTAAGGAAAATTAATTTTTTTTCTTTTTAATTTAACTGAAGACTAGAATAAATTTTGTCACAGTTCAGTACTTGTCTGTGGAATTGTCCTTGGTAAATCCTGGTGTGTGGGGTAAAAAGATGAATAATACACCATTTCTGTCTTTATGAAATTTAGAATGTAGGAGAGAGGTAAGAATAAGGCACAAAAAATTAAATGAAGATACCAGTTGTAAACTATAAGCACTGCCAAAAGAAAGGCAAAATAGAAACAGCTAATATATTGAGGACTTCTGTCATACCAGATGCTTGCCATGAACTTGTATGGTAGGTACTGTTACTATTCTCATTCCCTATGAGGTATGAGGAAACTAAGGCTGGGAAAAGCCTTAGAATAACTTATTCTAAGTGATAGAGTTTGTAAGTGATGAGCTGAAACTCAAACATGCATCTATTAGACACAAAAGTTCTCTCACTGGAGGAACTCAAGCAGAAGCTAGAGAACTTGGTTTTGGAAGGAAGGTTCAAGTAGATGACCTTTAACAATGCTTTGATCCTTCCCCTTCCATCTATAGGAAGCAATGTTCAGTGGGAATTGAGAACTAAGAGGAGCTTAACTAAGAGGTCAAAGGTGGGGGTTGGGGGTTAAGCGTGCATGTGCTGTCCATATAGAGGAAAGAGATACAGAAAGCTTGCACTAATGAGGATTTCACTGCATAACATGGAGGGGGGGAGGAGCAGATGATTTAGAGTCAAACTTTGTAGAATACTTCCATTTAAATACAGGAAAATAAAATAATACTGGTGAAAGAAACATAGGAGTAATCAGAATAACAGAAGAATGGCAATATTTACAGATAATGCACAGAGAAGCATGAGAAACTGTTCATGTATGGAAATATTAGACATCCCTGTTAACTAAGTTAAGAAATATTACCCCATCATTATATAATTAAGTCATGCCAGTCCAAATTTCAAGTGAAAGTCTTTCAATTTGTAAAATTATAAAATCATAAATCATAATGGCTAGATTTTATTCTTTTTAAGGCTTGAAGCTGTTCAGAAGAAACTACCACTAGGAGAGGGTTTTTTTTATGTTTATTTTATTTATTTTGAGAGAGAGAGAGTAGGGGAGGAGCAGAAGGAGAAGGAGAGAGAAAATCCCAAGCAGGCTCAATGCTCAGTGCAAAGACTGCCATGGGCCTCGATCCCATGACCCTAGGATCATGACCTGACCCATATCAAGAGTTGGAGGCTTGGGGTGCATGGGTGGCTCAGTTGGTTGAGCATCCGACTTCAGCTCAGGTCATGATCTCACAGTTCGTGGGTTCGAGCCCCATGTAAGACTCCATGCTGACAGCTCAGAGTCTGGAGCCTTCTTTGGATTCTGTGTGTGTGTGTGTGTGTGTGTGTCTGTCTGTCTGTCTGTCTGTCTGTCTCTCTGCCTCTCCCCTGCTCACACTCTGTCTCTCTCAAAAATAAATATTAAAAAAAAAATTTTTTTTTAAAGAGTTGGAGGCTTAACCTGACTGAGCCACCTAGGCCCCAATCACTAGGAGTTTTAAATCCTTTTTCTCATTTCCCGTTTTGCACGTGAGCATCTTGAACTTGCATGAAGACTCAACCTGTCCTTTGAATTTGATTGTCTTTATTTTGTGTTTGATTTGAGGCTACGATTTAGTTTTGTATATTCTCTAAAAAAAGTGTCTGTGTCTGTTTGCCTCTGAAGTACATGTTTCCTCTGAATATCTTTATAACTCATAATTAAATTTTAAATCTTCTATTCATTTTCAACCTATATAATTTCCCCAAGCTATCTGGTTTTGCTCATGAATGTGATTTACCAGAACTCTAGAAATAATTATCCAATTTTTCTAAGTGTAAAATGTGGAGCTTGAGGGTATTTTTAGGCTCCCAGTGGTTTCAAGAATTAATAAAAAGCCCCCAAAAGAAAAGCAAAAGAAATGGCAGAATGACAGTATGAAGTTGAGCTCAATATCTCCATATTAAAAGAGCAAAATGTTTGAAAGCCTCTTCTTGGTAAATCTAAATATTGTCAGGAAAGAGTTAAAACTAAGTAACAAAGGAACCCAAGGTTCATCAGCTTCTGATTGTTTTCTCAAGGCTTTAATGCTGATTGATTACCATTTCTGAATAACAAAAGGACAGAAACTCAAATTTCATAATGCCTTTTTGAGGAAAGAGAAGTCAGAAAGTGGTGATTTTTCTTAAGATAATGCTTGCTCCTTTAGGCAAGATGTTATTGGAATCATTCTTGTTAGAAAGCCTTTCAAAAATTCCTTCACCAATGGCCTGCCTTACTAAACAAAAACTGCTGCTCTTTGTTTCACACTTTCTTGATAACTTGGACACTTGTCCTAGGAGCATCCATTATTGTTATGCACAGTTTGTGATATGGAGGTGCCTCTAGAAGCTACCAGGGAATGTAGAACCATCTTTCTTTGGTTCTACATTTATGATAGAATGTATGATAGTGTCAATCAGCCATGATAGTGTCAACTGCTATATCTCTGTCCTTTCAGTTTCAAATTGTTTTACTACTGTGTAAAGAATTCTGAGGCAACTGTATAAAGACCCCACTGATCAGGGATTCACAATGGATAAATAAAAATTTTTTTTACTAAATAATAGTTTACCAAGAAAGATATGTTTGGTTTATTTCTAGGATCAGGTCTACATTCTAAATAAATAGTTACCAGAAGTCCAAAGTCCAAGAAATTAATTCTAATTTTTTTTCATAACATAGCTTCTCTCATCATTTTTGTCATTGAACTATGTCAAAGAGTTGGGAAGACATAAATCTATACCATATAGTTATATAAGAAAAATTACCTTTTATGGGTGACTAAACTTTAATTGAGCACTTAGTGTATTACAGACATGATAAATCCCTTAGTGTATGAGCCCTTTGAGAGCAAAGATTTAGTCCTATATTTATATCTGAAGTGTTTTGCACAATAGATGTGTGATAAGTATATGTAGAAAACAGTAAGTGGTGGAATGACAATATTCACTTTGCCAAAAAAAAAACTGGACTCAAAAAGTTAGGTGATTTGCCCAAGTTTATGTAGTTAGTAAGTGGCAGAATCATGACTTTAACCCAGATCCTTTAATTTCAGACCTTTCACTTTCCCCATTATAACATCTGGTCTGTGAAATTAACCTATATATTAAAATCTATATAGTAATGATTATATAAGTTAAACTCCAAAACAGAGTAGTTTAAATAAGATGTAAATTTATTTATCTCACGTAATTCATGAGAGGGTGGTCCTAAATCCTTGAGATGACCGAAATCCTCAATATGCTGCTTTCCCTCTGCTTTCAAGGGGGATGCTCCAGCTAGGGTATCTCTTAGTCAACAGGAAAGGAGAAAGAGTCCAGTGAAGTGCACCTGAATTCCTTTCAAGGGACATGCTCCAGAAACTATCTGTTCACATCTTTGTGCCCATAATCTCTCCACATTGTCAACTGGGACTATGTGCCAACTAAAATGTGGGTATTGTATTGTCAGAGGAGTAGATGAATACAATTGGATAACTAGCAGTATGGGCCATAGGCCATTTACTACATACTGTTGATAACTGGTAAGACATCTTCCTGTTGCTTGTCCTTTTGATTTTTTACTCTGTATTTATAATGCAAGAGGAAGAGGAAGAAATTATACTTTAATCATTCCATTTGTCCAGGACTAGTAACTCTGACTAAAAGAAGTTTGAGGAGATTGTCTGAAAACTATTTCAGTTACAACTTTCATTACTATGCATCAAGAAATAAGGGCAAGTTCAACATGGTGGGCTGAACACATATATTTGTCTTCCTGCCTCCCCAAATTCCTTGAAAATGCAGAAAAAATAAAAGCCCTGGAAAATAGAGCAAGTTGCCTTTGCTAACCAAAAATGTTAAAGAATTCATGGCATACAAAGAGCAGATAAGACTGTATTAAAACCAAGACAGGCAAAACCCCAGCAACAATAAGTGTTTAAGGGCACCACCACAAAAATGAGAACCATTCTGACCAAGTGTGGCACAGTGGCCACAGGGGAGGGTGATAGGGTATCATTAGGGCATTAAGCATTGCCTGCTGGATAACTGGGCTGGTTGTGGTATTTGCTACCAAGATCAAGCTGTGAAAACTGCTTCCAAAAAAATAGGGTGATTACTAAAGGGCAGAGTTTCAGGGGTTTTTTTGCCCAGAAGGAACTCTATGATCATTACAAAAAAAGAAAAATAAAAGTAACTCCAACAAAGAGTGAAATTATAAAAGTACTTTGCAATGGAGTAGAGCATTCATTCGTTTGTTTGTTTGTTTGGTAATGATGGGAGTGCCTGAGTGATTAAATACTCTATTCTCATAAACCACAAAAGGAAACTTTCCTTATTAACACATTCTGTCCACTAACCCAGAGTTTACAAATCAGTCTTAATCCAGGGGAGAGGCTCAGCAAAAATAATTTCTTGGGAAAATTCACACCAGTAACCTATAATTATATATTTAGTCCTTCATTTATAAATATAAATGGGTAATCGATAATCAGACATTTGACAAAAATCAAGGTGATGGATATAACGTTTTGAAAATAATAATTGGATGAAGTTTTCAAGTTATTATGCTGTCCTTTACCCAGTCCACCTATGTAGTCCTACCCATGTAGGCTAAACTCAGAGGCACAGTACCTGAGGGAAGAGTAAGGGTACCATCTAACAAAATCCAGAGGATAGGGAAAGGAGGCTGCGACACTGGGGAGAGCTCCCACAAGATAACAAGGGACTGAAGAAGCCTTTCAAGAGACAAGAAAAGACAGGGGGAGAAAGACAATATCCTGCTATCTTCTCACTTCCAACCCACCCAGCTTGCACGCTGTTCAAGGTGGTAAGTAACACCATACCTGGCTAATAGAAGTATGAAATGAAATCTCATTTTCCAAAGTAAATAAGAATGCCAGAGAAAGTATTAAAAAGAAGTGGCTGCTATGTTTGCAGAGAGCTATCTGAAGAGTTAATGTCTTCAATGTTTACTCCAGGCCTTGTGGGCTCTATGGCAGCGGTTTTAATAGATCTGCTCCATGGCATCTGCCACCATCGTTTTGTCAAAGCAGCTCTTGCAAAGGTCACTAAAAAACTAAGTCGCCGAAGACCATAGGCATTTTTTTTGGTCTTCATCTTACTTTAATTCTCAATATTATTTTATACTATCATCACTCCCTTGCTTCTTAAATAAAGTCTTCTGTTCCTTTGGTTTCCATCATATGGGAC
The DNA here is from genome assembly GCA_028646485.1 of Cryptoprocta ferox. Classification (NCBI taxonomy): domain Eukaryota; kingdom Metazoa; phylum Chordata; class Mammalia; order Carnivora; family Eupleridae; genus Cryptoprocta; species Cryptoprocta ferox. The sequence continues at coordinate 70,777,738 of CM053577.1, forward strand.
ACCCTTGCTTGCCCACTCCCTCTCTGTCTCCTTTGCACTTTCATCCACTTCATAGCCAGGGTCCTGGAAGAAAATACATGATACACTACAGTTAACAGAAGACTCTTTCCACATGTGTCAGGGTGAGGCATCCAGGGACAAGTCAGCAGGAAGTCATTACCTCTGTGTTTAAAGGGACAAAAGGAGGAAAAGCTATTACCCAGGCCTAGAGACTGCTTGGATCCCTGGAAGACAGGATGCCTGAGAGGAGTTCTAATAAAGAAGCACAGCCTCACCAGAACCATATCCAGGCAGTGCAGGAACAAAGAGAGAGTGGGAAGTAAATCCCCTGACCTCTTTCTCTTCCTACCCTCAACTCCCACCAATGGTTCTTATTAGCTGGCCTAACCAAAGACAGAGGCAAGGAAGCCAGGTGGCCCAGTCCAAAGAGGTAAACACCCCTCTCCCAGCACGCAACCCAAAAATCATCAACATGTTGCTCCACTGCCCAGCTATTAATTAAGATTTAATTTAAATGTTGGAGCTCCCTTACAATTAGAGCTCAGGCCCTCTCTGCTTCTCACTCTGTCCTCTGTATTAGGCAACTTCATCTGTGCTCACAGCTTCAATTTCTATCTATAATCAAATGATCCTCAAATATATATCTCTTGTCCAATCTCTCCTCTGAGTTCTAAACTTGAATATTCACTTGACTTCTCCATATGGATATACAAAAGGAACTAAGTCTCCTCAAATTGAACATTTTAAAATTATCTCAGGGTCATTCCTACCCCTTGCTGCCTCCCATGCAATATAAAACCCAGTCCTCTTCCTATATTTTCTCTTGAATGACACTACCATACATTCGGTAACCAAGCCAGAAACCTAGGAATCATCCTTGAGACATCCCTGTCCCTTGCCTTCCACATCTAACCTAAAAGATCTTTACTTGTCTACTTCTTTCTATCTCTACTCACTCATCCTAGGACAGCTTCCCACCTGAACTACTGTAATAACCAGTAGTTATAATTACCACTCGTCTTCTATCCACTCTTGATTGCTCAAAATTCTCCATTCAAAGTCACGTTGATTTTTTAAATATGTAAATCCAATCATATCAACACCACCCCATTCCACCCCTACTTCAGTTTAAAACTTTCCCATTGCTCTTAGAATAAACCAGAAGTATTAACATAGCCTACAAAGTGCTATGAAAAAAAAACTCCTACCTGGCTTTCCGTTTCCCTCAATCCTCAAGCTGCCTTGGCCTTCACTCAGATCTTTGAATACACTACATTTTTCCATGCCACAGTGCCTTTGCACATGCTCTCCCTCTTTCTGAAACACTTTCCCTCACTTGTTTTTTAATTTAAATCCAATTTAGTTAACATACAGTGTATTACGATTTCAGGATTAGAATTTAGTTATTCACCACTTACATATAACACCCATTGCTCATCCCAACAAGTGCCCTCCTTAATTCCCATCACCCATTTAGCCCATCCCCCTGCCCACCTCCCCACCAGCAACCCACAGTTTGTTTTCTGTAGTTAAGAGTCTCTCATAGTTTCCCTCCCTCTCTGTTTTATCTTATTTTTCCTTCCCTTCCCCTATGTTCACCTGTTTTGTTTCTTAAATTCCACATATAAGTAAAACTATATATCTGTCTTTCTCTGACTGATTTATTTAGCTTAGTGTAATATACTCCAGTTCCATCCACATTGCTGCAGATGGCAAGATTTCATTCTTTTTGATCACTAAGTAATATTCCATTGTATATATATCCCACCCCTATTTTATCAATCTATCAGTCAATGGATATTTGGCCTTTTTCCATAATTTGGCTATTGTTGAAAGTGTTGCTATAAACATCAGGGTGCATGTGTCCCTTTGAATCAGCATTTTTGTAGCCTTTGGATAAATACCTAGTAGTGCAATTGCTGGGTTGTAGAGTAGTTCTTTTTTTTTTTTGAGGAACTTCCATACTGTTCTCCAGAGTGGCTGCACCAGTTTGCATTCCCACCAACAGTGCAAAAGTGTTCCTCTTTCTCCACATCCTCACCAACATCTGTTGTTTCCTCAGATGTTCATTTTAGCCATTCTGACAGGTGTGGAGTAGTGGTATCTCATTGTCATTTTGATTTGTATTTCCCTGATGATGAGTGATGTTGAGTATCTTTTCATGTGTCTGTTAGCCACCTGGATGTCTTCTTTGGAAAGGTGCCTATTCATGTCTTCTGGCCATTTCTTCACTGGCTCATTTGTCTTTTGGGTGTTGAGTCTGATATGTTCTTTATAGATTTTGGATACTAACCGTTTATTGGATATGTCATTTGTGAATATATTCTCCCATTCTGTCAGTTGCCTTTTCATTTTACTGATTGTTTCCTTCACTGTGCAGAAGCTTTTCATCTTGAGGTCCCAGTAGCTTGTTTTTCTTTTTGTTTCCCTTGCCTCTGGAGACATGTCTAATAAGAAGTTGCTGTCACCAAGGTCAAAAAGTTGCAGCCTGTTTTCTCTTCCGAGATTTTGATGGTTTCCTGAATCACATTTAGGTCTTTCAACCATTTTGAATTTATTTTTGTGTATGGTGTAAGAAAGTGGTCCAGTTTCATTCTTCTTCATGTTGCTGTCCAATTTTCCCAACACCGTTTGCTAAAGAAACTGTCTTTTTCCCACTGGATATTCTTTCCTCCTTTGTGAAAGATTAGTTGTCCATACATTTTTGGGTACATTTCTGAGTTCTCGATTCTAGTCCATTGATCTGAGTGTCAGTTTTTGTGCCAGTACCATACTGTCTTGATGATTACAGCTTTGTAATACAGGCTAAAGTCTGGGATTGTTATGCCTCCAGCTTTGGTTTTCTTTTTCAACATTATTTTGGCTATTCAGGGTCTTTTCTGTTTCCATACAAACTTTAGGATTGTTTGTTCTAGCTCTGAGAAGAACACTGGTATTATTTTGATAGGGATTGCATTGAATGCGTAGATTGCTTTGGGTAGTATTGACATTTTAACAATATTTTTTCTTCCAATCCATGAGCATGGAATATTTTGCTATTTCTCTGTGTCTTCTTCAATTTCTTTCATAAGCTTTCTATAGTTTTGAGCATACAGATCTTTTACCTTTTTGGTTAGATTTATTCCTAGGTATTTTATGGTTCTTGGTACAATTGTAAATGGGATCAATTTCTTGGTTTCTCTTTCTGCTGCTTCATTATTGGTGTATAGAAATGCAACCAATTTCTGTACACTGATTTTATATCCTGCAACTCTGCTGAATTCATGCATCAGTTCTAGCAATCAACATAGTCCTGGAGGTCCCTAGCCCCAGCAACCAGACAACAAAAAGAAATAAAAGGCATACAAATTGACAAAGAAGAAGTTAAACTTTCACTCTTCAGAGATGACATCATACTCTATGCAGAAAGCCCAAAAGACTCCCTCACTCTTCTAACTCAGCTTTCAAATCTTATCATGAATTTTACTTTTCATGAAAGCCTTCCCTGACTCTCCAGACTCCATTCCTCTGTTACATTCCCTAGTAACATGTTCCTTTCCTCTACAGTATTTATATTTACCTGTAATTATACTTTACAAGATTATTCAATTAATAAAATTGAATATTATTCTATTGCTGTGAAAGTAGTGGCTTAAAACAATAATGATTATAATTTCTCATGATTCTGAGGTGTGGTTGAGGGTGGTTGAGGGTTCTTCATGCTACTTCACTCAGCTGTTGGGTAGCTTAGAGACTAGGCTTAGCTAGGATAGCTGGAACTGCTGAAACTCTCTCTGCATCTGATCTTTCATCTTCAAGAAAGTTAAAACAGGCTTCTTTATAAGACGGCAAAAGTGTTCTAAGGAGGTAAGAATAGAAGTTCCTATGAAGGAGGAGAGGAAGTCTAATAACATCATGTAAGTCTCATTCTGTTGGTCAGAGTAAGTCATAAGCCAATCCAGATTCTCGGTGTGGAAAAATAGATTCTATCTCTCGATGGAAGGAGCTATAAGTAATTTATGACCATGTTTAATATCCCACCCTGCAACAAATAAGTCTTTCTTGCTCATTGTTGGATCCCCACTTATTTACTCAAAATATGTTTGTAGATTGTGTCTTTCACTGTGCAGAAGCTTTCTTTTTATTTTATTTTCTGTATGCATGTATGTATGTATGTATGTATTGAGAGAGAGAGAGATATAGTAGAAGTAGGGAGGGTCAGAAAAAGAGGGAAAGAGGGAGGATCCCAAGCAGGCTCTGCACTGTCAGGGCAGAACTGATGCAGGGCTTTAACCCAAGAACCATAAGATCATGATCTGAGCCAAAACCAGGAGTTAGACACTTAATGAAATGAGCCACCCAGGCACCCCTGTACAGAAGCTTTCTATTTTGATGTAGTCCAATAGTTTATTTTTGCTTTTGTTTCTCCTGCCTCAGGAGACATATCTAGAAAGAAGTTACTATGGTCAACATCAAAGAAGTTACTGCCTGTGTTCTCTTCTAGGATCTTTATGGTTTCAGGTCTCACATTTAGGTCTTTAATCCATGTGGAATTTATTTTTGTGTATGGTGTAAGGAAGTGGTCCAGTTTCATTCTTCTTCATGTTGCTGTCCAATTTTCCCAACATCATTTGTTGAAAAAATTTTTTTTTCCCATTAGATATCTTTCTGGGTTTTCTACTCTGTTCCATTGATCAATGTGTCTGGTTTTGTGCCAGTACCATACTGTTTTAATAATTACACTTTGTAATATAATTTTAGGTCCAGAATTGTAATGTCTCCAGCTTTGTTTTCTTTTTCAAGATTGCTTTGGCTATTAAGCATCTTTTGTGGTTCCATACAAATTTTAGGACTGTTTGTTCTAGCTCCTTAAAAAATACTGTTGGTATTTTGATAGGGATTCCACTAAATGTGTGCAAATGACATATACAATAAAGGGTTAGGATCAAAATATATAAAGAACTTATAAAAACCACATATCCAAAAAACAAATACTCTAATTTAAAAATGAACAGAAGACATGAATAGGCACTTTTCCAAAGAAGACATCCAGATGGCTAATGGACACATGAAAAGATACTCAACATCACTCACCATCAGGGAAATACAAATAAAAACTACAATGAGATATCACCTAAACCAGTCATAATGGCTAAAATTCACAACACAGGAAACAACAAATATTGGTGAGAATATGAAGAAAGGGGAACCCTCTTACACTGTTGGTGGGAAGGCAAACTAGTGCAGCCACTCTGGAAAACAGCATGGAGGTTCCTCAAAGTTAAAAACAGAACTACCCTGACTGAGCAATTGCACTACTAGGTATTTTCCAAAGGATAAAAAAATTGTGACTTGAAGGGGTACATGCACCCTAAAGTTTATAGCAGCATTATCAACAATAGCCAAGTTATGAAAAGAACCCCCTGACCATAGACTGATGAATGAGTAGAGAAGGGATGGTATATACAAACAATGCAATATTACTCAGCCATTAAAAAGAATGAAATCTTGCCATTTGCAATGACCTGGATGGAGCTAGAGAGTATTATGTTAAACGAAGTAAGTCAGTCAGAGAGACACAAATACCATTTGATTTCACTCATATGTGGAATTTAACAAACAAAACAAATGAACATGGGGTAGGGAGAAAGAGAGGAAAACCAAGAAACAGACTCTTAACCACAGAGAACAAAATGATGGTGGAGGAGATGGGTGATGGGATGAGTTAAATAGGTGACGGGGATTAAGAAGGGCACTTGTAATGAGCACCGGGTGTTGTATGGCAGTGCTGAATCACTACATTCTAAACTTGAATGTAATATTGCACTGCATGTTAACTAGCTGAAATTTAATATGTTTTAAAATTTTATGCTTATTTATTTTTGAGAGAGAGAGAGAGAGAGAGAGAGAGAGAGAGAGAATAAGTGGGGAGGAGCAGAGAGAGAGGGAGACACAGAATCCAAAGCAGGCTCCAGGCTCTGAGCTGTCAGCAAGAGCCCAATGTGAGGTTCTAACCCATGAACTGCAAGATCATGACCTGAACCAAAGCCGACGCTTAACTGACTGAGCCACCCAGGCACCCTTTAACTAACTGAAATTTAAATAAAACTTAAAAATATATACATATATATATATGTATTTGTGGAGTTTTTGATACATGCCAGGCACTATGTATATAGTTGGCACTCAAAAAGTATTTTTGGTAGAGAGAAGAGAGAGGGAGAAAAGAATCTTCACAGGCACACATGCATGTACACACAGAATTCACAGACTCTGACACAGAGTCAGAGCTCTGTGGTTTCAATGAGCAAAAAACTGTTATAAATCATAAACACAACATTTTATTCAATGTGGACACTGACTTCATCTGTATATAGTAGAATTAGGGTAAAGTGATACCATGGAAATAGCTCAAAGCTCAAGGTGGGAGAATGAGGCTTCAAATACAATTTTCCCCCAATTGTGCAATTTTAAGCATGTGACTTTTATGGAACTCAGCACCTTCATCTATAAAATGGAAGTAGGGTTGAAACGGATTTTTGTCTGCTTTATTCACTGATGTAGCCCAGTACCCAGAACAGTACCTTGTACACAGTAGGCAGTCAATAAATAATTGTTGAATAAATGAATGAATGAATAAATGAATTTTAAAAGAAATAGTTACCTCCAACCTCCTTTCCAATTCTAATATTTTGTAATTCTAGTCCCTGGGATTCCTATAATTATTTCATGGCATTTTACTGCCAAATATATTCCACCTCCAGCAGCAGAAATACCTAAACCCATTTGCTCCTATAATCTCAAAATACAAAGCTGTAAGTCCCTAAGCCTCTCTACCTGAGAGAGAAAAGATTTTCACCCTGATCAGATCAACTCACTACAGTTTTTAGTGGATTTTTCTTATTTATTAAACAATAACAAAAGGAATCTTTGAGTAAGGGAAGCAATGACCCACATCATATATTATAATACATACAACCCCAGAAGCCTCTGGTAAGTGTAACCTTTCGGGGGAGGCAGAGAGAAAGTTCCCTAAATATCATTTTCCCCATCCAGGGCAGACAAACTAACAGACCACAACATCATTTCACAGTTTGCTGTTGCTATGGGTTTTCTTCTAAGACAATGGCCCATTTTTGCCATTACAAAACTACAAACAGCCCTGACAAGTGTGGCTGCTTCCTACCCATCCTTCCTCATAGATAAAAAATGTAATATGACACTAGCCAATACTTCCACAAGGTCACAGAATCATTACATCTAAGCCAAGGTAGCAAGTATCCCCGCAAACATGAGGACCAACCAACCAAGGCCCCAAGGAAGGGCAGAGAACATCTGCTTGCAGGACCTGAATGCAGCGTCAACCTAACTTATAGCCCACCCACTACAGCCAGGGTGGTCGGCCAACATCATTCAACACCCACCACCTTGCACTAGAAGTTGCCTGCAGTCAGCTGCAGTTCCCTTAGTCACTTTATTTCAGATCTTGTGTTGGCACAAAAAGCATAGTTGACAAGGGCATGGCCTGTGAATCAGATTTTTCCCTGATGCTTACAAAACCATATGACCTTAAACAAAGTCTACAAAATATAGGTACGTAAGATCCAGCTTGCAGAGTCTGAAGCAAGAAATTTTTACTATCCTCTTCTGATGTAGGAAAATCACGGTTTGATTGTTGGTTTTGGTCACTGAGTAATAAATACAGCTATCATTGCTTCTTGCTCCATCCTGAACCCCCACTGTAACTACAGTGGACTTTTACTTTTTAAGTTATTTACTTTCCTGTAGTTGATATTTTTAATCATTATTTTTATCTTTTTCCAGAGATGAAATTATATTACATATTGAATATCCTTTTAAACTTTTCTGTTTTAGGGACACCTGGGTGGCTTAGTTGGATTTTGGCTCAAGTCATGATCTCATGGTTTGTGAGATAGAGCCCTGTGTCCAGCTCTGCACTGACAGCACAGGAGCCTGCTTGGGATTCTCTCTCCCTCTCTCTGCCCCTCCCCCACTCAGACATACACGTACTCTTGCTCTCTCTCAAAATCAAAAAAATAAACCTAAACACACACAGACAAATACACAAACTTCTATTCTAATATGCCCCTCTAGAAGCACTGAGATTCACTGCTTCAGTTTTTTCAACTAGAAATCAAAAAGGTTTATTATTAAGTAGGTACAGTGCTTATTAATTTAAAATCATTGAGTATGATTATTGAATACTCAGGGAGAAATCAGAGACTGACATACTCAGAAGCAAATTCTCAGAGAATAAATAGATACCCTTTGAGGACATCTGATGGCATGAGAAGGCTTTTTGTGTTTAGCAAGTGTGGTAATCATATGAACTCCACCTCCCTGTGCTTTCAGGTGAGATGATGCCCATGCCTCACCCCTCCCAGGATCCTGTCCCAGGACTGGGAGTTGGTACTGGGCTATGGTTCAGAAACAAAGTGAGAATGTCAATAATTTGATAATAAAGAAAGCTGAAAACATTACAGTTTGTTTGTTAAAATGTTTGTGGCCTCCAAATAGTTACATCAAAATAGATGACTGGATAAAGAAGATGTGATATTTATCTACAGTGGAATATTAACATAAAAAAATAATGAGATCTCACCATTTGTGACACCACAGAAAGATCTAGAGGGTACTATGCTAAGTGAAATAAGTCAGATGGAGAAAGACAAATACCACATGATTTCACTTCTTTATGGAATCTAAAAATGAAAACAAATGAACAAGCAAAATAAAACAGAAACAGACTTTTAGAGAACAGAGGAGGAGGGATGTGGGGGTAGGCAAAACAGGCGAAGAAGATTGAAAGGTACAAGCTTCCAGTTATAAAATAAATGACACATGGGGATACAATGTACAACATAGGGAATATAGTTAACAATATGTAAAAACTTTGTACGGTAACCGATGGTAGCTAGATTTATCCTGGTGATCATTTTGTAATGTATACAAATGTTAAGCCACTATGTTGTACACCTGAAACTAATATTGTATGCCAACTATACTTCAATAAAAAAAAAAATAACATCGACATCAGGATGGCTCGATCAAAACACCCAATGCCCTTCCAGGTAGTGCAGATAGATTGAACACATAATAGGTGCTCAATAAATCGTAGTTGTCAGGATCATTTTCTTGCACTGCTACCATTCTAGGTTCCTAATACAGGCAACAAATTCAGCAGACATTTGCTAAGCACCTAATATGTCCTGGTAGTGGCCAGGCACCTGCAGGAGCAGAGAGGAGCTATTGTCTCCAGCAGCTGGCTTTCCTTATATCCCTGGAGCCTTCCCAACAACTGACCCAGCAACATAAAAACTCTGCCAAGGCTGACATAGGAGGGATGCAAGAACTGGCCTGGAATGTTTGTTTGAGCTCCAACTCATTTATTACTGTGTTTTTATTTATGCTCGCAGCTGATGCTATAGTGTGCATTATTTTTAGAAGCTGAAAAATACAAGTAAGGAAGGGAAAAGAAAAGGTGCTTTATCTCTACTGAATTTTCAACAATTAAATAACAACCAAATTCTAAAATTCAAGGAGATGCTTAGAATAAACAGTAAAGATGTAAAAGACAGGTTTGGGCTTCTAATGCATTCTGGAAATAATTCTGAAAAAAATGAAAAAAGCAATGCCTAGAACTGGAGGGGAATTAAAAGCTAAAACATCATGGGTATCTGATACTCCCCCAAATTCCTGCAGAGCCATGCTACATGGCTCTTAGAGTTGGAATTTTATGTTTGTGACAATGATCTGGGTCTGTTCAGGTACTTATTAAAGATGAGACACACTTTTCATTACACTCAGGGACCTGATTTGTTATGAAGAAAAACAAACCTGCGTTCAGACTAAATACAGTAAAATCCTCTTGAGGAGCTTACCTAGTAGAAAAAATAGGACAAAGTCTACAATGCAAGGAAGGCAAAGAGAGTCAAATATTTTAAGAGAGATAAAAGAAAATGGTGTGGATATTCAAAGGAAGGAGGAAGAATAAGAAAGTTTACCTGAAGGAGCTGTGATTCAAAGGATGGACAGGTTTTACCCAATTATAGGACTAGGAGGAGTAGCATATCCCATGTGAATATCTGAGATGCTTAAGTTTAAATATTCATCACTGTTTAGAATTAACATCTTTAAATGTCCAGTCAGAATATTTTAATATTTTTGGTTTTTTAGAATGTCATCTATGTATTTCACATAGCTACAGTACCTTCATGAGAAAACTTATTACAGTGCATTTTTATTTTAGGTGCACATAGGAGCTGAATAAATATACACCAGCATTATTTTTCATTAAATGTGACTTAGTTACACTGGCTTGCTAATTAAGTTGCAGTTTATCAACACACTGAAACTGTTTCCACTAATGTCAAAAGCTCATTTGCATTGCTAAAGAGCATTAATGTTATTTATTGTTGAGAGCATCTTAAAGGTTTGAGCTGCAAGGATATTTGCCTGCAAGCCCAAATAATTTGAAGATAAGGTTGACATACTTTAAATTTTATTAAACCATAATGGAGGAAAATAAAATTATCTTTCTCTTTATTATAGAAGGTCTTTCCATGACCCACTATCCACAATTTTAATAAATCCTTTTTTTCTATTGATTATTCTTTGAAATTTGAAGATATAAACTTAAGAATCCCATCAATAAAAAGGGAGAGTTTGTAATTCTGGAACATCTCCCCTTCTTCATGTGATGTGAATCAAATGTTTTGGAGGGTTGGTTGGCTGGAGGTTTTTCAATGTTGATATTGGTCTTCTTTGCTATTTCTATTATTGTTCTTTGTTTTGTTTATTTGTTTTCATGATTTAAGAACACAGGCAAAGGTATTATCATATATTCCTCTCCAAATTATGACTGCTACTCTAATCTATATTCTAATTCCAGGAGGAGATCCTAGCTAAAATAAATAAATAAATGAATGAATGAATGAATGAATGAATAAATAAATAAATAAATAAATAAATAAATAAATAAATAAAATAAAGATTAGGCAACCAATAAACCTGCTCTAGAAACAGGTGGCAAATTTAAAGTTCCCATTCAAAGAGAACAAGATTCCTTCTGTTATTTTCTTCCCAAATCTACTCCTTGCCCATTATTTTGTTGTGTTGTGGTGGTGGTGATGGCTATAATGGTGATGGTTCCAGCCATATTCAGCTGCTGCCAAAATGAGCACAGTCTTAGGAATGAGGCATGCCTGACCAACCAGTAGGAAAGAGTATTTGACCAGGACTGGGTAACAACATAGGGCAGGGAAACAACCGCAGCTGACCCCAACAGTAGAGCCATAATACCCAGAGACCCAATGGTTCATGGAGCTAATGGGAGAGTGAGACCACAGAGTTTCTCAATTGTTGTAGAGAGGCAATCTTGCAAGTCTATCACTGTCTAAGGAAATCCTGCTATTATGGGCACGCAGTGTCTGCTCTTTAGGAAGCAAGAATTAAGTCAAAAGTTCTACTTTTTATTTACTATCAGCAGTCCAACTGCTAATTCATTTCCTGCTCAGACTGGAGTGTTCTTAGTCCTACAGTGGGGACAAGGAGATATCACTACATAAATGTGGAGGAGTGGGAGTGGGGAGGCTGGATGGAGCTGATGGCTAGAAATTTAGAAACTGCCTTAGACACATTCATTTGTTTTTCAACTGAGGGGGTGAAGTTTCCCTAAATCAGTTCTTCTCATCATAACAGAGCTCACAAGTTTGACAATGAGATATCTTCTTCATTTGCATGAAGTAAAATTCTAACCAGCATAATTCTTTCTCTAGATTAATCAACAAAGACAGAATACTGAATCTACAGAGTCTACAAAGTACTCACCAAACTCCACACCCGAAAAACAAACAATCCAGTGAAGAAATGGGCAGAAGACATGAAGAGACACTTCTCCAAAGAGGACATCCAGATGGCCAACAAACATGAAACGATGCTCAGCATCACTCATCATCAGGGAAATACAAATCAAAACCACACTGAGATACCACCTCATGCCAGTCAGAGTGGCTAAAATGAACAACTCAAGAGACTATGGATGCTGGCGAGGATGTGGAGAAACGGGCACCCTCCTACACTCTTGGTGGGAATGTAAAC
>CM053577.1:70790336-70818091 GCA_028646485.1 Cryptoprocta ferox
CTTGCAAATCCAAGTTTTATCCCTTCAGTCCTTCTCAGTTCAATCCATGCGGGCGTGCGCGGATTACAGAGCTCCCTGCTTCTCCGCCATCTTGCCCCTCCTCCCCTTTTGCTTTATCACTTGTAGGGTGTGTGTCTGTGTGTGTGTGTGTGTGTGTACAATTTTTTTGTACTATTTGAAAGTCTCATGCATTATGGCCCTTTCCCCCTAAACACTTCAATGTGTATTTCCTAAGAATGGGAATATTCTCTTATATAATCGACTTCAGTAAATTTAACATTAATAGAATACTTTTATCTAATCTCCCATCCACAATCCAATTTTATCAATTGACCTAACAATGTCCTTTATAGCCTTTTTTCCTCTCCAGTACAAAATCCTGTCTAGAATCAGGTATTTCACTAGTTATCATGGCCCACATAAAACATTACTCATTTTGGATTTGTCTGATGGTTCCTTAGTTATTTGGTTCAGGAAATGGATCTCAGGCAGAATATTACCTAAGTGATATTGTGTCCTTTACAGGTTTTCACATCTAAAGGAACTCAATGTCCATCCGTCCTCCACTGTAAAGGTGTGATCTGATTTCTCTACTATAAAGTTATAATGTTTTTTTCCTCACAACCAAGAGATTGGAATGAAGAGGAAAATCCAGCTAAGAAGATTTAGAACAAATAGACAATGATGTAGAAGTAGATGAAGAATCTGATATCCTAAAATCAGGTCAAGAAAATGTTTGAAGAAGAAGGAACACATTTTATTTGATATTAATTTTATATTACACAATTGATACTTAATATTATGCCCTGTGGAAATAGAACCTTACAGTTTATACTTTATACTTTTCAATGAGCTTTCAGACATCATGTCTCATATAACACACTGAGTTGGGTAAGAACAAAATTGGAAAACAGTAAAAAATCAAAGAGTTATAGCCTCTGCTCTGATATTATATGTTAGTGAAAAACTCAGGCTTCCATGAATCCAAATCCATAATGTGAACAGTTCCAAGACTGAAACACGTTATCCCTGAGAAGATCAGCATTTCTTGGAGACAATGGAGAAACATAATGGTTATAAAAGTGGACTTAACAATAACTAAAATAAACATTAAGAATGAAAGACCTAAATGTAAGACAGGAAACCATCAAAATCCTAGAGGACAAAACAGGCAGCAACCTCTTTGACCTTGGCAGTAGCAACTTCTTACTAGACATGTCTCCTACGGCAAGGGAAACAAAAGCAAAAATGAACTATTGGGACTTCATACGATAAAGGCTTCTACACAGCAAAGGAAACAACCAATAAAACTAAAAGGCAGCCTATGGAATGGGAAAAGATATTTTCCAAAATATATAAAGAACTTATAAAACTCTACACACCAAATACAAATAATCCAATTTAAAAATGGGCAGAAGGGGCACCTGGGTGGCTCAGTTGGTTAAGTGTCCAACTTTGGCTTAGGTCATGACCTAAGAGTTCGTGGGTTTGAGCCCCACATTGGGCTCCACGTTGACAGTGCAGAGCCTACCTGGGATTCTCTCTCTCTCCCTCCCCAACTTGTGCTCTCTCTTCCCCTCTCTCTCTCAAAAATAAATAAACTTTTTAAAAGATGGGCAGAAAACATGAATAGACATTTTCCCAAAGAAGACATACAGAAAGCCAATAGATACATGAAAAGATATATAACATCACTCATCATCAGAAAAATACAAATCAAAACTACAATGAGATATCATCTCACACTTCTCAGAATAGCTAAAATCAACAACGCAAGAAACAACAGGTGTTGGGGAAGACGTGGAGAAAAAGAAACTCTCTTATGCTATTGATGGGAATGAAAACTGCACAGGGAGTAACTTCTCGATATTGGCCATAACAACTTCTTTCTAGAAGTCAAGGGAAACAAACAAACAAACAAAAACTAAACTAAAACTAAACTATTGGGACAACATCAAAATAAAAAGCTTCTGCACAGCAAACAATCAACAAAACTAAAACACAGCCTGTGGAATGGGAGAAGATATTTGCAAATGACATATCAGAAAAGGGTTAGCATCCCAAATCTGTAAAGAACTTATCAAACTCAACACTCAAAAAACAAATAATCCAGTGAAGAAATGGGCAAAATACATGAATAAACACTTATCCAAAGAAGACATCCAGATGCCCAACTGATACATGAAAAAGTGCTCAACATCACTCATCATCAGGGAAATACAAATCAAAACCACAATGAGATAATACCTCAGACCTAGCAGAATAGCTAAAATTAGCAACACAAGAAACAACAGATGTTGGCAAGGATACAGACAAAGGGGAAATCTCTTACACTGTTGGTGGAAATGCAAACTGGTGCAGCCACTCTGGAAAACAGTATAGAGGTTCCTCAAAAATAGAACTACTCTACAACAGCAATTGCACTACTAGATATTTACCCAAAGGATACGAAAATACTGATTTGAGGGGGCATATGCACACTGAAGTTTTATAGCAGCACAATCAACAATAGCCAAACTAGGGAAGGAGCCCAAATGTCTATCAACTGATGAATGGTAAAGAAAATGTAGTATGTATATACAATAGAATATTACTCAGATATCAAGAAGAAGGAAATCTTGCCATTTGCAATGACATGGATGGAGCTAAAGTTTATCATGCTAAGCAAAATAAATCAATCAGTGAAAGACAAATACCATATGATTCCACCCATATGTGAAGTTTAAGAAGCAAAACAGATGACATAAAGAGGAAAGGAAGAGAGGGAGGCAAACCACAAGAGACTTTTAACTACAAAGAACAAACTAAGGTTGGTGGAAGAGTGGTTAGTAGGGTATGGATTAAATAGTGATGGGTATTAAGGAGGGCACTTGTTATGATAAGCAGTGGGTGTTATAAGTGATGAACCACTAAATTCTACTCCTGAAACGGATATTATACTATACATTAACTTAGAATTTAAATAAAACTTAAAAAATAAAAGATAAAACAAAAAATAAAATAAAATATTTATTCAATATATCCTAAATACCAAGAAAGGCCCTAAAGCTATAGCAGAGAACAAAACAAAATAGCTACCTCTATGCAACTAACTTCTGGGGGGTCTAAGAGATGTGGGCTTGCATCTCAGTTCTGTCCTGTGATCTTGAACAATTAACTTCTTGAAAATTTGGTTTTCTTTTCTAATGAGGTTGCTAATTTTTACCTCGAACTTCTAACTGAATATGGGAGAAGGAACTCAAAAGTTTACCTCTATGCCACTCCTAAAATTCTGCTAAAATTTCTCTAAGGGAGACAAAAGTTATAAACCAACAAAAACAAACAGTATGTAGAACATAAAGCAATAATAAAATTTTGAAACCTAGAAAACAGATGAAATGATAATTTAGCAAATCAGAAAGCACTGAAACCCAAGTCAACAAGAAAAGTCCAGACGCAGATTAATCCACATTGTAGAATAATTCAGGAGTTAGAAAAATTTTTTATGTAAAGGCCCAGATTAAAGCTTTGCCAGTCATAGGGTCTCTGTCACAACTACTCAAATCTTCTTTATAAAGCAAAAGGAGCCATAGGAAATACATGTCCATGAGAATGGCTGTGTTCCAGTTATACTTTATGGTAAACAGGCAGAGATTGGGGGCAAAGGGATTGTGAACCAGCAAGCAGACCAGTTTACCAAAGTCTGGTATAACGCCTCAGGGATGAAGGCATCAGATACTTACAAAAGTAGCAGAGCAATGGGTCTGAAAATAAAATTGAAAGTGCCTAGAAGAGGAAGCTAGGACCCCAGAATCCCTTTCCCACCAACTGCAGACAGATGAAGTCTCCTCCCACACCCTGCCAGAAGACTAGAGAATTATTATCTGGGAAACTGAATTCAGGAGATTTTGGACTTGGATACATATGAACGTGGGTGGGTATGAGATGCCTTAATAAAAACAAGAGATTAACTAAAACAATCTCAATCCCTAGTCTCCACTCAGCTGGCAGGGCCTGGCAAGCAGGCTTGGGCTCTTTCCACAGAAGACTAGTAGCTTTCTCTCTGGAGAAATTGATCAATCCTAGAGAAAAGATCTAAAGATGCTAAGAGATGGTGGTCACCCAACAAAACAGTCTAGACAGAATATCCTAGAGTAAAGCTCACTGGTTAACCTCCTCCACCCAAATACAATTTCCAATCTGTTTTTTACTGCTTCTATCTTAAAGAATTATCCAACAGACTTAACTATAGAGAACAAATTGGTCGGTTACCAGAAGGGAGGTGGGGGGATGGGTGAAATAGGTGAAGGGGATTAAGAGCACAGTTACCATGATGAACACTGAGTGATGTATAGAATTGTTGAAACATTATATGATACACCTAAAAGAATTTACCCATCTTTGATAGTAAGATCAAAAAAACAAAAACAACATATTCCAATGTTTCCTCCACTAATGAAAGCAATGGAAGAGCTGCTTTAAAAACATAACAAGATTTAATCTATAATCTATAATCAGAGTAAGTGAATGTAAAATCTTTATTACCAGATGATAAGATTCATCCTGAGAGGTGGGGCCCATTAGATACATATCTCAGACAGCACAATGTAACTGATTCCCAAAGTTGGGTGATCTTACTGGAACCTGTAACTGTCCCATGGATCCATGGTAGATCCATGGTAGATCCAAGTAACTATGCAAGGAAAACTCAGAAATAAAGGTCAACATTAAAAGAGTAGTTTCACTTGCAATTTGATATTTTATATCTCAGAAAAATTGGGGTCTCAATAGAAGATATAGCAAATATTTAAAGAAAAAAACCTTAACGTTTCAATTAGTCTGTTTATAATTCTCAGTGATAGAAAATAACAGTTACCCCACATAATGACTGTATCTGCAAGGATCTTACATATCTGTTAATATCAGCATTTAGTTACGGAATCGTCAACTTCTAGGAAAGGGGCTCAAAGCTTTGTCTATCTTGCAGACTAGAGCAAAATACAGTGATTGTGTGCATGCACGTGTGAGTGCACACATTTTATTTTTGGGTTTCAGTGTGCTTAGATAAAAGCAAGGTAAGATATCTGTTTTGCTGCCCCACACATCTATGACCTAATTCCACTTTCTGCTTAAAGCGCTTCACATGTAAAACTTCAGATCATAACTAATTCCATACACAGCTGGCACAAAAACAGGTCATTCAGAACAATGGAACAGAATAGAGAACCCAGAAATGGATCCACAAACGTATGGCCAACTCATCTTTGACAAAGTAGGAAAGACTATCCAATGGAATAAAGACAGTCTCTTCAGCAAATGGGGTTGGGAAAACTGGACAGCAACATGCAGAAAAATGAACTTGGACCACCTCTTACACCATATACAAAAATAATAAACTCAAAATGGAGGAAAGACCTAAATGCAAGACAGGAAACCATCAAAACCCTAGAGGAGAAAACAGGCAACAACATCTTTGACCTCAGCCACAACAATTTCTTACTTAACATATCTCAATGACAAGGGAAATAAAAGCAAAAATAATCTATTGGGACCTCATCAAGGTAAAAAGTTTCTGCACTGCAAAGGAAAGAATCAACAAAACTAAAAGGCAGCTGATGGAATGGCAGGAGATATTTGCAAATGACAAGTATTGGATAAAGTGTTAGTATCCAAAATCTATAAAGAACTTATCAAACTCAACATCCGAAAAACAAATAATCCAGTGAAGAAATGGTCAAAAGACATGAATAGACACTTTTCCAAAGGAGACATCCAGATGGCCAAGAGACACATAAAAAGACATTAAATCACTCATCATCAGGGAAATACAAATCAAAGCCATACTGAGATACCACCTCCCACCGGTCAGAGTGACTAAAATTAACAACTGAGGAAACAACAGATGTTGGTGAGGATGTGGAGAAACGGGAACTCTCTTGCAGTGTTGATAGCAATGCAAACTAGTGCAGCCTCTCTGGAAAACAGTGTGGAGGTTCCTCAAAAAATAAAAAATAGAATTACCCTACGACCCAGCAATTGCACTGCTAGGAATTTATGCGAAGGATACAAGAGTGCTAATTCATAGGGGCACATGCACCCCAATGTTCAGAGCAGCACTTCCAACAATAACCAATTTCTGGAAAGAGCCCAAATGTCCATCAACTGATGAATAGATAAAGAAAATGTGGTTTATATGTACAATGGAATACTACTTGGCAATGAGAAAGAATGAAATCTTGCCATTTGCAACAACGTGGATGGAACTGGAGGGTATTAGCTAAGTGAAATAAGTCAGAGAAAGTCAGATATCATACATTTCATTCATATGTGTAATTTGAGAAACTCAACAGAAGACCATAAGGGAAGGAAAGGGGGAAAAATAGTTTCAAATGGAGAAGGAGACAAACCATAAAAGACTCTCAAATACAGAGAACAAACTTACGGTTGATGAGGGGGGTTGGGGAGGGGAAAATGGGTGATGGGCATTGAAGAGGGCACTTGGGACGAGCACTGGGTGTTGTATGTAAGCAATGAATCATGGGAATCTACTCCAGAAGCCAAGAGCATGCGGTATATACTGTATGTTAGCCACCTTGACAATAAATTATATATTATTTTTAAAAAATGAAAGGAGCTGGAAAGCTAATAGAATAAAAATTGGACTTTGAGGTAAATTTAGGAGGCAGCCACCACCCCTAGGCTTGAAGAACAAAAATGAAAAGATAGGTGTTACCAGAGCTCAGGAGCTCAGAAGAGGTGCTACCACGGGGATGAAGTTCTGACCAGTGAAGCGGTGTTCCGGGCTGGTACACAGATCTCTGGGCAGGGATGGGTCCCACGTGGCTGGCAGTCAGCCCTCTGAGAGAACACTGCAATCCAGCACGTGGATTCCTGAGGAGAGTGTTACAATGGCTGGCTCTCAAACCTCTGAGGAAGGTACTGCTCACTTGATCTTGGATTCTTCAGAGGAGTCCTTGAAAAACTAGAGCTCATATCTCTGAAGGCTGTGCCCATCTAATCCTGGGACATTTGAGGAGCTGTGCATGCCACCTAATGACACTCAAAGCTTTGAATTAAAGCTACTGGGGGGGTTGGCATTTTTCAGTACTCAGAGGAGGTACTACACATCTGGTGCTTCTACCTCTGAAGGAGATATGCTGCAGCTGCTGTTAGGCCTACCACAAAATGTAGGACCTAGAGTTGTCGCTGCTCCTGTAGCTCCCTATGCTGGAAGCATGCTTATAGGACTTGCACAGGATGCAGTGTTCCTTCTCCCTTTCTCCTGCTTTACAATCTCCTACCAGTTCCTCCCACTGAAGCCACTAGGGAATCTTGAAAATGTAGTTTGCAGACTTTAGTCTGACATCACAGAGCCAAATATAGAAGGATGGGCATGAGTTAAGAAATAACATGTTAAGAAAGAAAGAAAGAAAGAGGATAGTAGCTAGTATAGTACACCAAACAATATGTCACTGAAGGGAAGGACTATGAGGACACTTCAAAGTGTTGTGCAGAAGATACTTTACAAGCAAACAAAAGTACTACCAAAGTACCTGGGCCCAGGCATGAGTTTTCCCAACTGCATTCAATCAAAGAAGCTTATAATTTATTTTTACTTTTACTGACAAAAGGTTAGAACTTACTCTCTTAAGCTTTTATTTTTTTTTATTTTTTTTAATGTTTATTTTACTTGAGAGACACAGAGCATGAGTGAGGGTGGGGCAGAGAGATAGAGAGAGTAGAGAGAGACACAGAATCTGAAACAGGCTCCAGGCTCTGAGCTGTCAGCACATAGCCCAATGTGGGGCTCGAACTCACGGACAGTGAGATCATGACCTGAGCTGAAGTCAGACGCTTAACCGACTGAGCCACCCAGGCACCCCTCTCTTAAGCTTTTAGAATACTAAAACTTGGCTATGCCATCCACTAAGAAAGTGCCCTAATAAAATGAGATTTTTTAGATACATTTTGCTGGAGAAACTAGGTAAGCAAAATCTTTGCCTCTTTTCACTTGAGCAAGGTCTGCAGTGGAAACCCTCAGCAGTTTTGATCTGCATCATCTGCACCATTATTCAATGGGTGAAGCTAAGTCAGAAGAGCAGTCTCAAGCAAGTTCACCATCAGTACAACTTGTATCTTATGGTTCCTCAGCACAGAGTAACTGACGTGACCTGTTCCTTTCCAATTACCGACTCTGAGTTTGTCTATGCCTTTTCTCAGGCCCCTACTCTAGCTCTGACTCCTGATTTAGAGTTTCACTGTCCTTCTTTTTGTCCTAAAGGTGGTTAATTTTATGTGTCAACTTTGCTAGGCTATCGTGCCCAGTTGTTTGATCAAACACTAGTCTAGATATTGCTGTGAAATTATGTTTTAGATGTGTGATTAACATTTATAATCAGTAGACTTTGAATAAAGAAGGTTATCCTCCCTCCCATAATGTGGGTGGGCTTCATCCAATCAGCTGAAGACTTGAACAGCAAACACTGAGTTTTCTTGAAGAAGAAGGAATTCTGCCACAAGACTGCAACATAAAACCCCTGCCCTAGTTTCCAGCCTGCTGCCCCTATAGAATTTAAACTCAAAACTGAAACATCAACTCACCCTGAGTCTCCAACCTGTCAGTCTGCCCTACAAATTTCAAGCTTGCCAGCCCCACAGTTGCATGAGACAGTTCCTTAAAATAATTTTTCTCCATGTTATGTATGTGTATGTATGTGTGTATTTGTGTGTATACTATTTGCTCTATCTAGAGAACCCCAAAGTATAGACCCCCTCACTCACCTTTGCCTTCCCCTAATATTAGTTCAAATCATCTCTGGTTACTGCTACTTTGGGCTTCCAAGTCTAGTTGTGAGCACAATTTTTGAAATAGCCCCTTCCTGGGTTAAGTATATCCTTGACCTGCTCTATATACTCCCCAAGTCTCTAGCAGTCTTGACCAGCCTTCTATCCTCCTGACTGGGGATGGAAACTTATGTATTATCCTCTGACTCTTAATCACAGTGGTATGACCTGCCTAGGGCCTTCACATTCCTGCTGGAATTATTTGGTTGCTGGCAGCCTCTTGTACAGTCCACACTGAGCTGTGGGGTCCTAGAGGTCTATTGGAAAAGAAAGGAGGGGGTGGGGGCTTACACAAAAACGAGGCAGAGTGAGTGTCATCACCATGAGCTTCACCTGCTACCCCACTGTGTCCAGGGATGTGTGGCATGAAGGAAAGAACTGTAGCTTTATACAAGTATTTTAACATAATTCAAAAACTGAAAGATTAAGTACTGTTCAAGTGATAAAGTATCCAGCTGCTAAATTGTTTTTTACTTTTCCCTAGAAAGGAAAACAAGCCTTGGGTGTTTTCAGACTGATTACAAAGGTTTTGCTCTAGATATTATTGAAGGAGATGCATTTGGCTGCTTTTTTTTGTGGCTAAAAGCCATGCTCACCCAAATCACTCATATTTTTCTGTCATTCTAATTGCTCCACAGTTCACTTTGAGAAGCTCTTAACAGCTTTTCTATTTTAAAGCATTGCAGAGAGAAACAGAGAGAGAGAGAGAGAGAGAGAGAGAGTTGAAGCTGGTGTTCAAGCATGCACCCTTCCCTATAAACAACTCAGGGCCCAGGGTGTGAAAGCTAATATTTACTGAACACTCTGTCTCCAAGGTCAGCAGAGATATTCAACCAACCAAATCCAATGACCTTTTATCTGTCTTTATTCTATTTGATCTCCTCCATTCATGTCAAAAAATATTTACAGAAACTACTGGGTATCTGGCTCTATCTAACCACTAGGGACAAAGAAATCAACAAGACATGGTTCCTGCTCCCAAATGAAGTGAAATAAAGAAAGAGAGATAATATTAAGATACATGTGATGGGTCCATAAGAGCATGTGAATTAAAGGTATGCATGAAGGAGCACAGAAAAAGACTGCCTTATTCAGGCTGAGATTTCAAGAGATGACTTCCTGGAAGAAGAAGCAGGAACAAATGCATAACAAATAAGTAAGAATTAGCTCATTGGACAAGGGAAAGAAAGATGACCCAGAAGAAGAATCATTTGTATAAATGTAGCAAGGCATGAGATAGCAGGAAGCATCTGCAAGAACTGCCAGAAGATTGACTAGAGGAAAAGACGTGTATGTAGATGGCCAGATGTCAGGCAAGGACAAAAAGGGGATAGGGGAGGCCCCAAAGGACCTTATATGAGCACTCTAATGGCAACATAGAAATAGACTGCTGTTAAATCAGATGGAAAAGGCATACAGATTCTTTAGAAAGTTATTGGAATAATCTATGGTGAGAACCTGAACTAAGCAACTGGCTGAATCATCCTGCCCTTAAATGAGATGGCATGTAGAAGAGAAGAAAATGTCAGCTGATGGATGAATTCAGTGTGTTGACTTTGAGGAGCCTGAAGACCAACCAGATACAAAGTTCTGACTAGAACATAAATGTGGGAAATGAGTGCTTACTTAGGAATTAAAAGAATTAGTATGGTTACAATCACCCAGTGCAGAGAGGAACAGTGACTTGAAGACAGAACTTGTAAAAGGGATGACATTTTATAGAAGTGCAAAAGGTGATGAGCCTGAAAAATAAACAAGCAGCCAAGAGGAGGAAATTCAAGAGGTAGCAGAATCAAAGAAGCATTTAAAACTGTTGACCACCTAGGACAGGATCTGTGTAAAAGCTGATGGAACATGGGTAATGGAAGTAATAGTTTCCATTTTATAAATGTGCCTTTTTTTTTAGTTCCTGAGTATATAATATTTCATATGAGTCATCCATTTGCCTACGGGAAAATTAAATTTGTGCATAATAAGTGTAAAGAAAGGACAAAGAGAAAGACTGTTTTTTGCACTCTACTTACAAACTGGATATGGAGCAAGTTAACAAACTGTTCACCAGGATGTTGCATTCTGCTTACAAACTGGATATGCAGCAAGTTAAGAAACTGTTTACCAGGATGTTATCTTAGCAAAGAGTAGGTTGAAGGACTTAGACTATAGGATTTACTTATGTGGAGGGCTATTCCATATCCCTACCAACAGCCAAGACAGACAAGGAAGATATAATGAAGAAGAAATAAAAAAGACATCTGACTGTTTCTGGCCTGGGAAGAGAAAAAAGAGATTGGAAACTATCAAACTGTGGCTCCCATTTCCCCTCCCTTTATGTCAGGGAAATATGCATTATATAAGTGAAAAGAAAATCAATGATAAATATATGTGCTATAGTAACCCTCTGGTTTTGTCACGCAAGACTCTGGGAAAAGAGCATCTTCTTTTATGAATATAATTTATTGTTAAATTGGCATACATACAACACCTACTGCTCATCCCAACAAGTGCCCTCCTCAATGACCATCACCCATTTTCTCTCTCCCCCACCCACCATCCACCCTTAGTTTGTTCTTTGTATTTAGTAGTCTCTTGTAGTTGTTTCCTTCCCTCTCTGTTTGTATCTGTTTTTCCCCTTCCCTCCCCCCATGGTCTTCTGTTCAGTTCCTCAAGATCCACTTATGAGTGAAAACATATGATATCTGTCCTTCTCTGACTGACTTATTTCACTCAGCATAATACCTTCCAGTTCCATCCACATTGCTGCAAATGGCATGATTTCATTCTTTCTCATTGCCAAGTAGTATTCCATTGTATATATAAACCACATCTTCTTTATCTTTTCATCAGTTGATGGACATTTAGGCTCTTTCCATAATTTGGCTATTGTTGAAAGTGCTGCTATAAACATTGGGGTACATGTGCCCCTAAGCATCAGCAATCCTGTATCTTTTGGGTAAATTCCTAGTATTGCTACTGCTGGGTCATAGGGTAGCTCTATTTTTAACTTTTTGAGGAACCTCCACACTGTTTTCCAGAGTGGCTGCATCAGCTTGCAAGATGGTTCCCATTTCTCCACATCCTCACCAGCACATGTAGTTTCCTTATTTTTTCATTTTAGGGCCACTCTGACTGGTGTGAGGTGGTATCTCAGTGTGGCTTTGATTTGTATTTCCCTGATGATGAGTGACGTTGACCAGATGGACTTGACAGATATATTTAGAACTTTTCATCCAAAAGCAGCAGAATATACATTCTTCTCAAGTGCACATGGAACATACTCCGAGATAGATCACATACTGGTTCACAAAACAGCCCTCAATAAACACAAAAGAATTGACATCATCTCATGCACGCTTTCAGATCACAATGCTAATGAAACTTGAAATCAACCACAGGAAAACGTTTGGAAAACCTCCAAATGAATGGAGGTTAAAGAGCAGCCTACTAAAGAATGAATGGGTCAACCAGGCAATTAAAGAGGAAATTAAAAATATATGGAAACAAATGAAAATGAAAACACATCAATCCAAACCCTTTGGGATGCAGCAAAGACATTCCTAAGAGGAAAATACATTGTAATCCAGGCCTATCTCAAGAAACAAGAAAAATCCCAGTCTAACAGCATACCTAAAGGAACTAGAAGCAGAACAACAAAGAAACCCCAAACTCAGGAGAAGAAGAGAAATAATAAAGATCAGAGCAGAAATAAACAATACAGAATCCAAAAAGCAGTAGAACAGATCAATGAAACTAAGAGTTGGTTTTTTGAGAAAGTAAACAAAATTGATAACCCCCTAGCCAGACTTCTCAAAAAGAAAACAGAGAAGACCCAAACAGATAAAATCA
This sequence comes from Cryptoprocta ferox, assembly GCA_028646485.1. Classification (NCBI taxonomy): domain Eukaryota; kingdom Metazoa; phylum Chordata; class Mammalia; order Carnivora; family Eupleridae; genus Cryptoprocta; species Cryptoprocta ferox. The sequence continues at coordinate 70,803,003 of CM053577.1, forward strand.
CGAATGAAAATGGATTTATCACAACCAATCGCTCAGAAATATAAGCAATTATCAGAGAATACTATGAAAAATTATATACCGAAAAGAGCATCTTTTAAGTTGTTCCCTTTCCCCAAATACAACAACCTGAGATGCAAACAAAGCTGCTTGGCTATGGAGTATGTGCAAAAAGGGAAAGTTCAAGGTTAAGCTCTCTTAAACTTCCCTAGTTCCTGCATTTGTGTAGCCAAGGGACAGTGGGTCTGCCAAGGGGTCTATTGGGCAGAGCTAAGTCTCACAGAGGAAGCTTGGTAGTCACTGTGGCAGCAAGCTGGACAAAGGCTAAGGCAGTCATTCAGGAGCAAAGTGAGGCCAGGTCAGCCAGGAGCACTGCTGGATCCTTGCAAAGAGAACGAATTATGTGTCATTAGCTCTAGACTGCCTATAACAGGGCCAAAAGCACCCAGTCAGCCATGAGTCAGTCCTCCAGTGTCTTCTGGGTAACTGTGAGCACACTTCCCAGGACGAGCATGAGTCAGGGACCCCTTTCCCTGACACACTTGGAGGCCTTCTTAGAGAAAGGAGCAGCAGCTGGAGAAGGCCATCCAAGAAACTGAGCAAATATCTTTCCCAAAGAAGTAACAACAACGACAAAACCCTCCCAAAATCATATTGGCCTTTGTTTATCCCGGATGACAGATTCAGTCTATGTGTTTTCCTCCTACTTCACAGATAAAAGCTCAAGGAAAAGATGAGATTCATTGTAGATAACATAAAGATTTTTTTTTTCTTCACATTAGAGTGGAAGCACAATTTGCAACTTTGCTGTATAGGTAAAAATTGGCAATAACATTTTTCAAATAATATTCTGCGGAATGTTAATTCCTCAGAATGTTGACAGATATTATACAGGCAAAAAATAAAAATAAAAATTTTTTAATTGGGCTGAAAAATAAATGGAAAAGATTTAATGCAAAACCTTCTCAGAAAATTTACCTTGCTCATGAAAATTCTGAATCTCCAAGGGAGCAGTATATTATACCTCATTTCCACATATTTGTCCAAGAACATTACTTCCACAGACCATCTCTCTGAAAGACTGTTAGAAACACTTCCAGCACTTTAAAAAATGGAGATCCTCCAAAACTTTAGAACAATTGGGATCATGAGCCCTATCGTCTGCTGTCTTCCACTCAACTATGGTTCTTTGGTTGGCAACGTCAATATTATTGCCAAGCGGGAAATACACGGCTACCCCTGAGCAAAATGTTGAAGCAGAAGAAACTAAATTTGGTGAGCACAGAATTCCTCCACTTTGGGCACATTTCTTCCTACTCCTTTCCTCCTAACAAAACTTCTCAAATTTTTTTGTTTATTCTAAACTACACTGGTGATTTATGAACCAGAGAGTGGACCAGCCACACAAGCTGCCTCCTCTTTCTTACAGGAATCAGTAGCAGGGCAGTGCAATGTACTGTATTGTGTAAGAGCCCAGAGCCAGACTGCTTGGGTTTGTTTGAATCCTGCCACAACACTCACTTGCTCCATGATGATCGTGGAAAAGTTACTTAACCTCCCTGATCCCAGTGTCCTTACCTGCAAAATAGATTGAATAACAGTACTTGCCTATTGCACTGATAATAGTTATTCTCTATTTACATTAAATGATATATTTGTGATTTATATCATCCACATCTGTCATTTAGAATATAGTACATGAGTATATATATCTTTTACATATCATTTAGGACATAATACATGCTACATATATTTTAGCTATTTCTTAGCTTGCCAAAATATTAGCAAAGGAATAAAAATGGAATGAACTCGCAGTGACAAAGAGAATAAGAAGAGCCATCAATAAAATGACTTCAATAAATTTATAGGAGAAACGAAGCAGATAAAAGAACATACAGATACAGCACAGCAGAGGAACTGACAATCTAGCTTTGAAGTTGACAAACTTTATAAAGGCAAGATAGTAAATATTTTAGATTTTATGAGCCAAGATGCAAAATTGAGGATGCTGTGCAAGTCTCTGTTGCCACCACTCAATTCTGTCATTGTAGCACAGAAACAGCCATAGATAATACATACATGAATAAGCATGGTTAGGTTCCAATAAAATGTATTTATAGATGCCGAAATTCTAATTCGATATAATTTTCACATCATAAATTATTTTTAATCTTATTTAATATGATATCTACCCTCAGCAAATTTTTAAGAGCACAATACATTATTGTTTATAGGTACAATGTTGTACAGTAGATCTCTAGAGCTTAGTCATTTTGCTTAGCTGAAACTTTATGTCCTTTGATTAGTAAATCTCCTTTCCCCTCCTTCCCAGACCCTGGCAAGCATCATTCTACTTTTTGGATTCTATGAACTCTATGAATTAGACTTCTTTTTAAGTAAACTCTACACCCAACATGAGCCTCAAACTCATGATCCCAAGATTAAGAGTCACATGCTCTATCGACAGGAGACAGCCAGGGACCCCTGAATTCAACTATTTTAGATACCTATTATAAGTGGAATCATATGGTACTTGTCTTTCCACGACTTCCTATGTCACTTAGCATAGTGTCCTCCATGTTCATTCATACTGTCACCTATTATATACTTTCCTTTTTTTTTCTTTTTTTAATGGTTATTGTGAATCTTGCAGCTTGACTGATATTGCCATATCAGTAATGAACATAGAAGTGCTAAATATTATTGATTTCATATTTATAAAAATTCCATTTAAAAATATAAATACTAAAATGTAATTTAAAATTACATTTTGGGAGATTGGATGAAGGTGGTCAAAATATACAAACTTTCAGTTAGAAGATAAGTAAGTACTAGGGATATAATGTACAACATAATGGCTATAGTTAACACTGCTATATGGTATATTTGAAAGCTGCTAAGAGAATAGATCCTAAAAGTTCTCATCACAAAGAAAAAACACTTTTTTTGTAACTATATGAGATGATGGATGTTTACCAAAGTTATGGTGGTAATCATTTCACAAAATATGTAAGTTAAGAGTCATTGTACTGTATAACCTAAGCTTATACTATACTATATATATATACCATATGTCAATTATATCTCAATAAAATTATATCTCAATGAAATTGAAATTTTATTTCTATGATTGTATGTATATATACTTATATATTACATATTTGAAAGGAAGATAAAATAAAATGTAAAAACTATCCTCAGCTCTCAAGCTATACAAAAAGAGATGACTGGCCAGATTTGGCCCATGGACCATAGTTTGCCATTCCCTGTTCTAGAACATGTTGATGTGAGAAATGCTTAGTTCTAGACTAAAAAACAAAGATCCAGACACTACAGTAAGCAGAAAAAATGGTATGAGACAAAAACAGGGAGAGTAACTGAAAGTCTGGAGATAGAACATTCTCTGGTTCTCCTGGAACTCCTCTGGAGGAAAAAAAAAATGACTTTAGAGACAGGAAACCCCAGTCCTTGACTCTGATATTTAACATGTGCACTTTGTTACTTTCGAAGTATTTTATCTTTCCGTATGTTATAAAAGGGTCTTCTCAGATTGGTTTCTTTCTTTTTCATTTTACCACGTTCCTGTCTATTACCTGTGTTGATACCTGAACAAGCATCATGCATGCCTGATTCCCTCTGAGCTGCTTTCAGCACTTCTGACATCCAGGCAGCCCTGGAAAGAACCTACCACATTGCCTTTTGTTTCCATCTCTCCTCTGCCCGCCCAACCTCTGCAGGGCTGGATAGCACCTCAGATTAGAGCTTCCCATGGTGAGAGCCCATCAGGTACATCAGGAGTTATTCTGCACTGTAGTTTTCCTTTTGACACTGTTTAGTTTCAGGCTCTGCTCCTTCCCTTGTCTTCGATGGAATCCCAGGAAACATCACTAGTTTACAGAGATGCAAACATGCTTATAGAAGCTACACTAAAAACTGTACTGCCATTTGATAATGTCTTAGTATCAACAAGCTCCCTTTTGAACATTTCAGAAAAATCAAAAAAGGAGTCAGAAATGTGCTTTTTCTTTTCTACATCAAAAAAGGAACACATCACAAAGGCAAGAGTGGGGCTACAGATGATCAGGAAAGCTGCTCTCTGGGAAAAGGAAAGGGCTCTATCACAAGAAAGATAGAAAAAAAAAAAAAAAAGAAAAAAGAAAAAAAAAAAAAAAGAAAGATAGAGTAAGCCAAGGGAGACTGGAGGGCCCGGACTTCTGACACTCAGTCTTGGAAAGGGATCATTGTGCCCCTGTGTGGCATAGAGATCAGGTTACCTGCATTCATAATTGTTGATAGATGCTTTGCAACACAAAGAAGAATGATCACAGCAATTTAGACTCTGTCTGATTTCCTCTTCATTAATTTTTATTGATTTTTAAATATCCTTTCTTTAAATTTATATATTTTGAGAGAGACAAAGACAGCATGAGTGGGGGAGGGGCCAAGAGAGACAATCCCAAGCAGGCTCTGTACTGCCAGCGCAGAGCAGATGCAGGGCTTGAACTCATGAAACCATGAGATCATGACCCAAGCTGAAACCAAGAGTCAGATGCTGAATCGACTGAGCCACTCAGGTGCCCCTTATCTTTATTAATTTTTAAATTATTAATTTTTTCTAAGCATTTCCATGCTAATTACATAACTAACAAATCATAAAGGTATTAATTTATTAAACAAGATGTCTCCAAACATTCATACATTGATAGAAAAATTTATATTCCTTACCAGTCTATAATATAGCAGACTCTAAAAATGCTTTAAACCCTTAAACATAATATAAATATTGATGCAGTACTTCTAGAATTGACTAGTACAGAGATGCTGGAAAGTTATTAAAAATCACTACATCAGAGATTCAAATATTTTATTATGCCTTTTATTTTAATGTACATTTTCTTTTTTCTTATCCAATTACAATAATACTCATTTGCCCTGAGAGACAGGGTTGTCTTCCTGACCAACTAAAGCTGCAAATAGGATTTTAAAGTCCATAATTGGAGCTAAAACCACACATCTTGGGTCACCTTCCCAACTTGTTCCACCCAAGACCATTTTCCAGGTCGATGAGCCCCTTTTCATGGTTAGTCTTCTATCACATAAGAAACTGTCTAAATTATAGCTCTAACTTTCTTTTTGTGACCTACACTTTTTCCTGCAAATGATGCTTATCTTTATAGATCAGCTGATATAGACCTACTTTGCAACAGTTTCTCGGCATATATTTCTTTCCTTAAACAATGCAGTCCTTGTTTGATTTGTAACTGCTGGTCCTGAGTGAAGCCTTGTCTAGTTCAGTTAAATCTAAGGAGTAGATTGGTTTGAGTCACTGAAATTACAACTTTGCTATGAATCAGTCATTAAAACAGACAATATTTACCTGACATGGCTAGACTGATCAGAGGGATAGTTGGGTTGAAACCTCTCAGAATATTTTTTTTTTAATATCAACCAGCTTGTTTTGCTGTAAAGATGTTTGGTTATTAAGTACAAGAGCCAAACATTCATCTAAGAATTGTGGTCCATGTCAGAACTGTGTTTAATTCAGCCTGCTGCATTCTCTCATGAAGATCCTTATGGTAGTGTGGGAGGACAAAAGGCAACTGTCATGGATTTTCCCCCAAATCATAATCTCTAACCCTTACTTCTCTCCCAGATTCAGTTCTGCATTTCCAATGACTGCCAGACACTTTTACCCAGAAGTTGCATTAACACCTCAACTTATAGGACTAAAACTAAAACTTCTTCCCTCAACTCACTCATTCTACTCAATATCCCATCAAATTTGTCCTTCAACTTGTTAGCCAAATTTGTTAACTTGGTAATCAGCTTATAGAAAAAGCTGAACTCTTCCAAGTAAACAGAAATTCCTTTGTGTTAAACTAGCTGTGTTGAAAACTGTTTTTCTACCTCCAGATGAGCTCATGGGCAGGTTCCTTGATTTAACAATTTTTGGTAATAAAAAGTCATCTAAGGATTCTGGGAAGATGACAGAGTAGGAAACACCAGGAATCTGTCTCTCCAACTAGATAATAATTGCATTGGAAGAATCTGATATTATTTTGGAACTTTGGAGTCTATTGAAGGCTTGCAGCTTCCAAGGGAAGGCATGGACAGTAAATTGAGGTCAAATTCAGCTCCTAGAACAGTAACAGCTACCCACCTCCCACCTCCAGCCTTGTGGCAGACAGCTGTGCATGTGTGCCCAGAGCAGCCTGCACACAGCTTGCAGGGACAAAAGAATTCTGACCTCCAAATACTGGGAATCTATACTCTGAAAACTGACTGATGCCTCTGATCACAATATGCAGACAAAAAGGTGGGCAGTCATTGTTGCTCCTCCTTGCATTGGGAAGTGCTGTCACCCATGTGGACAGAGCCAAGGTCCTATGATAAGTTGACCTAGGGGAACTCTTTCACTCACACAAATTGAGGCAAAATAGCCAAAAAAAGAAAACCCAAAAAACAAAAAACAAAAACAAAATACAAAGAGTGTCTTAGGAAGCCACAAACATGACCAAGGAAATGCTACCAAACATAAAATTTCATGGGCCAGGGGAGAACACAAATGGGAGGTGGGCATCAAAGTGCACAGAACAGAAGAAGGTGAAAAGAGGAGCTGAAAGACCATAGTGCATCATGTACCTAGAGCTCACCCATTGTGTGGCACCTAGAGGAATACTGTTAAAGCAGTTGGGACTTGACTGGTTTGATTTTTGGTTGGAGAAATGGAGCTCTAAAGTCCTACACAGGCCTGGACACAGATTTCCAAATATTCCTTAGAATTCAGAGTATCTGAATATCTGATAACTATCTCATATGCCTATTTTTGAGATTAAATAAGAAAAAAACATCAAGTACAGACATAAAATCTATTTCCAGCTTATTAAATGGAATGAGATTTGGAGCAGAAGTTCATAATTAGGGTGTCTGGACTATTACTCTTAGCTGCCTTTGAAGATTTGGGTGGAACAAATTTAATATTTGTCCCTGCATCCTTTTTTGGCCTCTACTTTTACCACTAGCATTTTAACTTTCACTATGTCTCACATTCAAATTCTGCAGAGAAAGTATCTCCTAGTCTCAGTTGCTGACCATCAGTTGCTGACCATCATCTTTGTTGGCAGAACTTTGAACTTAACCAACTCAAGGACCACTACTCAGGCCACACATGAACTCATGGATTCACTGTGAATCAGCTGCCCACTTCTCCTTAGGTTATGCTGTGTAGTCCATGGCCACCTATTAATTACTTAGGAAGAGTTATTCTATTAAGCAAAAGTTATTCTATCAATGTGTATCCCCAAAAGTCTATATCCCCCCAAAACTTTGTAAGTGTAGCTAAGGAAGGAGGAATTTGCTTTATCTAAACTCTAAAATAATTAAAGTTTATTATTTGTAAATTCTTCCACGCTAACAAAGAGTAAGAGCAAGACAAATTTATAAACTTATTAGGTTTCTTTAAAGTTGTTTATATATTAAGAATCTCATTGTTTTTTTAATCATGTGAGCGTGTTTTTTATAGCTACCCAACTGAAAATTCTTGAAGACAAGGATCACATCTATTACTTTTTTATCCCTGAAAACATCTAAGGTGCTTACCAAGGATGTTAAACAAATGTTGCTGAGTGACTGGGCCTAGGGATCTCTGGTGTTATTGAAAAATTGACTTTAACTGCTTCATTAACTGTCTATATATGCAGAGAGTTGAGATCAGCTGTATAAAATAACACACAAGAAATCTTTTGTTCTATAATGTCAATAAAAGATATTGAAATTAGAGTAACAAGGTCTGAAATGTGAGCCATAAAGAAAATTACCTCCACTCTATGTGAGATCTAAATATTTCTTCTTTCCTTGCAATCTAATAAAATATTTGTTAATAAACCAATAGCATGAATTGAAAGTTTCTGGGCCCTAAACAAATTTTGATTAGATTAAAGTGACCCAATCCTGTTTCTTGAGATTCTAAAGAAAAGTTAAGAAGCAAAAGTTTTTCTTTTCGTCTCACAGCCTTCCTTCCTCCTTACAATGAGTTAGGCTTGTTTGAGATTTTGTTTCTTAGAAACATACCAATAAAAAGCCATTTTAGGCTGGCAGCAAACCCACCAATCTAGGTGACTTTGAGTCAAGGACTAAACTTGGTTTATAGCAGCTTTCTTGGCCCCAAGCAAGTATATATGCCTTGTTCTCAAGTTTTACAGTAATTAGATTTCTGAGTAATCAGAAATTTTTCATATATAACATTTTAACTGCAAAGGCACATACATAAAAAATACTTGTTTTGGCTAAAATTTTTGCATGGTGACTGTCTTCTTCTTAAAGAGCTGTACAGATTTTTCAGCTTAATTGAAATAGTGACTTTCCCCCATATTGCAGAAGATGTTTATAACTTCCCCTGTCACGTGAAAAGCATGTCTTTTGCCTTTAATTCAGTATCTCAGAATTATCTCAATATCACAACCAATGAATAACATTAAGTTTCAGTTTTTCAACATGGAAACAGTTCTTCCACACAAAAGTCGGATACAATATTAGATTTAGTTTTTTGATCTGCCACATTGGGAAAGGTCTTCTTACCAAAAGCCTTCAGCTTGGAAGTCACAACCTCACCCCACTACTGTTTAAGTTCTACTCACACACAAATACAAAAGGAAGGGAAATAAAAGACAATATATCAGGGTACAAACCATAATCCTATGCAGGAAGCCACCTATACTAGCATTGTTACGTTGACTCTACCAAATGTAACATTCCATGTCCTAAGGGTATGACACGACACATTAGATCATTAGCTCCTTCAAGCCAGGGCATTATCTGTATTTTATCATTTCATTGCCTCAGAGCACCCTCCCCTCTGGCAATTAGAGCAGAGACTCATACACTGTAGGCACTGCTTAACAAATAGCCCTTGAAATGCCATTACATAGAACCAAACTAAGCAACCAGCACAGGCATTCGTTTTGATACAGGAAGAGAAAGGGAAGAAGATTATGCCAACATTACCCAAACTGTGTTCCCACATATTCTATAAAAAAAGAAAAAATAAATAAAAATGGGAGTCAACCAGATTCAGAAAAATTCATATGCTATACCACCTTCTTGAAAATTTACATCCCAATGTGCATAAGCTCCAAAGAGACTTGTGGTGAAAACACTTGTTCAGTTTGGTTTAATACAGCATTCCCCAAGTATGATGGTTAATTTTATGTGTCAACTTGACCGGCTAAGGGATTTCCGGAAAGTTGATAAAAAAAATTAGTTATGGCTGTGTCTGTGAAGGTGCTTGCAGAAGAGATTAGCATTTGAATTGGTGAACTCAGTAAAATAAATTGCCCACCCCAATGTGTATGGGCATCATCAAATATGTTGAGGGCCCAAATAGAAGGAAAAGGCAGAAGAAGGGTGAATTTCTTCTCTGAGCTAGGATATCCATCTTCTCATACCCTGGAACATCAGCCACCCCCGCAACCCGGTTTTCAGGCCTTCAAACTCCAACTGGTAGGTACACTATCAGTTCCACCTACCCTCATCCCAGTTTCCAGAACTTTGGATCTCAGACTGAATTTCACCACCACCTTTCTTGGTTCTCCAGTTTGCAGACAGCAGATTGTGGAATTTCTCAGCCTCCATAATCCAGTGAGCCAACTCCTATTAAAAAAAAACACAATTTTTATGTATATGCATATATCACATGTCATATATATATTCTATATATGATTATATATAGAGAGAGATTATATATATATATATATGTTCTATTTCTCTGGAGAACCCTAACATAACAAACATATTTGACAATAGAGCCCTTTGGAGAGGATACATATTGATATTTAGAAGGATATTAGTGCCCTATGGAGCAAAATCTGAGAAATCTGCATTTGTCTGATTCAAATCAATAAGAAAATTGAGAAAAAACACAAGCTTCTGGAGACAAACAGACCACAATTCTGCCATTATTGGGTTCACATGACTTTGTGCAAGTTGCTTACCCTCTTTGAGCCTCACTTTCCCCAAATGCAGACTAGGTAATGAGGCAGCTTTCATAGATTGTTGTTAAATAAGATAACATACTATATTACCGGTCATAAAAAAAAAAGTGTTTGTTTTTTGTTCCTTCCCAAAGGAAAGACTATCCATTCCTCTTGGGAGGATAGAAGAAAGAGGAAAGTAGCATTCCCATTAGCATAGTAGTTACTGATGGATGTGGGGAAATTAGGATAGATTAGGGATTAGTTCTTTTAAAGTTCTCTTCTTATATGAAACTAATCTTTGACAAAGCAGGAAAGACAAAGCAGAAAAAAGACAGTCTCTTCAACAAATGCTGTTGGGAAAACTGGATGGCAACATGCAGATGAATGAAACTGGGCCACTTTCTTAAACCATACACAAAAATAAATTCCAAATGGATTAAAGACCTAAATGTGAGACAGGAAACCATCAAAATCTTACAGGAGACAACAGGCAGCAACTTCTTTGACCTCAGCTGCCCTGACTTCTTACTAGACATGTCATCAAAACCAAGGGAAACAAAAGCAAACTATTGGGACTTCATCAAGATAAAAAGCTGCTGCACAGTGAAGGAAATAATCACCAAAACTAAAAGGCAACCGACGGAATGGGAGAAAATATTTGCAAATGACATATCAGATAAAGGGTTAGTATCCAAAATCTATAAAGAACTTATCAAACTCAACACTCAAAAAACAAATAATCCAGTGGAGAAATGGGCAGACAACATGAAGAGACACTTTTCCAAAGAAGGCATCCGGATGGCTAACAGAAACATGAAAAAATGCTCAACATCACTCATCATCAGGGAATGATCAAATGATCAAATGATCAAATGATCAAAACCACAATGAGATACCACCTCACACCTGTCAGAATGGCTAAAATTAACAACACAATAAACAACAGGTGTTGGTAAGGACACAAAGAAAGGGGAACTTTCTTGCACTGTTGGTGGGAATGCAAACTGGTGCAGCCACTCTGGAGAACAGTATAGACATTCCTCAAGAAACTAAAAATAGAACTATCCTACGATCCAGCAATTACACTATTAGGCATTTACCCAAAGGATTCAAAAAGACATACTTGAAAGGGTACATGCACCCCAGTGCTTATAGCAGCATTATCAACAATAGCCAAACTATGGAGAGAGAGCCCAAATGTTCAGCAACTGATGAATAGATAAAGAAGGGGTGGTATATATATAATATATATATATATATATAATGGAATATTATTCAGCCATCATAAAGAAGGAAATTGTGCCATTTGCAATGACATGGGAGCTAGAATGTATTATGCTAAGTGAAATAAGTCAGTCAGAGAAAGACAAATACCATAGGATTTCACTCATATGTGGAGTTTAAGAAAACAGATGAATATATGGGAAGGTGGGGGAAAGAGAAGAAAGACAAACCACAAGAGACTCAATGATAGAGAACAATCTATGGGCTGATGGAAGGAGGTGGGTGGGAGATGGGCTAGATGGGTGATGGGTACTAAGGAGGGCACTTGTGATGAGCACTAGGTGTTGTATGTAAGTGATGAATTACTGAATTAGACTCACAAAACCAATATTGTACTATATGTTAACTAAAATTTAAATTTTAAAAAAAGGCTCTACAAAAAAATATATAAATAAATAAATAAAATTAAGTTCTCTTCTTTAACCTGAAAAAAATATAAAATGCATTGAAAAATAAAAAAATCCAGCCATGCTAAGAGAACTACAACAGTAAAAGCAAGAAAAATGGGAGGGGCAAGAAGAAACCTTATCATGCCATGAACATGGAACAATGAACTTCAAAAATTATATCTATAGGTTTGGAAAGGACAGCATTCAATCTCGGACCTAAATTCTCTGAATATCCTGCATACCTGATAGCAGGACAGGCTGAATGTCAGGCTTTTGCGACCTAACATTAGGGATTTAGGTCTAATTCATCAACTGCTAAAATCCAGATATTCAGTTTCTTTTCTGACGGCACTAGGGTGTGATAACAACATTTCAGTCCTTAACAAAGCCTGTACCACAGAGAGAGAAACTCAGAAAAAACTAACGGATGAAGCTTCAAGTCCTGTAGTAGAAAAGTAGACTTGTAAGCATGTGACATAGGGGTTTAATTTAGTAGCTTCTCGACATATGGGCAACAATATGGTCTCAGTGGTTCCCTGCTACTGGCATGGCTGAGAAGGAGGGAGAAATAATTAGACATCTGACAGGCAAGTGGCTGATCTCACAGTTCAGCCAAGGCTTTTGCAGAGGGCATGAGATATTTTTAAACCACAATTCCTTTGCAGCTAAAGAAATTACACATTTTTCTTTTGCTGGTAAATAGGCATTAGTTTCTTTCAGAGTCTGACAATAAAGAAATGATAGAAGTCCTAAACCTAATTCTCTCATGCAGTTTCCTAAGGAACTGTATATGTGGCCTATGATATATGCAGTGGAATATTAGGAGGCCAAAACACTAATATTCTTCTTACTTTCCTCTCCTTGAAGAATGCACACATCCAAATAATATGTTTTTAGTAGTCAGAATCTGCATTCTGCACATTAAATGAGGTACCTAAGAATCTGTATAAAGCCAGCAAAACAGGCCATAAACAGGTTCATGGCAGACAACTAGGACAACAAGTGCTTCTCCCAACCAGACTGTAAAAACTGCTCGAGGTCAATAAATCTATCTTGATTCCCACCCACAACACTGTCACCACTATGACCAACCAGTACAGTTCTCAGTATCCAGCAGTAATTCGTAAATATTAGCCAATGTATTGATATTTTTCTAACATGCAGACTCCATATGCATGGCCTCTAGAAAAAAAGTGCAGAGAAATCAAGCAGGACAAAAGTGTGATGTTTCTTCTTTGTGCTGTCTTCATCACACACAATAGGACCTGGCAGGGGTTCAGCCTACAGGAAGGTTTGATTTGTCTGAGATTAGGCATTTTTTTGGAAGTAAACAGCATTTTCTCCAAAGAAATCACATATAAAAATTTCAGCCAACTTTTACTTCTTTTGCTTTCTTTATATAACCAAGTATGTGTATATTTTCAAAAAACTAAATTTCTTGTCTAAAGCTCATCTCTTGTTTATATCCAAAATTGCAAACTGAATGTTTATATCCCACCAAAATTCACATGTTGAAGCCTTAACCCCCAATATGATGGTATTTGGACATAGGGTCTTTGGGGAGTAATTAGGTTAGGATGAGGTCATGGGCATGGGGCTCCATTATGGGACTGGTGCCTTTATATACAGAGCTCACTCTCTCTCCACTTGCACACACTGAGGAAAGGCCATATGAGGACAAAGGGAAAAGGTAGCCATCTGCAAGCCAGGAAGAGCTTTCACCAGGTCCCAACCTTACTGGCACCCTAAATCTTGGATTTATACATAGTCTTTAAAACTGAGGAAATAGGGGTGCCTGGGTGGCTCAGTCAGTTAAGCATCCAACTTCAGCTCAGGTCATAATCTCATGAGTTCGAGCTCCATGTCAGGCTCTGTGCTGACAGTGCAGAGCCTGGAGCCTGCTTTGGATTCTATGTCTCCCTCCCTCGCTGCCCCTCCCCTGCTTACGCTCTGTCTCTCTCAACTAAATAAACATTTAAAAAAATTTTTTTAAAACTGAAGAAATAAATGTCTGTGGTGTAAGCCACCTAGTCTATGGTATCTTGTTATAGCAGCCCAAGCAGACTAAGACACCCAACAAAACGGTAGGGATAAATGTGATTGAGAGCAGAGCTAGTGGTCATGTAAGGAAGGACAGTAGTGACACAGAAAGGACATACACTTAGGACACCAGGATACGTTTACCTCTGACTTTTTTTTTTTTTTTGAGAGAGAGAGAGTGCAAACAGGGGAGGGGCAGAGGGAGAGAGAGAATTTTAAGCAGGCTCCACGCCCAGTAGCAAGAGCCCTGTGCAGAGCTTGCTCTCACTCCCATGAGATCACGAACTGAGCCTAAATCAAGAATCAGATGCTTAACTGACTGAGCCACTCAGGCACCCCTACTTCTGACTTAAAAAAAAAATTAATGTTATTTATTTTTGAGAAAGAGAGAGAGGTGGAGAGCAAGAAGGGGAAGGGCAAAGAGGGAGGGAGGGAGACACAGAATCCAAAACAGGCTCCAGGCTCTGTGCTGTCAGCAGAGAGCCCGACATTGGAACTCACAGTCCGCAAGATCATGATCTGAGCTGAAGTCAGACACTTACTTGACTAAGTCACCAAGGTGCCCCTGAGTTTTTTTTTTAAGATGGAATTATCAGAGCCAGACAGGCTACGTCTGCCTTGTCAGGGGTTTAGGCACTTCTGTGGAAATTAAAAACTGGTGACAGGAGACTAAACCCAGCCACTGAGGCCAAAGGTGAACAAGCAGATCTCTAACAGCAGCCATGTGAGACAGATGCACATGGGCAGCATTTGCAAAGTCAGATATTAATTTCCAGACTCACTGGAATTTGATCCTATGAATTCCAAAGTCCAACCAACTTTCAAACTTCTATATTCACAGAGAGAAGAAGACATTATCATGTAACACTCCCCAAAGCATTCTACTTGTCTTTATAAATTTGCTCTAGAGAGGGGCATTGTATTGGATTCTGCAAAGAAACAGAACCAACAGGAGAAAGAGATGGAGAGAGAGAGAAAAAGAGAGAGAGATTGTAAGGAATTGCCTAATGCAACTGGAGGGGCAACAAGTCCAAAATTGTAGAATAGGAGAGTAGGCTAGAAATTCAGTTAAGAGATGATGTTGCAGTCTTGAGTTCAAAATATGTTGGGCAGGAAACTCGGGCAGGGTTTCTATGTTGCAGTCTTGAGGAGATTTGGTTCTTTGGGAAACTTCAGTGTTTGCTATGAAGGCTTTTGACTGATTTGCATAAGATCCAACCACATTTTGGATGGAGAGTAATCTATTTTACTAAAGTCTACTGATAAATGTGAATCACATCTAAAATTATCTTCATGGCAACATGTAGACTGGTGCTTGGCCAAACAACTGGGCATCACAGGCTAGCTAAGATGACAGAGAAAATTAACTATGACAAGCATAAAATGGGAAATAAAGAGACAACAAAAA
>CM053577.1:70818591-70852873 GCA_028646485.1 Cryptoprocta ferox
AAGATCCAACCACATTTTGGATGGAGAGTAATCTATTTTACTAAAGTCTACTGATAAATGTGAATCACATCTAAAATTATCTTCATGGCAACATGTAGACTGGTGCTTGGCCAAACAACTGGGCATCACAGGCTAGCTAAGATGACAGAGAAAATTAACTATGACAAGCATAAAATGGGAAATAAAGAGACAACAAAAACAAATTTCCAGATTCTTTTAAATTTTCTTCTGTCCTAACCAGCTCATCTGTTTAAGAATGGGCCTCATCCGTTGCTGATTAAACTTCTCACTGAATCAAATATGGCCTATTATATCCCTTGCATTCTCAAGGCATCCCTGGCATTTTTACTAAAGTCAACATGGTAGTGCAGGATGAGTTTCTGGGATGCAAGAAATAAATATGGTCAGTCCTAAGTCATGAAATGTCAAAAGGTTAGCAACCTAAGGCAAACCTGCACCCTCAAAATAGGACAAGTAGTGAGGGCTGCAATACTGTTTATCTGTTCAGCATTTTAACCCCAGGGGCTAGCCGTATGCCTGGCATACAATTGGTCCTCAGAAATCTTTGTTAAATGAATATCTGAATGATTTAGGTAAGTAAAAAGGGATTAACATTCTTAAAGGTGCTTCCCACTTTGAGATGACAAAGCCAAGTGGAGGACTGTTTTCTTTGTTTTTCTACTCCATTGCAAAATAATTACCTCTGCAAATTGAGCAGACACACTCTACTCTGGTCCCCTTGTCAGTAGTCTTGTGGGCATTTTGGAACTATTCACTTTCATCCTGTATTGCAGCAATCAGAATTCAGTAAGCATATTTACTAACTGTAACTTTGGACCATAATAATAACTAACACCAAATGTCAAGTACTGTCCTTAGTGCCCATATTTACCCATAACATTCTCAGGCTGTTACAATTTGAACTTGGTATGGTTCCAAACACCTTTCTCTGGCTCTACTATACCGCAATTTACATAGTTACTCAATATGTTCATTTACAAAATAAAAATGATAACTCCTCCCTTGTAGAACTGTTTTAGGAGTAGTGCCAATTTATAGCACCAGTGCCTGGCACACAACCCATAGGTCCTGAGTTAAAGATGGTAGTAGAGGTGGAAACAATAGTAACAATAGTAGCTGTTGCTATTGTCATTGTCATCACTTTCATGGCTGAAGTAGACTCCCTCTACAACCAATTCATTTTATAATTGCTACTTAAGTAACAAAATTCAGGGGGACATGTACTTATCTCTGTCACTTAGTTCACAAAATAAATAAAACACACACACTAATAAATGTGAATTCCAAGATGCAGAGTTGTCACTCTAAATTGTTTGGCCAGGCCACTCAGCCTTAACATCAAGTTTTAAACTATATTTGCAGAAAAGTTGTGGTCAATTAATGATGATCAAAAATACTTTACTACTGCTTCTACTGAAAAACTGATTCTAAATTGTTCCAATAGTAAATTGGTTGACCAAAAGAATGTGACAGAATTGACGTGCTGGAAATTTTAAGACCAGGTCATAGAATCCTTTCCGCTTTTGCCAGGTCACTTGGAATACTTACTCTAGAAGCCCTGAGCTCCATAAGGAGTCCAATTCTCCCGGGCAGCTACAGCCAGCCTTTCAGCCATCTCCATCAAAGTGGCAGACATGTGAACAAAACCGTTTTAGACCCTCCAGACCAGTCCATCAGCCAGCTGAATACCACTAGCTGACCTCAATAAAGACCACATGGAATCGACAAATCACTGGAAATCTTAAGTTCCTGATCAACAAACTAGTGAGATATAATAAAACAGCTGTTTTAAGCCACTTAGTTTGGGGACAGTTTGTTAAATAACAATAGTTAACTAGAACAGAAAGAACTCTAATATACCAAATGAGAAATGGCACAGCACTATGTCCTGAGAGGGAATAGTTTTTGATTCAGTTGCCATTCAATACAATCTAAATGAGTGATGTTGAGTGGGCAACACTGGTCAGAGGGGAATATTTTTATTGAAAGAAGGAAATGAATCAAGATTAGTTAGCAGGAACAGAATGTGTGATGTCAGTGAATTCAAGGTAATAGTCACAAGTCACCAAGAGGACAGAAACTGCAGAATATTTACATTCTTGCTACCACAAATTTGAAAAAAAAATCAAGAACAGAATTTGATCAGATGGAAAAGAGGGTCCAAGTGAGACTAAAATGTATGTGCCATGCTGATGCCCTTAGCAACAGGATCCTCTTAAGTTAACAATATTGCAATGAGAAAGTCACGTACAAATTAAGCTTATAATAATTAAGGTAGAGCTACATGTGTGTCACTAATTCCATTTTGGGGAAAGGTCTGAAAAGGAGTGAGAGAGAGCCTTTTTTGCAGTAAACAAAAGGTGAAAACCTGAGAAAAAGAATTTGAGTTGTGCATAAGAGGGTTAAACAGGGCCCATGTGCTCCAGAACTTTTCATGTGGCAGACTTGTGATATCTCCCTCTGACTGTGTCAGTGAAGAAAATAGACCATATGTCTTTTTTATATTTTTGCATTTATAAGTTGGGCTTTTTTATTTTTATTATAGAAGTATAGTTGACCTATAATATTATATTAGTTTCAGGTATACAACATAGTGATTTGATAATTCTATACATTATACAAAGCTCACAAGATAATGTAGTCACCATCTGTCACCATACAGTATTATTACCACATCATTGACTATACTCCCTATATTGTGCTTTTATTCCCATGACTCATTAATTCCATAACTAGAAGGCTGTATCTCCCCTTCATTCATTCTCCCCCTCCCCCAGCCCCTTTCCCTCACAACCACCAGTTTGCTATCTGTATTTATGAGTCTGCTTTTGTTTGTTTGTTTTTAGATTCCACATATAAGTGAAATCGTATGGTATTGTCTTTTTCCATCTGACTTATTTTACTTAGCATAATACTCTTTAAATGCATCCATGTTCCCCAAAATGGCAAGTTCTCATTCTTTTTTATGGCCGAGTAATATTCCATTGTGTATATATACCACATCTTCTTTACCAATTCACCCATCAGGGGATATTTATGTCACTTCCATATCTTGGCTGTCATAAATAATGCTTTGGGTAAACACCCAGTAGTGGAATTCCTGGATAGTATAGTATTTCTACTTTTTTTCTTGGTATTTCTACTTCTAATTAAATGTTTTATACATAGAAGCTACCTGGCCTAGAGCATCTGAGTTGCTTAGTGGGTTAAGCATCTGAATTTGGCTCATGTCATGAACTCACAGTTCGTGAGTTCAAGCCCCACATCAAATGAGTTGGAGCTTTGCTTGGGTGAGTTCGAGCCCTGATTCTGCTGAGCTCGAGCCCTGCTTTGGGTAAGCATGAGCCCTGCTTCAAGTGAGCCCCCACTTCTCTCTCTCTCTCTCTCTCTCTTTTTGCCCTTTGCTCACTTGTGCCCTCTATAAAAAACAAAAAGGAAGAAGAAGGAAAAGCTACGTGGCATGTTGGCAGCTGCTGCTGGATAGAAGAACATCAGGCAGAGTGAGATATATAAACCTGTAACCATAAAGCCTAAAGAAGTTTGCAATTCCTTTACTTAACCTATGCAACACCCTTCTGGGGGCAGTAAGAGTATCTTCATTTCTAGAGTTATGAACAGAGCTATTAAACAAGCTATTTGAAACCATGTGACACTTAAAAGTTTGCAAAACAAGATCTGATTTGTGGGATTTTATTAATACCTCTCTTCCTCTCTCTCTTCTTCTCCTGCTCTCCCTCTCTATCCCCCAACCCCCACTCTGGAAGTTAAGAGATTTGGTATACTATGAAAACTTTTCCTGAGTATTGTCATGCAGATATTTCAAACTAGCCCTAGTTTTCCTGTATTTTTAAGTAGCCCCATAACAAGGGGAAAAGACCACTGAAAACTATCCAAGAGAAAGAAACTAATGAAAACTCTATTCCATGACATTGTATGGTCAATAATTTTATACCAGGAAATTCCTATCTTCAGAAAGATTCTGCTGTTGTGACCAACTATTCTTGAAGAGCATTGCTAGATGGCATCCCAAGTTTAAAAGCAGCCAGAACAAAATGAAAAAAAAGGCATTCTTCTATAATCCAATATCAAATTATACATAATTTCCCAGCAGCATAAAACCTAAAGGAATTCTGACCACTAACATTGATTTCTTTTTATTTACTAAAAAAGATCAAGTTTAAAGTGACATATAGCTTCTCTCTTTCTATCTTTTCTGTTTTTAATAATGAAAGAAATTTAAAATTTTGTTAAATGTAAAGATAGTCAACAATCTTTAAGACACAAACTATTTTCTAAACAATTCATTCTGGAAAACATGTTGCTCATATACAATTTAAACACAGACTTAAGACAATTAATCCCAGAGAGAAGAAAGCAGAAGATTTTCTTTTAATTCTTTTTTGTTAACATTTATTTATTATTGAGAAACATGAGAGAGAGCATAAGCATGGGAGGGGCAGAGAGAGGGAGAGACACAGTATCTGAAGCAGGCTCCAAGCTCTGAGCTGTCAGCACAGAGCCTGATTCCGGGCTCAAACCCACAAGCGGTAAGATCATGACCTGAGCCAAAGTTGGATGCTCAACCAACTGAGCCACCCAAGCGCCCCAGAAGATTTTCTTTTTAAATGTTAAGCAATTCAATACCTTGTTTTCTCTGCAAACTTAAAAAATAAAAACTAAGTAAACTGCCAGTGGACAGAGTCACGCCGTAGGTAATTTTCTTTTTTATGATCCATGATCATTGATTACATACTGCCTTGTATTGCTTCGTATTTCTTTTCTCTCCAGCAAGGTTTTGAACTCCTTTAAACTCAGATACTATGTTTCCCTTTTTTATCCCCCACTGGATAAAGTAGAGTTTTAGACATAAAAGATAATCTATTTATCTTAATCTGAAATTCACACAAAGAACATAGTCTATGATACAGTGTACTTTTCTTCCAAGCATTAGGCAAGATTTTTAGAAAGTTGATGAAGGATTATTTTTACAACTGTTTGCAAATTTAAACCTTTTCCAAAAATAATAAATTTATAAAATCATGCTTAATTTTTTTATCCTAGGAAGATATTTTTATCCTAGGAAGAAAAAGTTTCATAAAGATCAAATAGTGAGTGTTCATAATTCCTAGGACAGAGGTCAAAAGATGGTTGAAAGCTTTATATTAATAAAAATACAATACTAACAAAAACAGTGGAGAAAATGTACAAGGTGAAGTATCTATACCCTAATCATAAATGAAGAAATGAGAAATAAATGTCCAAAGAGATATCTGAAAAAATAGAACCTATATATCATTTTGATGTTAGCAAGCATTTCAAATGACTGAATTTGTACTTCCAAGTTTACACGATGAAAGATTCTACATGGTGACAGAAGCCTGATAAGCTTCTTCTTAACTTCCTAATATTCTTGAACACACACACAAATGTAAAAGGTGGCTTTGAGATCAAACAATAAGAAAAGATCTTGGAAAATCCTGGTGGAACTCCTACTAAATGCATCATCAGTCAAGATGGATTGATAAGCCCACAAAGAAGATAAAAAGAATAAAATAATGAGAAAAGACAATACACTTGGAGGATAGAGGACGAAGAGCCAGATATGAACTGTAAATGTTTCAATAAAAGAAAAAAATAATGGACATGTTCAAGGAGACAGTAGAACAATCAAAGTCAACTGAATGATTAGTGTGTCACAGCTGTGACCCCAGGAAGTTTATATCGATTCAAGTAATTATTCATTTGTAATAGCAACAGAAAAACTTTCTAAAATAAATAAGGACTAAAAATACACTATTGACATATGCCCTTTTTTAAATTTAAATAAGACAAGATTCTCTAACTTTTTGTTTAAAATTTTTTTAATGTTTATTTATTTTTGAGAGACAGAGCGTGAGCAGAGGAGGGTCAGAAAGAGAGAGGGAGACACAGAATCCGAAGTAGGCTCCAGGCTCTGAGCTGTCAGCACAGAGCCTGAAGTGGGGCTCAAACCCATGAACTGTGAGATCATGACCTGAGCCGATGTCAGACGTCAACCGACTGAGCCACTCAGGTGCCCCATCTCTAACTTTTTGTTTAAATAAGAAATCTGTAAAGTAATTTTCTCTCAGGCATGTGAACTAAGAGGGAAATAACAATAATCTCCTTCAGATTTCACAAGTTTTATACCTTCTAGGAAAAAAATGATGTCTATATCAAAATTATTACCATGGCAACACATTATTAAGTAAAGCAAGCAATCAAAATTACTGACATTTCAGAAATTAAAGGTTACCGTCAACAGTAGTTAGCAACAATCTCTGAAGCCCAGGTATCTTATAAAAATCTTTATCTAAAATTAATACAAGGAAGAATAACCTCTGGTTTTCTCTGCAAGTGCAGGGAAAGAAGAAATAAACATTTCTTTCTTATATTGCACTGCCTTCTTTTATACATGATTAGGAAGTCCTGTGTTTCAAGACTAACTACTAGAATTCCTTTGGTTACCACTGACAGGAAAAAAAGCAAGCCTCGGCAACTAAAAGCATATAATATGGAACAGAAAAAATAAAATAGCATTATAAGCATCAGAATGTGAAGCACATAAGGCTTTGCATTGTGAAAATATTCAAAACCACCACAATTTTATTTGTGTATCCTACGCATATATGATAAAAACAGAAAGCTATAATATAAAAATTCTTTTATTTAACTGATATGTAACTGATATATAACATTGTAGAAGTTTAAGGCATACAACCTATTGATTTAATCTACTTCTATATTGCAGTATGACTGCCACCATAGTCTTACCTAACACCCCCATCATGTCACATAATTATCATTTCTATTTTGTGATGAGAACCTTTCAGATGTAATCTCTTAGCAACTTTATTATACAATAAATTGTATTGTATACAGTATTGTTGACTATAATCTCAATGCTGTGGATTAGATCTCCAGAATTTACTCATCTCCCAGTTGCAAGTCTTTGTCCTTTGATCAACATCTCCCCAATTCTCCCACACCCCAGCCCCTGCATAGCTACCATTCTACTCTGTTTTTTATTTTTTAATTTTTTTTCTTTAATTACTTTAATATAAAAGACAGAAATGTTCCATATTTCACATAATATAAAATAAAGCTTTAAAACCCTCTAATAAGTTTTTAATGAAAATAAATTTATTGAAGGGTAGCAATGACTACAAAATTAATACTACCAAATGATTACTCAAGCCTTTGTGTTAAGTGTAATATTTGGACAGTAGGGAGAGAAAATATCAAACAAGAATATGGACATTCGAAAACTCGATTTTACCCAGTCTTTAACTCTTTGCTAAATCTTGTGCACATGAGAATATGTATTCAAGATTGTTGTAGACACATTCAGCCAAAGTCAGCTCACCACCAATCATATAACATTGAAAATCATTCCGTTTACAAAATTAAACAACAGCCCAATGAGTCTTTCTAGGTAAAAGATCCCAGTCAAAAAAGAACATTAACAGATAATTAGTGATGGTGACTAGAACAAGAAAATTAGCATAATCAAGAAAGATATATAATTATTCAAGATAATTTTGTCTGGTTAGATCAATGCAACTCAGTCAAGTAAGATGACTGCATTGTGAGGGAAAGGGGTAACATGACCCACAGGCCTGTTTTAAGTTCTCACCTAATAATCTTATTTGAATCAACCTGTAAAGTAAAAGCACAGAATCCATACTACAACATACATCATTAACGGTACTACAAAAGTCAAAAGTCAAACCACGATCAGCATATTTGTTTCTTTACAGTGCACAATTTAAGAAAACGTCACAAGAGTATTCACTTTAGAAAATAATGATCAATGGATATGGTACAGACAAAACAGTCACCTCCATTATAATTTTTAATAAATAAAAGCACATTAAACAAAAAAAAAAAAAAAAGGAAGAAAGCAGCACCTGAAGTCTTCGACATTTGTAAATAAATGCTGGTACCCGAATGGTCTAACTGGTTGTGTTTTACTAAGAGGCGCAAAAAAAAGAGCCAATTTTTGACCTGAACGTTTTAATTTTAGTAGAGACAAGAACTTGTCTGGGCTTACAGTCCTGTCACCTGATGCGGAGGAGGAGACCAGTCCTTCAAACGTCCTTATACTTTGCAAAGCAGGCCTGACTCTGGGGCGCTCCCCTTAATTAAATTCTGAATTTCCTTGAATTTTAGGTGGTCTTTATCTGCCACCAGCTGTAGCAGAACAGCCTCACTTGTCGTCACTATGATCCCAGTTCGAGCAAGATGCTCAAGAGCAAATATCCGGTCCATCATGCTTCTCGATGAGGTGGCATCCGCAACAATATGAACCTCAATACCTCGGCCAACTAGTTCCAGAGCTGTTTGCTGGATGCACACATGAGTTTCTACTCCAAGTAAAACAACACCCCTGACTCTAGGAATTTCGGCTACTGCTGCCTCTACTTCTGGTAACACCACTGAAAACTCGGTTTTGGGAAGTACCAATTTTACACCTGTTAAATCAATTTCTTGAACAGTGCTTCCAAGACCTTTAGGGTACTGTTCTGTTACAATAACTGGAATTCCTAACATCCGGGCCCCTTGTAACAATCTTTGTCCCACACTAATAACGTCCCCAAAATATTTGATGGCTGGTCTGAAAAGTTCCTGCATATCACAGCAGAAAAACACAGTGCTTGAAGGTGTAAGATTTCCCAGGGTGGTGGGCTGGATCTGCAGCGGCACGAGGCGCACCTTGCAGCGCTCGCTCACCGCGAAGCCCTTGGGCGGGCCCACGTACTGGCCCCACTCTTCCGCGAAGAGTTTCACTACGAATTTTCGGCGCGTTTCTATCTGGTCGCCTTACAGGCTGAGGAACTTCTGGATGAGCAGCTCGTAGCCCGCGCCATGCGGACGAGGGCAGCGCTAAGACCGAGAAGTGGAAGAGCACGTGGACCGTGCCCGACAGCGTCCCCGCGCCGCCGCTGTTGGGGAGCGCCGGGACAGCCAGCTCCGCCGCCGCCGTGTTCCCCCGAGCGTCTGCCAGCTCCGAGGCCAGCGAGGCGCAGACAGGGACGGCCGCCGGGGCCCCCTCTACTCTGTTTTTTAAAATTCTGGTTATCAGGGAAACCAATAAAATATACAGAATTAAGCAGGGGAAAAAAATGTTTTAAAATATGTTTACAAAATTCAATCCTAAAATTTCCCAGTAAATTAAGGTAGATAATAATATAAAAATGTAAATAGGGGGCACCTGGGTGGCCCAGTCGGTTGAGCATCAGATTCTTGATTTTGGCTCAGGTCATGATCCCAGTGACATGAGTTCAAGCCCTGCGTCCGGCTCTGTGCTGAGCATGGAGCCTGCTTAAGATTCTCTTTTTCTCTGCCCCTCACTCATGCTCTCTCTCTCTCTCTCTAAAATTAAAAAAAAATGTTTTTTAAGATTAAAAATGTAAAATAATAAACTAAGCCTATAACCCCAAATTATTTTGACAAACATGTTAAAAGTGCAATAAGGATTATAGAAGAATGAGGATTATACAATTTATTATTATATATAGGGTAAGTTACTGTTTTGATATTGATTTTGATTATTAGAGAAGTGCAAATTCAAATATATATCTGATAAACCAAAGTTCAACCACTAGTAAGATTTTTATTATAATACTTTCTGATTATAAAAGAAAAACACCCTAAATATTAATATAGAAAATTTGGAAAACATCAAAAAGGATAAAGAAAAAAATAAAACAACTATAATCTCACTGTGACCCAGTAAAAACCAGTTGGTTGTTTCTTTCAGGCAATTAAGTGTGTGCACATAAAACATAAAAGTATCATAAATGTATTTCCCCATGATGCCATATAGAATCACAATATATTATATATCTATCATGCTTTTCCCCTTATTAATATATAATAAGCTTTGTCCCATTTCCTTAAATATTCTTTCAAAAATTATTTATAAAGACTGTCCCATCACTTGCTATAACTAATTTAATAATTTCCCTTCTGTTGAATATTTAGGTGGTTTTCAATTTTTTATTAATATGAATAGAAATATAAAAAGTTCTATATTTCAAATATCTTATTAATTTCATAGAATTAAATTCTAGAAGTAGAATTTTAGAAGAATGAGACAATATTTAGAGAAGTTAATTAATATTACAAAATTATACTTAGAAAAGGTTATACCAACTAATAAATACCTTAGCAGTGTTTCAAAATTCTCATTTCACCAAATCAAAACCACAGGGAGATATCACTCATACATGTTAGAATGGCTATTGTCAAAAAGATAAGAAATAACAAGTGTTGATGAGAATGTGGGAAGAGGGAACCCCTGTGCACAGTTGGTAGGAATGTAAATTGGTGTAGCCACTATGGGAAACAGTATAGAGGCTCCTCAAAAAATTAAAACTAGAACTACCATATGTTCAAGCAATTCTACTTCTGGGTATTTATCTGAGGAAAATGAAATAAAAAAGATATATGCACCCCATGTTCATTGCAGCAATTATTTACAATACCCAAGATATGGATAAAGAAAATGTGGTATATATATACAATGGCATATTATTCAACCATGAGAAAAAAGGAAATCCTCCCACCTGCAACAACATGGACGAACTTTGAAGGCATTATGCTAAGTGAAATTAAGTCAGACAGAGAAAGACAAATACTGTATGATATCATTTATATGTGGAATCTGAGAAAGAAAGAAAGAAAGAAAGAAAGAGCGAAAGAAAGAAAGAAAGAAGAAAGTAACTTATAAATAAATACAGGGAACAGATTGGTGGTTGCCAGAGGTGAGTGGAGAGGGGGTGGGCAAAATAGGTGAAGGTGGTCAAAAGGTACAAACTTCCAGTTATAAAATAAATGTCATGGGGATATAATAATACTGTATTGTATATTCAAAAGTTGCAAAGAGAGTACATCATAAAAGTTCTCATCACTAGAAAAAATTGTAATTATGTATGGTGACAGATATTAAGTAGACTTATTGTTATCATTTTTAATATACAGTTGACCCTTGAACAACACAAGTTTGAACTGCACAGGTCCACTATACATAGACTTTTTTTTAAATAAGTATAATACAGTATTGTAAATATATTTTCCTTATGTTTTGCTTAATAATACTTTATTTTCTCTAGACTTCTTTAATATAATGCAGTATATATAATATATATAACATACAAAATATATGTTACTCAACTGTTTGTGTTACATCAAGTCTTCCAATCAATAGCAGGCTATTAATAGTTAAGTTTTGGGGTGCCTGGGTGGCTCAGATGGTTAAGTGTCTGACTTCAGCTCAGATCATCATCTCACAATTTGTGAATTCAAGCCCTGTGCCAGGCTCTGTGCTGCTGGTACAGACCCTGCTTGGGAATCTCACTCTCTTCTCTCTCTCTCTGCCCCTCCCCTACTCACACTTTCTCTCAAATAAATAATCTTTTTAAAAAGTAAAGTTTTGGGGGGTCAAAGTTACACACAAATTTTTGACTGCACCTTGCATTATTCAAAGGTCAGCTGTATGCAAATATTGAATCAAATTCAATCTAATCAAAACTAATATAATGTCATGCATCAATCATATCTCAATTTTTAAAAATTCTTTTTAAGTAATTTCCCTACAGCCTTTACCGTGGAGTATCTGCACTTGGATATATTCTGCCAGTTTCTCAAAACTAACATGTCAATACACAGTTATTTTCTCCCCATCCCTTCCAAGCTACTTCTCCTCTGAACTTTTATGTTTCTGTAAAAGATGTCTGTTCCTCCTGGACAGCCTGGCAACATAACGCAAAGTGCTCATTGAGTTATCTCTTCTCCCTGCCTTCAAATCCAAGTAGTTGTCAAGTCTGGCCCTTTATCCTTCCCAAAATATCTGCCACATTTATCCTTTTTCTCCATTCTCATTTTCAATTATATTAATTTTCTCCCATCCTATCAAGTTGGATCCTTTTTCCAATGCCTGTCTTACACCAGTATGTGAAATTGTGTCTGGTTGTAGATACCAACACTATCCATCTAGGCAGAGGTAATCTCACTTTGTCTCTTCGTGTCCCAAGATATTTGGTACTCAATAAATATTTGTTGAAGGAGGGGGATTTTGAATATAAATTCTGGATATAAAATCTAGTAAGTTTTCTTATTAGATTACTTTCAAACACCCTGTGCTACTTGACTATGTACCCCTGGAGTGTTTTGGCACAGAATCAAGATTGAGCTCCACTGATAAGAGCATGAAACTGTGACATAGCCGATACTCCTGGGTCATTCAACTAACCTAACCAAAAAGAATGAATCAGAGATAGTCACAGATTGTATTAGTCATCTATTGCTAGGAAACAAAACTACCATAAATTTAGCACTTTAAAATAACATACATTTGTTATACTACAATTTTTGTAGGTCAGGAATCTGACCATCGTTGAGTTGAGTTCTCCGTTCTGGGATCTCTCACAGAGCTGCTACCAAGATATAGGTCAATGATCTTTCCCATTGGGATTTCCAGAAAAACATGGATGGGGAAAAGGATAGAAAAAAAAAAAAAGAGGTGAGTGGCAACCACCCTGAAGAGCTCATCAGAACTTCACAATCCACTAATTAGGAATATCAGAATTAGACTCAAAAAGAAAACATCCAACTGTCTAGGGGAGATGGTCACTATGGATCCAAAAATATTTACTGTTTTGAGCATATAAATAGGTGTTAATTCAACGAACATCAATGAAACAATTTATTGTCTGCAATGCACCATATATCATACGCTGGAGAAAATTAAGATGAATAAACCATACACAGTTCATGCTGTCAGAGAATTCATACTATAGCAGAATAAAGGAAGAAATGTACTCACAAATTGCTATAACAACGTAGCATGCAATAAACGTCATAACAGATGGATCCCAAAATAAAGTGCTTGGGTTCACAGAAGAAGGGAAATTTATGAAATGCTGGAATTTAAGTAGGCAATCCTTCCCAAAGAGTGCACTATGGAATGATCAGAAGGAATGAGAAAGGACAAAGAAAAAATCTGAAAGCAAGCCAGCCAGGGACAGCTCTCATAACCTCTGAGACTTCCAGCTCTTCCTATAAAAACACCAAATATTGAAGAGGGCTGTAAAAATACCAAATATTTTTGAAGAGGAAATGAAGCAACCAGGGTTCTTATGCATTGCTTATGGGAGGAAAATTGGAAGTTCCATAGAAAGTTGAACATGTATCAACCCTATGACCCAGCAATTCTATTCCTACATGTTTATCCAAGGAAAAGGAAATAACATGTCCACAAAAAGCTTGCACAAGATGCTTCATGGCAGCTTTATGCATGATAGACAAAATTCAGAAACGATAGGAAAATGAATAAATCAACACAACAGAATTTTCTAGGGAGATGGAAATATTTGTATCTTGCTGTAATTTCCAAAATTACAGTGAATAGTTCACTGAAGATCTGAGCACTTCACTGGATGTAAGTTCTATTTTTATTTGTCAGGTTTCAGTCAGGAGACAGGTACCATGCAATAATTTGAACAGGGAAAGTTTAATATAAAGAATCATTCTCTGTAACAAGAGATTACCTACTAAATGGGTAAAGAGAACTCTAAGGAACAGATAAATAGAAGAACAATGCAGCACCATTACCTCTAGGGCTGAGACACAGCCCCTAAGGATGAAAAAAATACAGAAGAGGTCCCCAGGGCTGGGATCTAGACTTTGTTGGAGAAGGCACAGCAGTAGCCCCTAAATGGTGTTTACTTGGTGCCGTGTTGGCGAAACTCACTGGAGGAAACCTTCACCAGGAGGTGTTGCACCTCAGGACTCACTGCAAATCCTTCTGCACAGGTAGTGACTAGGAAGCTACCCTCTTAAGTACTGGGAGAGGCTGTCCACAGAGAAGTTCCATGCTGTGTAGCTCACTGGAAAACTGCCCACAGGGATGGTCCCATGGGAAGCTACCCCCTAGGATGCTAGGAAATACTGGCAACAGGAAACTAAGTGCTGGCCCACTGTCCTGTGTGTTCCCAGCTGTCATGTGCTGCAGAAGAATTTAAGCAGCGCACACTAAGAACCAGAAGAAAAGCCTGTTCCTCCCCCAGTATCCCTCTAGTGCTCTCCAGCAACAAAACTTAATAATGTGCAAGATGCCAAGGAAAAAATGCTCCATATCACAAGCAGCAATGAAGGGTACATTTAAAATTGAGGCAACAAATAGATAACTGACACATACCTCAATTTTAAAAGGAAGATATATGAGAAATCTAAAATGATCAAACTCAGAAAAGCAGGCAGTTTAGTGGTGGTTGCCAGGGGTGGCGATAAGGGGAGACAGGGAGGTATAAGTCACAGGGCACAAGTTTCAGTTATACAGGGTAATAAGACCTAGAGGTCTGCTGTTAGTGTACTGCCTATAGTTAACAATATCATACCATATCCTTAAAAATTTGTTAAGAGTGCTAAAAGAGGGTGGTAGGAAACTTTTGGAGGTGACAGATGTGTTTATGACATAGAATGTGGTGATTCATGGATGTATGCTTACCTCCAAACTCATCACTGATATAGTAAATATATACAGCTTTTTTGTATGTCGATTATACCTCAGCAAAGTTGTTTGAAGAAAAAAAAGGAGTAGGAGGAAGAGGAGGAGAAAGAAAAAGAAGGTCTTTGGACTTTAGAGTATTATGGGTGATGGCCCATTTAACTAGAACAGATATAACTGACTATATTTGAACTATAAATGACAGACAGTAGACATTAGGCATTTGCTCCAATTGTACAAGGCACTGTGTTATTTTCCTTAACACAATATTTAAAGAAGTTAATTATTATTATTTTCATTTTAGTGAGGAAACTGGGACTCAAAGGGAATAATTAAGTTACCTTGAAGGTCACATAGCCAGATAGTGGTAGACTCAAACTTTGAACCCACAACTCTGACTCCAAAGCCTCATGTTGTATCTTATTGATGATGCATGATCATGCCAATGCCAAACCGGGAAGTCCAGATTCTGGCCCCCAAAAATTAACATTTATACTTCTGCCACCTAAGTCTCTACCACTGTACACAAGAAGCTACAGGAACAGTTTCAGATGGTGCTGCATTTTGATAATCTTAGTGAAGAAGTAAAAAGAGCTGTTTTCCTATTCACACAAGAATAACATCTGCCATGAATTGAAATAATTGCCTCTATGGACAATAAAAGAGAATAAGCTGATTTTTAAAAGAGAGAAAAAAATCTACTTTAAGGCAGTTTTTCAGACAAGCACATATTGTCTTTATTTCAAGGATGAGAACCAGAAACTCTACCTAATAGTCCCTGGCTATTATAATTTTGATATTTGATATACTTCTACTCATACAAGTCATTCCACATCCTCCTGATAAGACAAAGGATAGTGAATAACATCAATTGTATCACAATTTTCCCTCATAAAGTTAATGCATATGAATAATGGCTATTCTGATTAGAATTATGTTTTATCATTCAATTACCAATCTGGGAGCCAAAAAATTATAATGTGTGTGCTATTATGTTACACAATCACCACGTTACCCATGAGTACATGGTGGACCACTGAAAAACTATAAGATAATACTCTCTATTCAATTATTGTGCCATAACTGAATAATAATGCTTATTCGCTTTTTCCCTGGATGATTCCATCCAATTTCTAGGTTTTATATATCACCTCAATGCTGATAATTTCCAAATTCATATCCTTAGTATTGAACTCTCTCTTGAGATACAGAATCTTGTCTCACTGACTACCTGGATGTCAAATATGATTCTCAAATTTAATAATTTCAAAATGGAACTGCTGATCTGTTTTCCTCCAGTATTTAGAGCTCATCCACCCACCTAGTTGCTCAAGCCAAAAACCTAGGAGTCATACTTTTTTTCTTATTTTTTTGAAATATAATTGACATATAAGATTGCATAAGTTTAAGGTATATAATGTGTTAATTTGGTACACTTAAATATTGAAATAGGATTCCACCATAGTTCTAGCTGACACCTCTATCATATCACATAATTATCATATTTAATGTTTATTTATTTATTTTGAGAGAGAGAGAGAAGGGGGCAGAGAGAGAATGAGAGAGAATCCCAACCAGGCTCCAAGCTGGTAGCATAGTGAGCACCTGGGGCTCATCTCGCAAACCTGGAGATCATGACCTGAGCAGAAATCAAGTCAGACGCTTAACAGACTGAGCCACCCAGCTGCCCCTATCATTTATGTATGTAGTGTAAGGTATTAAGAACTAGTCCCCAGGAG
This sequence comes from Cryptoprocta ferox, assembly GCA_028646485.1. Taxonomy (NCBI): domain Eukaryota; kingdom Metazoa; phylum Chordata; class Mammalia; order Carnivora; family Eupleridae; genus Cryptoprocta; species Cryptoprocta ferox. The sequence continues at coordinate 70,834,882 of CM053577.1, forward strand.
TCTTTCTTGATTCTTTTCTTTTCCTTATCATCTACATTCATCAGCTAGTTACGCTGGCCCTACCTCCAAAATGTGTTGACTCCTACTTTCTTCCAGCTACACTGATGCCTGTCCAGTCCAATTTCTCACTTCCAAGTTCTCACCAATTTCTCAACAGAACTACTATTGTTGATAGCACTCTATAAAAATTTTTTAATATTTATTTATTATTTTGAGAGAAAGATAGAGACAGAGTGAGAGCAAGGGAGGGGCAGAGAGAGCAAGGGAGACACAGAATCTGAAGCAGGCTCCAGGCTCTGAGCTGTCAGCACAGAGTCTGACATGGGGCTCAAACTCACAGACCGTGAGATCATGACTTGAGCCGAGGTCGGACACTTAACCGACTGAGCCACCCAGGTGCCCCTGATAGCACTGCTATAAACATTCGAGTGCATGTGCCCCTATGAATCAGCACTCTTGTATCCTTTGGATAAATTCCTAGTAGTGCTATTGCTGAGTCATAGGGGAATTCTATTTTTAAGTTTTTGAGGAACCTCCACACTATTTTCCAGAGGGGCTGCACCAGTTTGCATTCCTACCAACAGTGCAAGAGCGTTCCCATTTCTCCACATCCTTACCAACATCTGTTGTTTCCTCAGTTGTTAATTTTAGCCTCTCTGACCTGTGTGAGGTGGTATCTCAATGTGGTTTTGATTTGTATTTCCCTGATGATAAATGATGTTGAGCATCTTTTCATGTGTCTGTTGACCATCTGGATGTCTTCTTTGGAAAAGTGTCTCTTCATGTCTTCTGCCCATTTCTTCACTGGACTATTTGTTTATTGGGTGTGGAGTTTGGAAAGTTCTTTATAGATTTTGGATACTAACCCTTTATCCGATATGTCATTTGCAAATATCTCCTCCCATTCTATCAGTTGCCTTTTAGTTTTGTTGATTGTTTCCTTTGTTGCAAACACACCTCTTTTAACTATACCTAACCTCCAAATAATGACAACAGAAAAAAATTATACTTCTGCCAAATACAATGCAACTATCCTTTGTCAAAGTGAAAACATCTTAATCCTCTCAAGAGTGCAAAAATCTTTTATCTATTTTTTGGGTGATATTCATTCTCTTCTAGCTGAGTCACCTTCTCCTTTGATATCCTGTAACTTAAACACTGAGCTATAAGAAGTAGTTTGCAATGTTTAGTAACCAGTCCTCTGGGGGGAAAAAAGCCATGAAACATAGCGTTTGCCAGTCTCTGTTGTGTAAATATTCCTACCATGCCCAACTTCACACCACTAGTGTAATATCACTGAACATGGATTTGGGAAAAAGATCTGCAGTAACATGTCAATTATGTGCTATTTCCACCACATAGATACAGTATATATAAACCACCTCAGGAGTACAGATAATAAATTAATAAAAAATAATTAGAAAGTGATGAACTTTGAGTATTTGTTATCATTGTTTTAATATAATTTATTTAAATATAATTTTATGTAATTTAATTTTATATTGACTTTACTAAGGCCCAGTAGAGAATAGCTTCTACAGAGGATGACACTGAGATGTACTGGGGAAGCTCCTGATGAAAATAATCAGTGCCTTGCATGGCAAATACCTCAGAAGAGGCAAAGACAGTCTAATATTCTTAGGTAGGAGAAGTGGAGCTGCTTCTACTGCCAGAGGAAACACATGATTTAGAGGTTAAAAATTCCTAGCTTCATTAGAATTTGCCCATATACCTTTATCTCAATTTTCAGGGTCCCACTCTTTCCCAGTCAAAGCCCTAATATTGATACAAATGACCTTGAAAGACGGGAACTCAATTTACCCTATTATTCAGCCATACACAAGCTTAGACTTTGGGATTTGTTTGTTTGTCTGTTTGTTTGTATTTAGAAATCTCAGTCCTGCATAACAGTTACAGAAGCTTTCTGGAAATCTGAAGCTCTAAACTCCTCATTTTTTTTCTACCTCTACTCCAGTGCATGCATAAACAACAACCCAATCCCCCTGCATTTCTTATTTTCATTTAAATGTTCCATGGCAGGAAATACTTGGTCCCTTAAAAACTTGCCTACTATAGGCATTTCATTACAGGTATCTATAGGTGGTAATTTTAGTAACCGTTTTACCTCTGCATGCTTCCCCTACCCCTGCAAACAAGGTTATTATGCCTCTAAATCTAGAGAGATCAAAGAACCAATTCTGAGAAACAGAAGCAGTTAACAGAACACAGAACCAATTCAGAAAACCCTTCCTTAAGATTTTATTCCTCTGGAACTGCCTCCTGCACCAAATACTGTGTCAGTTAGGATCTGATCAAAATTTATTATAGGAGTTTGTCCTCAAGCAATTGTAAATGGTGGCTACACAGTCTATACAAGGCTTCTGCTTCTATATCTGGTAGCCAGCTAGACTTTAGCAAGGCAAGGATAACCTGGAAGAAAATATAAGTGATGGAAAGCAAGGACTAATAGAAACCTGAAAAAACAAGCCAGACACCACAAGTATGAACTTGGAACCCACTTCTGTATCTTACTGCTTCCAGGCCTACAACTTGAATAATATTGGAGAAGCTGCCAGAGAAGCTAGTGCCATTTGGCACACACATACATACACATACAGAGTCCATGGTTCAATGATGTTTTAGGGAAGAAACCAGAGGAGCTGTAAGCATGCCTGCTGCCTGCCCCATGCTACCAAGCTGAGTCAACAGATCAGCAACAAATACATGGGAAATGAAACAGTGCTTGATGGTACAACCTTCTGGATACAAATATGGCTATTGCTTTTCAAATGTAACAAAAATGTTGCTTGTGGCCAATCCTAATCTAAAGCCATACAGGGAAGGGAATTCTGGGAAATGTCATTACAGCTTAGCTAATTGTCACCATAGTACTAAGTCACCATACTGCCCCACCTCTCTGACATTGCCCTCCACTCCAATACACCAACATCTTTCTGCTCTTAGAATACATAGCAATTCATTTCCACCTCAGGGGCTTTGTATTTGGTGCTCCTTCTGCCTAAAGTGCTCTTTCTTCAGATACTACCTAGCTTCTTCTCATTATTCATTTCTCAACTGACACATCACCTCTTTCCCTATGCAAAGTATTTCTTGTTCCTGGTTGCTCTCTATAGTGAACATTTTTAGTTGCTTGGCAAGCATGAATGACCTCTCTCTCATTACCAATAGTGGATATTTTCCAGATATGCCTCCCCTCTTCCATGCAGTGCCTCTCTCCCAGCTCTAGGAATGTGACCTAACTGGTTTAAATTAATCAAAAGATTTCACTCCTAGCCTCAGTCATTGATACAGGGATGAGCAAGAGAACTAAGCTAATAAATCTCAGTACTTTTTACTAGAAAGCTATAGTGAAAATCCTGCTGAATTCAGATACATGGAACCCTGACTCCTACTGGCAGACATCCTCCAACCTTGAGGGCACCCCACCCTAGGATGTAGTCCTCTGTGGACTACAGAGCAGAAGAGTCAGGCAATTAGGTCAGTGTTGACACTGTTAATTTCCTGAACCAACCAACCCTAAACATTACATATCCATGTATTTTCCAGTTACATGAACCAATAAATTCCCATGTTGTTTAAGCTACTTTGGGTTTGTTTTTGTCTTTGTTTTTTTTTTTCAATTGAGTTATAATTGACATATAACATTTTTAACAAAAATCATTATAAATAATGCAATCCTAGCATATTATATTGTTTCATTGTCTTCAAAGACATTGCTATCTGTAATTATCTTGTTTATTTTTTTTTACTTTATGTCTTTTCTTTAATGTCTGCTTCTTCCACTAGATTATAATCAACGTGAGTAGAGATTTTTAGTATTTTATCAGAAATTCCTAGAGCAATGCCCAGCACACATAAGAACTCAAAAATAAAAACCTAAGGAATTAATGAGCAAAACTGATCTAGATAGAGTCTTCTCTTTCTACAGAATGTAAAATGAAGAGCAGGTGCTAATGCTGCCATCAAACAATGGCATGTTTTAATTTAGTGGGGCCACCAATCCCAGATTTGCTTTTTTTTTTTTTTTGTTCTGCCTGATCATTTTGTTAGAGCTGAGCTCTACATGAAACAGTTTTGAGTATAACCAACTGTGAAATGACTAGCATGTCTGGCATTGTAAAGAATCACATGGGTGTTCAACTGAAAATTTACAGCTGATGATTGAGATTACTACGTAATAAAACAGCTAACCTTTTAATGTTTCTCCATTTCCCTAAGCAGGAGGTGCTGATTTTCCACGTAAGCATCCTAGAAACATAGCCATTGTTTTTCCCTGAAATGGTCTTTAAAGACTCTCTAAGAATTTCAGCAGCTGGTCTGGAGTGCCACAGTTTTGAAAAGGAAAGCAACAGAAACTACAGCTAATCCTTAAGAAGATAAAGAAACAAATCTTCTCTCCCACCCTCAGGATTTATTTTCTAATTTTCCTTCTGCTTTTCGTCACTTGGTTTTTACACAGCTTAGAAAAGTGCACAGTACAAAGGGCAAGGTTTCCAAGATACATGCTTTCTCCTGAAATCTTTAATGTGCCAGAAGACATGGCAATTAGAAGTGAAAACTCCAGAAACCTGGCAGGACAGTACCCAACTGGTTCTCTCTGCTGCAGGACCTTTGCGAAGACAGTGTTGCTAATCTTGGTCTTTCACTCCTGTTTGTGGATCCCTAAAGTGCTATGAGATTGCTATGGAGCCCCCTAAGCAGTGTGCAACATTCAGTAAACATTAACAATGCTAATCACACTTATTTGAACATCCAGCTAGCCAAGAAGAATGCAGATTTTTAGGTAGCTGCATTTCAACCAATTTCCTCTTTCAGCCGTAAGCCCACACGGTTTCCCCCTGAAACCATCTCTTTAAGGTGACAAGATTCTGTTCCCAAAATCTTAGATATAACAAGGAAAGGATATGGTAGAATTGGAGGTCACTTAAAATGATCAATCCCCCCTGATTCCAGACAACCATTCCACACCTGAGCATTCAATTCTATTTCCAAAGATCTCAAAGGAAGTACTGGTTTTACTATCTTATCTCCTGTTCTAATCAGAAAACTTCTTACATCACTTATAATTCTGTCTGGGAGGATAGTTTAGAGTTAAATTAGAAGAGGTGCATAGAAAGAACTTAACTCAGTGCTTGTGCCTGGATGATCCTTTAAAAAGAGTAACATCTGGGTGCCTGAGCGGCTCAGTCCGTTAAGCATCTGATTTTGGCTCAGGTCATGATATCGCAGTTCATGGGTTCAAGCCTTGCATCAGGCTCTGTGCTGACAGCTTAGAGTCTGGATCCTGCTTTGGATTCTGTGCCTCCCTTTCTCTCTGCCCCTCCCTCTCTCTCTCTCTCTCTCAAAAATAAATAAACATTTTTAAAAAAGAGTAAAACCCTTGTCTTTCTTCTGCTGTTGACCTTTTCCTCTCCTCTTGTCCTTATAGAGAAGATGAGCTACAATTTACATTTTAAAATCTTTTCCTAAGTAACTGTATGGACAGAATGTTTGTGTCTCCTCACCCCAAAATTCATATGCCCAGTGCAACTCTATTTGGAGATGAGGCCTCTAATGAAGTAATTAAGGTTAAATAAGGTCAAACAAGAGGAAACTGATGTGATAAGATTAGTTATCCTTACAAGAAAAGACGACAGAGAGCTTGTTGTCTCTCTCCTTCCACCATGTAAGGACATGGTAAGAAGGCACATCTACAAGCCAGGAAGAGAGCCCTCAAACGAAATCAATCCTGTCACACCTTTATCTGGAACTTCTAGCCTCCAGAACTGTGAAAAAATAAATTACTATTGTTTCAGTCACCCAGTCTGTGGTACTTGGATATGGTAGTCCAAGGAGAGTAATACGTTTACCACTTCTTTATTTTCTTATTTAGAATTTTCAGCCCATATAGGTGGATATAATATATTTGGAAACTTCTTTTTTTAGATTATTTATTTATTTTGAGAGAGAAAGAAAGAGAGCATACAAGCAGGGGAGAATCAGAAAGAGAGGGAAAGAGAATTCCAAGCAGGCTTCGTGCTGTCAGTGCAGAACCCGACGCAGAGATCAATCCCATGAACTGGGAGATCATGACCTGAGCCATGGTCAGAATGCTTAACCAACTGAGCCATCCAGGAGCCCCCTGAAGCTTCTTTTGAAAGGAACAAATGTGTTGGGGTGCCTGGGTGGCTCAGTCGGTTAAGCCTCCCACTTCGGCTCAGGTCATGATCTCTCAGTTCATGAGTTCTAGCCCCACACCGAGCTCTCTGCTCTCAGCGCTGAGCATGCTTCGACTCCTCTGTCTCCCTCTCTCTCTGCCCTTCTCACATGCGCTCTCTCTCTCTCTCTCAAAAATAAATAAGCATTGAAAGAAAGAAAGAAAGAAAGAAAGAGAAAGAAAGAAAAAATGTGAAAATCAAAAGTGGATTTCATATTACTTGGGGGAAAAAATTTGTTCACTTCTAAACTTTGCTTTTTTTCCCTACTAAAGGACTATATTCTAAGATATATACCTTTAAAACGTTTTTGGTAGTAAATGGTGGTTGTAGTTTCCTGCAGATAAGCCTTGGTTCCTCTCCCTGTATAACTTATGCCTTCATTTTGGCACTGCAGGAAATCATTTGTATAATCAAAAATTATCCTTCCAATACAAACAATAGTATTCAGATCTACTGTTATCTCAATAACTGAAGGACTAGACACTGACTGAATAAAGTCCTATAAAGAAGGCTTTAGAGCTCAAAACACATACTTCATCAGCTTTAGACAAGTTTGAGATATACTAAATAGATTAGACAGGGACTACATTATTCAACAGTTGTTATGAAAGCAGCCCATGATTTTTGTCCCAGAGATATTTTCAGAATTCAAGATGTCAGGTGCTTCATAAGAACTGCAGTGAAGAATAAATCAGATAATGTGTGTGAGATAAACTGGAAATCACTCTGCAATGAGGGTATTGATGTTTTGGAGATATTCAGTGCAACCATAGGCTCCATAACCATAGTAGGAGTAGTAGTTCACTACCATTTCTCTTCATAATAGCAATAATGACTAACCCTTATCCAGTACTTACCACAGACTGGACACTGTGCAAAGTGCATCACAGGTATTAATGCATTCAATCCCCAGCACAACCTTTTGTTTAAATAATATTATTATCCCAATTTTAGAGACAAAGAAACTAATGCTGAAAGAGGGTCATAGTGCTAGAAAATAAAGTAATATGCCATTAAAAATAAGAGACTTGGTTGTAGAGGGAAGTCAGAGAACTGCCATCCTGAAATTAGACTGTAGCAGACATCACTGGCACTTGTGTCACATCACAAGTAACAGTTTAGACTCAGTTCTACTGCCAGCGTCCTGCTTCAAACCAGGGTTTCTCATCTTTCACATTCTGCCCAAGGCCCCTCTCCCAGCCTGCCAGAGGTCACAAGGGTCTCTTTCTAAGGCAGTTGAGAAGCTAACCATCTAGGGGGTAATCTTCAATCAATGGGAAATGGAACTAGTAGATAAATGTCCTGGACTCCATCTTTCAGGGGGGCAATTCTCCTTCCCTGCCTTACTCTGCCTACTTTCTCATGCCTGCTTGCTGAATCACCTTCAAATAAACTACCTGTCTCCCAGGTTCTTATCTCAAGTTCTGCTTTTGGAGAACCTAAGCTATGACACATTTGGCCCTTTTAACTAAATAAATGGTATAATAAACATACAGGTTTAACCCTGTCTCATTTATAAAAATTAAGCAACATGCTCATTATATAGTTCTAGTTATTTTTATTGGTTTGTTTTTAAAATCTGAGGAACAGGCTAGAGGTTTGGGGACAGAGATATTGTGGGGCTTTTAAAAAACTATTTTTAGCACTTGCTGAAATGTTTCATACTAAAGAAAAAATCCGTTCACTCAACAAGACACTGATTAGATCTTTAGGTAACTGTTCCTATAGCAACACTCTATTCTGCAATATTCTATTATTTTTCAAGCCTACCTCTTCAACCACAGACTAGAGTTCATTACATGTAGCCATCCTTTCCAACTCTGCTATTCAATGAAATGTTTCCATTTTTCAGCTTATTTCCACAATTTCCCTTGTTTCTTTTCACTTCAGTTTCAACAGTGAATTTAATTAACTGAAAACATTTCACTAAAGATATTCCATATATTGGTATGTTTAATGATATAAGTATAATAATAACAACAATTCCTTATTAGCCAAATATTCAAGACCTACAAATGTGATCCAACCTATCTTTACTAGCATAAGGGCTAATAATGTGATGAGTCACAGGAGTGGAAAGCCAGGATGATCCTTTCATCCATTCATTTATTCAGTATATATTTAATGAGTACCAATTATATTTCAAAGACTGTATTTGGTGCTATAGACACAACATTGAATAAGATAGACATGATCCCTGCCCTCAAGAAGCTTATAGTCTAGAGGAGGCAGACAAAGAAGTCATGAACAATAGACATGATGGGTGTTGTAACAGGGAAAGCACAGAGAGCTATAGAAGGATGGGGAAAAGGGACTGGCACAATTAGGACAGAAAATGCCCTTCAGAGGACTCTAAACATGAGTGCAATTTAGCCATGGGAATGGGAGAATAGAAAAGGGTGGCATGCTAGTCAGGGGCAACCATGTGCTAGAAGAAAGAAAAACTAATCATGAAAGAACTTAGGTATGATTGAAGTGAAGGGTGTGAGGAAGAGTGGGGAGAGATAAAGTCTCAAGAACAGGATTATATAGAGTCTCATAAGCCATTTGTATTCGTTAAGATAACACCAATGCTATAATATACAAACCCCAAATTTTATTGGCTTAGTACAATAAAAGTTATTATTATTATTATTTTTTTTTTTTGCTCACTGAATAGTCCCATGTAGATATTCCTGGTTGGTGGGACATTCCTCACCATGTTCTAAAAAATCAGGCTTCCTCCATATGAGTCCATCTCTGGGACTTAAGAGGCCAGAGATCAGGAGAGATTATGCAACCACATGAAAAGTTTCCTATAAGCTAGAGCTGGGAAAGGAACACATAACTCTCTTTCACATTTCATAGCCATGCTTCACAAAAGGGGACCAGGAAATATAGTCCTTAAATAGCCTCTTCTCATCAACAACTCTATATTAGGAAAGGGTATCAAGAATCTTTGGTAGATGTTGCTATTTATTTGGTAAATCTATTTGGTAGATATGGCTATTTACTTTGCCATACCATGTTAATGAGTTTGAATTTTTTAAGAGTAATGAAAAGTCACTGAATAGTTGTAAGTAGGATGATAGCATTATCAGAGTTGTATTTTTTTAAGATCACTGGATGTTGGGTGAAAAATTAACTAGAGTCAGCTAAGAAGTTATTAAAGTAGTCCAGGAAAGAAATAATTGTGTCATGAACTAGGATGAGGCAATGAAGATAAATATATTTATAATAGGCAGAATTTATGGAAATTGGTGCCTCACTGGAGTGAATGTGGGAGAAAAATCAAGAATGATTCACAAGTTTCCATCCTAAAACAATGAGTTCAAAATGGAGGATGCACTGCTTAGTGAAATAAGATAATGAATTTAGCAGTGGTTATATTGAATTTCAGGTGGCTTTAAGACTTCCAAAATGGTAATATCCAGTAGAAACTTAGATATATAGGTGTGGAGCTAAGAGAAGAAATCTACACCAAAGATGGAGATTATGGAGGTGAAAGGATATAGACACTAACTAAAGACATGAGAAGGGGTGGTATCCTCAGAGAAGTGCATATGCGGGACAACACAGAGCCCACAGAAAAATAAATATTTAAAGCACAAGAAAGCTGCTCACCTCAGTGTCCTCATCTATTAAATGGGGGAAAAATTATAGTCCCTAGCTTATAAAGTATTCTAAGGATTAAATTGGATGATAAATATTTCATTTAAATATTCATATGAATATCTAGTACATTGTCTAACATAAAGAAAGAAATAAGTAAATGTTACTAGTTGTTACTAACTTTGGAGATAAAAACAGAATATGACATCATGAAAACTAATAAAAGAGAACATTTCAAGAAGACAGATGTTATTAACAGTGTCCAGTATTGCCAAGAGTTACTTTATGGGTCTTTATGAGACCTGTAGGAACCTCAGGGAATTGGATTTACTCTTCCTTAATGTCCTCCTTTGGTCTTCTTTCAGTGCTGGATGCTCCTGACACTGAACTGAAGTGCATTAATCATTCCCATCTTGCTGGGCAAGTGCAGTGCTCTGCCTGCAAGTTGGGGGACAGAAGTGTAATTAGTCTCAGAATATTCATTGGATGATTTGACTGCCCAGTTTGCAATGATCCCCTCCTCTTGTAAATAACTTTCTCTCAACATGAAATTGTAAAGACCCAAAATCCATTTTGAGTTAACACATTTCTCCCTTAGCCTTATTGATTGGACCATGACAGGGCAACTGGTCCCAATGCAGTCCCTATCCCCAACAACTTGAAATTGTAGAAAGAGAAGCAGCTGCTTTTTAGAGGCAGAAGACTTGAACTGTAATAAATATTTAGGCGCTGTCAGCAGTCATATTTTTGTTTTTTGTTTTGACCAGAGAATCAACAAGAGAGAAGAATGAAGTAGTTGGGCAGAGAAGGGCAGAGAAAGATTCTTGGAGTTTTTGATTTCAGGTTCCAGTTCTATCCTAAGGCTGGAGTATGGCCTCGCTCTTGTGATCCATGAGGCACTTTGTAGCCTTTCTTAGTTAAGGTAGTTGAAAGAGTTTATTTTTCAACCAAATGAGTCTAAACCCACCTTGGGAAGCTCTAGGAAATAATTAAATCTACAGTGGAAAAAAAAAGGATTTCCTCTAGAATTTACTAATAAATTCTAGAGCTGATATGAGATAGTGTCCTAGCCCACAGAACAGAAGTGCTGGAGACTTTTTTTTTCAAGACAAGGGGCTTACAACCACCCAAAACTCATTAGTTTGTCATAAAATTGTGAGATCTCTGACTAGGAGTTTATTTGAGGGGAGGAGAACTAGAAGTGAGGTAAGGAGTTTAGAAGAGGGTGTCATAGAAAAAGTAAGAGAATATTGTCCCAATTTCTTTCCTCCCCACTCATTTTTCATCAAAGATTCCAAAGTATGCATCTCAAATATGGTTTTTCTGAGGTCATTTCTTCAGACTGCACTATACCACTTCTTGGAAAATCAGTTACTTTGTGATTTTCAGAGAAACACTCATTAAACAAATGAAAACCTAGGGGTTTCTTAATCTCCACTGCTATGAATTTTCAAAACAAACATACATCTCAAAGATAAAGTCTTATTTACAAATAGAGCTGAATGCAGGGCAATTCACAAAAGGCAGCTGGAGCTCCTATTTCTGCCTCTCGCTAACAACGTTATTTTATTCAAAGAATTTAAATTCTCCAGAACTGGTTTCTTCATATCTAAAATGAAAAAGTTGGATTAGATTATTTTTAAAGCATCTTCCAGCAATATAAATCACATTCTACCTAAATTCATTGGCTAAATACCAATCTCAGACATGGTATTCCTGGAGAACCCAATATGATGGAGTATTGACCTATGGAGTGTGCCTCATCATGAGAACCATATGACCCTGGTCATACCACCCTAAGTCATCACCTAGCCCGCATGCAGCTACTTCAGTCTACAGCTAAAACCATACTTTAGCAACTATTCCAACACCTGAAGTCACTGATTAATGTGAACTACCCAGGTCTAGAATCAAGACTGAAAATCTATCGGCTAGACAGTGATTTCCTAACTATGTTTTCTTAATAGAGTGTTAGGTACTGAAAAGTGAAAAGACTATGGGGGCACAGCAGAAATACCATATTTCATCCATTTTTAGTCACATTTTTTTCATATTTTTACAAATCTGAAATGAGGATGTGTTTTGGAATTGCAATTGGTCAGCCACAACTCTTGCATTATCAGTGTTTGCAGAAAGTGTATCATTGGCTTAGGAGAGGATCTTGATGATAAGAGTAGAGCAATCTGTAAGAAATTTTAGGTACCCATTGCTATTGGCACAGGGAAAAGTGTGTGGCAAATAATAGACACTGAGAACCCAGCTGAATATGACTCAAACTGTCCAACTTTTAATGTGAAGAAATTTATAGAATAGTTTTATCAATTTATTTTCTTCATATTTTTCTTTTTATAATTATACAGTGAGTAACTATGAGAAAAATCCATGCTAAGTATGTCTAAAAGACCCTTGCAACAAGCACAAGATAAAAATTCTAAGTACAAACACTGTACCATGGTTTAACTGGCAACATTTCTTTCCTTAGTGGCACATAAAATAATGAAGCATCTTGCAATTAACAGCGTCTTAGATTTGATAAATAACGTAGTAATTAATCCACTGTGGGCCACCACTCACATAAAGGGCTCCAATTCCTCAAGTTCATATTTTAAAACTTCATGGGAAGAGTTGAGAGTACAAAGAAGAACCATTCCCAGCTACGTGGAAGTTGCAGCCACCTCACACAAGGAAGAAAGAGCCTTCCAACGATCCTCCAGGTCCACCTTCTAATGCAGTGAATTTCAGTTATTGACAGGTCTTCCCATTTCACCAATCAGATGACTTTACTCTCCGTAAGAGGTGGAGCAAACCAGGAGATAGAAAAAATGAAGGATGATACTCCCCCAAAATTTTCCAAAAGGACAAAAGTATAAGAAAACCCTTTCATTTTATGCTATAAAGCAAAAAATGTTTGAGAGAGGAGGAAAAAAAGAATACCCATTACAAAGATCATGCTCAATGTCAAGAAGTTATTTCCTTAGAGTTCCTAAGTGAGGTGAGTGGCAGAAAATGATCCCAGAGTAAAGAAGTCACATTTAATCAGGAAAAATATTGGACAACAGCAAATGAAAACAAGGACATGGCCAGGTATTCATTGTCAAACTGCTCTTTATGGGATAGATTAACAATTGCCAAGTATCTATTGAGCAACTTCTGAGGATTCTGTCAGTGCAGAGCCTGCTTGGGACTCTCTCTCTTGCTTGGGATTCTCTCTCTCCCTCCCTCTCTCTCTACCTCTCCCCCACTTGCAATCTCAAACTCTCTCTCTCTCCCTCAAAATAAATAAATAAACAAAAAAAATATGTTCCCTATGTAAAAAGCATAATGAAGTCAGGAATTAAGACAGGTAGTTCATACTGAAATAAGTATATATAAGGAAGTATAATTAAAGTGTTCAATAGTGCAATATTGATAATATGATACCAAACATGATAAAATTCTGCCTGTAAGGGATAAGGTTAGTCATTTAAAAATTGTTTTTATTTTTTTAATTTTCTTTTTTTTTTAGTTTATTTATTTTTTAGACAGAGAGAAACAGAGCACGAGTTGGGGAGGGGCAGAGAGAGAGGGAGACACAGAATCTGAAACAGGCTCCAGGCTCTGAGCTGTCAGCTCAAAACCTGATGCGGGGCTCAAACCCACAAACCGAGAGATCATGACCTGAGCCAAGGTCGGACGCTTAACCAACTGAGCCACCCAGGCACCCCCCAAAAAATTATTTTTAATGTTTTTTATTTTATTTTTGAAAGAGAGACAGAGCATGAGTGGGGGAGGGACAGAGAGAAAGGGAGACACAGGAACCAAAGCAGCCTACAGGCTCTGATCTGTCAGCACAGAGCCTGACACAGGGCTGGAATCCACAAACCACGAGATCATGACCTGAGCCCAAGTCGGTGCTCAGCTGACTGAGCCACCCAGGTGCCTCTAGGAATCATTTATGATATGACTCAATTTGTTGATTTTTAAAAGTCAGAGTAGGGTACCACTGTACTGCACAGATCAGTTTTTAACAAAATCTAAAAGTTCATCTTTGCTTATCAAGTTAATTATGGTGTAAAATTAAACTTCTCATTGCTAAAATGCATGTGCTATAATGACTTGATGTGATCTGTCAGGAAGTTCAGTAACTGTTTCAAGCTAAAAATTCACCAAATAGATAATAAATGCTTAATCAGTAGTTATTGAATTAGATATTTCTAACATAAAAACATTGATAAGATTCATGAATACCTAAGATACATGAATAAAATTTGAAGCATTATATCAGAAGTTGACAGCCAAAATGTTTAAGAACCCTTAAATCTGATTTTCAGACATATAATTATACTGAAATGGCTCTTGCTGAAAACAACAACAGCCTCTTTAGCCTTTTTAACGCATCAACTTGATGCTATTGACAACTCAGTCTTACTGAAACCCTTTCCTCCTGTTTTCTCCAGTTACCATCTCCTGGTTCTTCTACTATTCACAAGTACTTCTCAGTTTCATCACAGGGAAATTTCTATATTTACTCCACAAGCTTTTCCTGAGCCACTTTATTTCATCCATGGTTTCCATACCCTCCCATATGCTGACGACTCCTAAAGACTAACCATTTTCTCAAGTCAAGTTCTCCATATCTCCAACTACTTACTGTATGTCCTACAAACATGTTAACACATCCAAATCATAACATCTTGCTGTTTACTTTGCCCCTTTCCACTTGTATCCAATACTGGTTCTTCCTCCTGTTCTGTTTCTTCTCTCCATCAAGCAAAAGTTAAAGGTGATTTTTACTTCTTCAATTTTAACCCCTAAAAATAAATGTTCCTATTCTCTCAGTTCAAGAAAGGAAAAGATAGATTGTATTTTGGGCAAAGGAAAAGGTAATCATCAGAAGCAGTTTTAAATATATCCCAATCAGTGAATGACTACTTCACTTGGGAAACCACACTTCCAGATGTTGAGCGCTCAGTGACAGCTTCTCAGTCACCAGTCAACAACAGACTCACCCCAGTAACTGTTTCCATGGCTAACAGACAACCAATCCTTAAAATTCCTGCCAATGGAAGTTCACAAATGCACAGCCTCCCTGCTTCCTAAAAGCAGTTTGCTCAGGGAAACTCTTTAGTACAAGCACAGCAAACTCTTCTTTAACAAGCAATAAATTCAGCTTTTTATTTTAGATATTAAGTGATGGATTCTTCATTTAAACCCCACACTGGTTTCCTCCTGATTCCTACCCATTGTTGCAACTCATTATCACCTCTCCTAATTGTCATTCAGTCTACACACTACCCAATTCCCAGTATTTATCTTGCTTAAATGAGATCTATTGATGTGATTCCTCTCCTTTAAATCATTCAGTATTCTCTTATTGTCTACATTAAACTTTCACCTCCTTTCTAATCTCAATGTAGTTTTTTGTAATGTCCTTTACAGTTCCAGAACCCCCCCCTTTCTGAAATACCCTTCTCCAATTATGTAAGTTATTCTCGAACTTCAAAATCCATTTATTTGTCCCTCTTCTATGAAATTTTTCCAACTCTTCCAAGAGACAAACTATTTTCTTTCTTGTCTAGGCTCCCATTCTTCAATATTTCTATCTTTATTAAAGCACCTATTACAGTGCTTTGAAAGAATTTGTTTACAAATTATCTCCCCCACCTTCTCTATTTCTTCAGAATATTTCAGTATAGACACTTCAGTACAGGCAAGCTGTGTTTTCAAACATGGCCACAGGAGTATTTCCAGTCTCACATGTTTTCTCAGACCTTGCCACTATCCCTAAATCTGGGCAGGACTTTGTTACTACCTCAATGACTGAAATGTGACAAAAGTGATGCAGCATTACTTCTGAGGCCTGGCTAACGTTCTGTGAGGAAGCTCTCAACTAGTCCACAGAGACAGACCACGTGGGAAGGAGCTGAGGTCCCAAGCTGACAGCCAGCATTAGATAAGAAAATTTAAAAATTGAACAAGGTCACATTAATGATCTATTGCTGCATAACAAACTATGCAAAAACAAACTATGGCAACTTAACACTATAAATGTTTACTATTACAGCTTCCATGGGTCAGAAAACGATATGTGGCTTAACTGAGTGGCCCTAGTTCAAGGTCTTATGAGGTCGCAGTTAGGATATCAGCTAAGGCTCAGTCATCCTGAGGCTTGACTGAACTGACTGAAAGATGTGTTTTCAATGTGGTTCATTCACGTTTCTGGCAAGCTAGTATCAACTGTTGGCAAGGGGCTTCAGCTCCTTACCCTGCGTATCTCTCCACAAGCTACTTGAGTATCCTCCCATGACAGTCGGCTTCCCTGGCAAATGATTCTGTAGGGAGCAAAGTGGAAGTTACAATGCCTTGTCTGACCTAATCTCAGAAGTCACACTTCATCATTTTCACAATATCCTTTTGGATACACATGTTTGCCTAGTCAGTGTCGGAGGGGACTACAAAAACAAAAACAAAAACAAACAAACAAAAAAAAAACATGAATACCAAGACTCATGAGTCATTGGAGCCATTTTGGAGGCTGATTATGGCAGAGGTTTAACATCCAAATAATAAAAATCCCTGAAAAAAAGAGAAGGAAGGGAGTGAATCATCAAAGGAAGAATACAAGAAAAACTGCCAAAATTGAAAACTGTGAGTTTACAGATTGAAATGACCCACCAACTACCCAACACAATGGATGAAAATAGAACCACATCAGAGAAAGAAGGAAGGAAGGAAGGAAGGAAGGAAGGAAGGAAGGAAAGAAAGAAAGAAAGAAAGAAAGAAAGAAAAAGAAAGAAGAGAGAAAAGAAAAGAAAAGAAAAGAAAAGAAAAGAAAAGAAATCATCATGAAATTTTAGGACCCTGCGAACAAATACAATTCTGCAGGGATGGGGGAAGAAAAGACCACCTACAAAGGGTCAGGAAACAATGGCTTCCTATGATCAATAGCTAGAAGCTAAAAGCCAGAAGGAAGTGTCTCCAAACTTCTCAAGGGAAATTATTTCCAACCTAGAATTCTATATCTAACCAAATTGGCACTTAAGGGTAAAGTAAAATAAAGATATTCAAAGTTTTAAAAATTTATCTCCCCAGTGCCCTTTCTCAGAAAACTAACTAGAAGAAGTACTCCACTAAACAGGAAAGAACATCCCAAGAGATAAAGTAAGTAGTAAGTAGCAAATTAAAAAAAAAAAAAGTAAAAGGATTTCCCAGGATAATTGCAAAGGAGGGTCTCCTTACACAAGAAACCTTATACCAGACATAAAGGGAGGGAGTGATTGGGAGTGGGGGAGGTGGGTGGGGAGGAAGAGAACTAAGGCTTCATTTTCCATTTTGAGAAATCAATTGATAATATCTAAAAACTGAAAAGTCAAGGGTGCCTGTATGTGCTATAAGCATGTTATTTGGAGATGTGGAGATAAAGATTAAAATAGTGGAGTGCCTGGGTGGTTCAGTCTGTTAAGCGTCCAACTCTTGATTTTGGCTCAGGTCATGATCTCATAGTTTTGTGAGTTTGAGCCCCATGCAGGGTTCTGCACTGACAGCACAGAGCTCGCTTGATATTCTTCCTCTCTCTCTGCCCCTCCCCTGCTCACACTCTGTATTTCTCAAAATTAAAAAAAGGGGGGGATGATTAAAATAGTAATCAGCTAAAAGAGATCAATGTGTGGTAACCTTTGGGGAGAGGAAACAATGGTGGGGATGAGATTGCTGTTATTTACACAACAAATGTCAAACAACTCGACTCATCTCTTTAAACTATGAACATATAAAACTTAAGTAAGTTTTTAAAAAAAATAGAATGATAT
The DNA here is from genome assembly GCA_028646485.1 of Cryptoprocta ferox. Classification (NCBI taxonomy): domain Eukaryota; kingdom Metazoa; phylum Chordata; class Mammalia; order Carnivora; family Eupleridae; genus Cryptoprocta; species Cryptoprocta ferox. Next base: position 70,852,478 of record CM053577.1, read on the forward strand.
TCGGGGCATCTGGGTGGCTCAGTCGGTTAAGCTTCCGACACAGTTTGTGGGTTTGAGCCCTGCATCAGGCTCTGTACTAACAGCTCAGAGCCAGGAGCCTGCTTCAGATTCTGTGTCTCCCTCTCTTTCTGCTCCTCCCCCATTCATGCTCTATCTCTCTCTGTCTCTCAAAAATAAAGACTAAATAAATAAATAAACAAACAAAAAAAAAGAATGATATTAAAAAGAGATGCCCCCCCCCCCTTTTCCAACTCCAGACACTGTTACTCTGGACATGAGATCTTGAATCACTGCAGCTGCTCCTATGAGGAATGCAAGTCCACCACTGAAAGTGAAAAAGCAGCATTCTGGGAATTCTGGATGACATCAATGAACCACTGGACTAATCAGTCCTAA
>CM053577.1:70853373-70868585 GCA_028646485.1 Cryptoprocta ferox
TAGCACTGCTGGGGATTTACCCAAGGGATACAGAAGTGCTGATGCATAGGGGCACATGTACCCCAATGTTCGTAGTGGCACTTTCAACAATAGCCAAATCATGGAAAGAGCCTAAATGTCCATCAACGGATGAATGGATTAGGAAGATGTGGTTCATCTATACAATGGAATACTACATGGCAATGAGAAAGAATGAAATGTGGCCATTCGTAACAAAGTGGATGGACCTCAAGGGTGTCATGCAAAGCGAAATAAGTCAGGCAGAGAAGGACAGATACCGTATGTTTTCACTCATAGGTCTAACAGAAGAAACCCAACAGAGGACCATGGGGAGGGGATGAAGAAGAAAGAGTTAGGGAGAGGGAGGGAGACAAAACACGAGAGACTCTTGAATACTGAAAACAAACTGAGGGGGGAAGGGGAAGGAGGAAAGGTAATGGGGGGTGATGGTCTTGGTGGAGGTCACTTGTGGGGAAGAGCACTGGGTGTTATATGGAAACCAACCTGACAATAAAGTATAAAGTTAAAAAAAAATAAAAGTAAAAAAAAAAAAAGCTTGTTTGTTAGGCATGAAAGCAAGGGAGAGGAGGGAGACTCCAAAGGAAGAAGAGCACTCCTGGACCAGAGGGAAAGAGACAGCTCTTTAGTTCCTGCATGTTGACCTAAGTGCCTCTCTTCCTCCGTGGAGAAATCTGTTGGATAAATAGGATTTTTTTTAAATTAAAGAAAGTTTTTTGATTTTAGAAATAAAAAAAAAGAAATAAAATTTATTTTATAGAAAATACTTGCAAAATGATAAATGTACAAGGTTATTCTTTCTAGTATTGCATTTCATAGCATTAAGCTAATGATGCTTCTCTAAGAGTCATAAATGCTATTCCTCAGATATTTCCATTCCTTCCCCCTTGACAGAATTGCTTTTCTTGGTTCCCTTGTGGTTCGGAAGAGCCATGCGATAAATTGTGAACAGAAGTGATATTTATTACTTCAAGGCCAGAGCATTTAATAGTCAATGTGGGACCATAAAGAGCTTTGTTCCCCCTGCAACATTGACTGGCAGTGTTTGAGATGGAGACTGTTCCATCAGCCTGGCTCAGATATGAGAAGATATGGAACAGAGTACTTGGCCAAACTGCAATTGACATAGCATGATTAAAAAAATATGTTTTAGGGGCGCCTGGTTGGCTCAGTCGGTTGAGCGTCTGACTTCGGCTCAGGTCATGATCTCACGGTTGATGAGTTCGAGCCCCACGTCAGGCTCTGTGCTGACAGCTCAGAGCCTGGATCCTGCTTCAGTTTCTGTGTCTCCCTCTGTCACTGCCCCTCCCCCACTCATGCTCTGTCTCTGTCTCAAAAATAAATAAACATTTAAAAAAATTAAAAAAAAATATCTTTTGCATTTAAAAGCTACAAATATTTTTACTGCCACAGTGAAGCCCAAAAACCCTTTGTGAACTCACAGTGACAGCCTCTTAATAAGGAGTTTGCAGAGATTATGGCAGAAAGTTGGAAAGAAATCTTTACTTGGGATTCGCTTTCCAGGTACCACTTAAACATATCATGGTTAGGCTACTAACATGGTCATGATAAAATGTGAGGCCTGGAAGTTTTGCCATATATCAAATTCTAATTTTAGCTAAATCTAGAATTTTTAAAAAATGTAGAACAAGTTGTATTAATTTATGTTCTTTGTAATTTGAAGTTTTTTAAATAGAACAATTATTTCCAGAATGTATTTTTCATTTTTAAATATTCATGGATGGATATTTTGCATATAATCTCTAATCACTTTATACCCTAAATAATGTGTTAGTCGTGTGACACAAACTGACAGATACAAACTACGCAGGTAAGCAATTGATCTTAAAAACTTGTTGAGATGTTTGACATACTTATGTAGAAACACAATAGAATATACACTCTAATGTGCAAGAATTTTTAAATTAAATTAAATTAAAATTTTAAATATATATTTTAAATGTTTATTTTATTTTGAGAGAGAGAGTGTGCATGTCGCAGGGTAGGGGGAGGGGCAGAGAGAGGAAGAGAGAGAATCCCAAGCACGTTCAGCACCAAGCTTGATGCAGGGCTCAACCCCACGGCTGTGAGATGATGACCTGGGCTAAAATCAAGAATCAGACACTTAACTGACTAAGCCACCCAGGCACCCCAGAATTTTTTATTTTTAAAGAAATGTTCTTTAGATGGTTAACTTTAGAGAGATCTTTTTTTAGAATATGAAAACCATTATGCTGTGAAAGGAGGGAACATTTCTCATTTAGTAATTCACATTTTTATATATATTAATCATTACCCAAGAAATGGTCAATTACCAGCCTGTTCCTTCTCCCAGCTCATTAACTGTGAGGCTTATTTTTTTCTGGATTCTGAATATTCATCATGTTCAAATCAGCTTTATGCTCTTTCCCCCAATCATTTATTAATTTTAGCTTGAGCTTTTGAACTCATCTTTCATACCTGGTATTAATTTTTCCCCTAAAATGTAAATGCTATTTGATTGAAAATATCAATAATTGCAATTAAGCCAAACCCATTTTCCTCTGCAGGTTCTTCCTGCTCTAAATTTTAGTCAACAGTATCAGAGGCCTACTGCTTTCAGTGATCATTAAACTGGTCCTTTTCTTTCCGTTAGAATTCTCATCAAGAGTGAGGATCACACTGGATTCTTACGTGAAAATTCCAGCTATATTATGTATACCACATAAAGCAGGGCATCAACACCGCTTATGGACCCTCCCTGGTTTCCTTGGTTAAAAGCCATTTTTAAATTGGATCTGTGGATAAAGTCAAGTGACACACAAAGGGTTTCTTAAAGATACAGAAACAGAACTTTAAAAACTGTATCAACAAATTCAAAAAGTTAAACCAGTATACAGTTTGTTAAATCAAGTGTACATTTAGAAATCAATATTAATTTCTGGGAAAATGAACTATTCTTAAAAAATACTGTTGTCTTTATGCTCTAGTATCTCATTTGTAGTTGAATTACTGAGTGATAAAATTTACCAGAAGGTAATTTTTTTGGACAGAATCAAATTGTATCGCAGCGATCTGAGTAGATATTTATATATAACAGATGGTTAGAGAATCCTATCTATATTCTTTGTTCTGAAAAGGGGGAGTATGTAAAGTGCAAGGATTCTATTATCCATTTCTGCATTTTCTATTTACTAACACTTTATTTGGACTTTACCTTACTATATTTTGAAATTTTATTTTTTTTCTAGCCACCTCTAGGTGGCAACTTAACCTAAATTATCCTTTGGTTGAATGCTAGAGACCACTGTACTAGAAAAATTCAGTCAAATGACATTATGCAGTTAGAATGATTATTGTCTTATGCAAATTTGGTAGAATTTTCTTCTGTTCATGGAATTAACTTGCATGTAGTCATTATTCATGATTTCAGGCTCTCAAGATCTGTAGGGGCATAAAACTGTGTTGCTTGTTCAGAGGCAGAGAAGATGAAGAGGGCATCGATCAACCTTATATAATGAATGCTGCATTCTAAAGTTTTTTATCTGCTCTCAGGCCACAGATGGGCACTTGAGAAGAAGCAAAGTAAAATTCAGAGGTGCACTATTTCATATACCTATACCTGGTTCTCTCGCTCAGTGTGCAAGGACTCCAGTTTACTTGATCTTAAACAAGAAACATGATTAGCGTGTTCAACTTGACATCACCTTAATAAACACCTAGGAAATTTGGTCAAATTTTCCTTCATGGACTTAGTTCATTTCTTACCTAAATTATTATCTTGAGTCTTTGTATCTTATCATTTTTCTCAACATATGTGTCAAAGTTTTTTTCCCTATTCTCTGCTTTGAATCAGCAACCTACAAGGAAACTATTCCACTCTTCAATATTGTGTGCATCTATATCTTGTATAGATATAAGGTGGATTGTGATATATTCTGACATGATTAGCTGGTTGAGACCGTAAAGTATGGACACATTCCTGTGGGTAAGATCTCTCATTGTTATAAAGGCAAATAGCATATTCCCAATGGAGGGCAGCACATGGAAGGTAAACCTATAGCAGGCCAGAGAGGGATTTTGAGATTTCAAGGAGAGTAGATATCTAGGCATGAACTCTGAGAAGGATCAATCCAATTAAAGGTGACTTAATTTTTTTCTGGTTATTTTTGTTTGTTTGGTTGGTTTAAAAGAGTCTCTTTTAGGTAAATCATCAGACTTACAGAGTCATTTCCTTTTCGCTGTTTCCATTGATGAGTTGGTACCTGTGTATGATGGCACTTTGATGAGCTTGTAAAGGTGAGTGTGATGATTAATTTTATGTGTCAACTTGATTGGGTTAAGGGATTCCCAGATAGCTAGTAAAAATTATTTCTTGATGTGTCTGTGAGACTGTTTCTAGAAGAGATTAGCATTTGATTCAATAGACTAAAGAGATCCACCCTCACCAATGACAGTGGGCATCATCCAGTTTTTTTGGGTCCCAAATAGAACAAAAAGATGAAGGAAGGGCAAATTCCCTCTCTCTTTTCTAGCTGGGACATTCATCTTTCCCTTCTTTCAGACACTGGAATTCCAGGCCTTTGGACTCTGGGTATTATACCAACAACCCCCTGGCGTTAAGCCTTTAGATCAGGACTAAATTATACCACTCACTTTCCTCGTTTTTCAGCTTGTAGATGGCAGATTCTGGGACTTTTCAGCCCCATAACTGTGTGAGCCAGTTCATATAATAAATCTCCTATCTGTCTATCTACCTATCTATCATCTATCTATTCTATTAGTTCTGTGTTTCTGAATAACTCTAATATAGTAAGGAAAGAGGAATTAGATCTATGCGCAAAGATTTTGATCTTCCTCTGGATTCTCATTGGCCATTGGTTGTCTCTTGTCTGAAGTAGATTGTCTTTTGACCTCACTAATTTTTCTGGAGTAACTGAGCCTCTGGTCTTTGTGCACTAGCATCCATTCCTTATGGCTGTGGATATTGCCACTACTCCTAAGCCCCAGCCTCTGCTTCTTCACTCATCTTTTAAACGGCTCTGTGTTTGCTTGCAGATGCAAGGGAACTTCTGGATCTTCTCCTACCACATCCAAGCCATATAAAACCAACAGTATTATGTCTGACCATTTATCTAGACACTCTCCTCCAGACATGCTGTGCACTTTCTCCTTAGGCTTGCTAGATATGGCGTGGTGCTGAACGTGGGATTTTCTGATGGTCTTAGAGGCCCCCCCAGACTAAGCCTGAAAAAGTAGGCCATTAGGTCCAAAGTCCTTGAATTCTACCCTATGGCATTCTTCCATCTACATATTGCTTTTCTCTTACGCTTTTAAGATTCTATCCTTGTCTTTAACTTTTGACATTTTTATATGTCTTGGTGTGGGTCTCATCTTATTTGGAACTCTCTGGTCCTCCTGGATCTGGATGCCTGTTTCTTTCCCCAGGTTAGGGTAGTTTTCAGCCATAATTTTCACCAATAAGCTTTCTGTCCCTCTGTCTTTCTTTGCTCCTTCTGGGATTCCTACAGTGCAAATGTTAGTCTGCTTGATGTTGTCCTATAAGTCACTTACGCTATCTTCACTTTTTTCTTTTATTTCTTCCTCCCTTCCTTTCTCCCTCCCTTCTTTCCTACTTCCTTCTTTCCTTTCCTTTCTTTCCTTTCCTTTCCTTCTCTTCTCTTCTCTTCTCTTCTCTTCTCTTCTCTTCTCTTTTCTTTCTTTTCTTTCTTTCTCTTTTCCTCTGCTAGGACTGGGTAAATTCTTCTGCCCTGTTTTGAGTTCACTGATCTTTTCTTATGGTTCATCTGGTCTGCTGTTGAGACTCTCTAGTGTATTTTTCAGTTCAGCTATTGTATTCTTCAGTTCCGTGACTTCTGTTTGCAACTTTCTTATATTTTTCATATCTTTGTTGATTGTTTATATATTCTTCTCCTGAGTTTGGTGGGCATCTTTATGACCATTACTTAGAACTCCTTATCTGGAGTTCAAATTCTTTATTTCTATTTCAGTAAGGTTTTTTTCCCCTGAGGTGTCCCCCTCCACCACCACTGAAGTTTTATCTTGTTCTTTCATTTTGAGCATATTCCTGTGTTTCTTCATTTTGCTTGACTTTTTGTTTTTCTTTCTATGCATTTGATAAAACAGCCTCCTCTCCCAGTCTTGAAGTGTTGGCCTTGTGTATGAAGTGAAATTTGTTGTTTTAGCTCTTGGTTTTCTCTCAAGCCTTTGTGATTGTTTAAGCAGCCTATTTTATTTTTAATAGTTCCCTGTGGTTGAGGGTATGCCATGATCAGTCAGTGTCTCAACAGGGAGCATCTCAATCATCACCTAGATTCAGGCTGATTTAAAGCCAGACCCTCAGGAAGCGGCTTTTAAAGAATGCAAATATGAATAGTCCTATGGGACTGCAAGTGTAAGTAGTGCTGGCTCCCAGAGCTAAGTGATCTGGAGGTGTTCCCTGGACAGCAGTCACAAAAATCTGGGCTCCAGAAAAGCATCTTTCTGGGAGATACCAATGAGCTGTGAGGCAGAGAGAGCATGCAAAGATGGCACCCCCAGCTTACATTTCCTGAGAGCACTTCTGTAGCATCCAGATCAGTGTCAAAACTGAAGCCTGCTTCTAAAGCTGAAGCTCTAGGACTGTCAAGTAGGCCTCTTTCACTGAAAGGCTGGGGATGTGTTTCAGCATATTCTCTATATATTGCTCTAAGGGTAGTAGCCTTCCAAGAACTGTCTCTCTGATTGTTATGGTCCCATGGGATCCAAGAATACAAGCCATCCTGGCCACCAGAGCCAAGAAATCGAGCAGTATCCCCTAAGCAGCATCTGTAAAAACAAGGGCACCAGATGCAAAAATGGGGTACTAGACATGTATAAGAGCTCTCATCTGAGACAGGGTTAGGGCAAAGTTAGTGCCTGCCCTCTGAGGTCTTAGGAAAGGTTTACAGACAACCTTTAATGTGTGCTTAATTGGAAACCTGCCCCTCAGGCTACTACAGCTATAATGATAAGTTAAGAAACCTCTTTCACAGGAAGATTGAGTTCTTGAGTCTGTGTTGTTTCTTATTATATCATGGGGTGGTAACTGTTTAAGAGCACTTGATCCATTGGTTAGAGTCCTGTGGGATGTGGGCATATAAGACTCACTGCTCACCAGAGCCAGGTGATATGGAGGTGTGTGCCCTGGCAACAGCCACAAAAATTGGGTCACCAGACCAGGAGCTTCTTTCTGGAAGATATCAGTGAGCAAGTGTGAAGCAGAAGAACAGCACAATGATTGTGTCCATCAACTTCTGTTCCCTGAAAGTAAATATGTAGGCTTCTATAAATGCTAACCCATAAGCCTACCATTTGGGCCAAAGCTCTTGGACAGGAAAACAGACCTCTTTCTCAGAAATACCAGGGATATGTTTCAGTCTGCTATGTGTACTGTGCCCTGGGAGCAGTAGTCTGCAAAGAATTGTCTCTCCAATTGTTACAGTCTTGTGGGGCCCAGAAACACAATCCCCTTGGCCTCCAGAGACAGGGAATCAAGAAGCATCCCCTATGTGGCAGCCACAAAAACTGGGCCACAAGCTGTAAGAACCAGAGTCCCAGATGTGTGTAGAAGCTCTTCTTGGAGATATCGGCGCTTTGGAGTGCAGCAGAAGGAGAGTACAAAGATGGTACTTGCAAAAAATGGGGGAGAAGGAAAGGAAAAAGAAAAGAAGAAAAAAGGAAATGTAAAGAAAAGAAAAAAAATAAAGGTGGCACTCTCCCCTGGCTTTAGCAAAACAGAGGAAGAGCAAGCAAATGGTGCCCATGCGAAAGGAAACAAACAACATGGTGCCTGGTGGCCTTAGAAAGTCAGAGGGAGAGAAGGAAGGTGGCTCTCATCAGTCCCTGACCCTGAATGTACCCTAACAGGCCCCTGCCCCTCAAACCAATACTTTAAAATTGGGTAATGAATCTATTTCATATAAAGTCTGAGTTCTTTTCAAAGAGATGTTTTTGCTTTGGGCCCTGGGGCCAGAGAGTCTTTACGTGGGCCTGTTTCAAAATGTCAAAGCACGAGAGACTCTTGAATACTGAAAACAAACTGAGGGCGGAAGGGGGCGGGGGAAAGGGGAAGCGGGGTGATGGTCATGGTGGAGGTCACTTGTGGGGAAGAGCACTGGGTGTTATATGGAAACCAACCTGACAATAAAATATAAAGTTAAAAAAAAATGTTTGTCAGTTTGTTGCAGCCCTATGCGTCTCTTGGATATGATTCCCATTGATCTTCAAAGTCAGATGTTTTGGGGACTTGTCTTTCATGTGTCAGTCTTAAAAGTGGGGATGACTGATGTGAGGTACAAACTCTTCACTCCTTCAGGAGTAGCTCCAAGTTTTGAGTTCCTCCTGATTGGGGGTTGCTGATGAGACTGGGGTTTATGGCAAGATCATGTCTCAGACTTTTGTACCCACTTCAATGAGTTTTCCCTCTTGTTTCCCTCTTGTTTGCCTAATGCAAAGGGGTTGTTTGACCTTTTTTTTTTTTTTGCCTTAAAAAAATTTTAACTAGTTAACAAGTTAGTTAACATGTAGTGTAATAATGGTTTCAGGAATATAATTTAGTGACTGATCACTTGCATATAACACCCAGTGCTCATCACAAGTGTCCTCCTTAATGCCCATCACCCATTTAGGCAGTCCCTACACCCAACACCCCTTCAGCAATCCTCAGTTTGTTCTTTGTATTTAAGAGTCTCTTATGGTTTGCCTCCCTCTCTATTTTTATCTTATTTTTCCTTCCCTTCCCCTATGTTCATCTGTTCCACCAGTTTTTAGGTTTCTTGCAGAGGAAATCATTTCACATACAGCTATAGATGTGGTGTGTCTGTGGGAAGAGGTGGGTTCTAGATCTTTCTATGTTGCCATCTCGAACAGGCAAAATGTTTTCTTAATTTCTATTTCTAATTGTTTGTTATTATTGAATAGAAATGCAGCTGATATTTGTTTTTTGTGTGTATTTTTTTATAATTAAATTTTAGTTAATATACGATGCAATATTGGTTTCAAGAGTAGAATTCAGTGATTCATACTTACATACAACACCCAGTGCTCATTACAACAGATATCCTCCATAATAACCATCACCCATCTAGCCCATCTCCCACCTCCCTCCCTCCCTGTCAACCCATAGTTTGTTCTCTTTAATTGAATCTCTTGTGGTTTGTTTCCCTTTCTTCTCTTCCCCCATCCCTTCCTATATGTTCATCTGTTTGTTTCTTAAATTACACATATGAGAGAAATCATATGGTATTTGTCTTTTTCTGATTGACTTATTTTGCTTAGCATAATACATTCTAGCTCCATCCATGTCATTACAAATGGCAAGATTTCCTTCTTTTTGATGTCTGAGTAATATTCTACTGTGTGTGTGTGTGTGTGTGTGTGTGTGTGTGTGTATGCCACCCCTTAATTATCCATTCATTAATCGATGGACATTTGGGGTCTCTCCATAGTTTGGGTCTTGTTGATAATGCTTCTATAAACATTGGGGTGCATGTACCCGTTTGAATCTGTATTTTTGAATCCTTCGGGTAAATACCTAATAGTACAAATGCTGGATCATAGGGTAGTTCTATTTTCAGTTTCTTGAGGAACGTCCATACTGTTCTTCAGAGTGGCTGCACCAGTTTGCATTCCCACCAACAGTGCAAGAGGGTTCCCCTTGTCCACATCCTTGCCAACACCTGTTGTTTCTTGTGTTGTTAATTTTAGCCATTCTGACAAGTGTGAGGTGGTATCTCATTGTGTTTTTGATTTCTATTTTCCTGATGATAAGTGATGTTGAGTATCTTTTCATGTGTCTGTTGGCCATCTGGATGTCTTCTTTGGAATAGTGTCTATTGTCTTCTGCCGATTTCTTAACTGGGGTTTTTTGGGTGTTGAATTTTATAAGTTCTTTATAGATTTTGGATACTAACTCTTTATCAGATATGTTGTTTACAAATATCTTCTCCCATATTGTAGCCTGCCTTTTAGTATTGTTGATTGTTTCCTTCACTGTACAGAAGCTTTTTATCTTGATGAAGTCCCTTAGTTCAAGTTTGCTATTGTTTCCCTTGCGTTTGGTGACATGTCTAGTAAGAAGTTGATGCAGCTGAGGTCAAAGAGGTTGCTACCTGTGCTCTTCTCTAGGATTTTGATGGTTTCTGTTTTACATTTAGGTCTTGAAACCATTTGGAATTTATTTTTCTGTAGGGTGTATGAAAATGGTCCGGTTTCATTCCCCTGCATATCGCCATCCAGTTCTCCCAGCACCATTTGTTGAAGAGACTATCTTTTTTTTCTATTTGATATTCTTTTCTGCTTTGTTGAAGATGAGTTGACCATATAATTGTGAGTCATTTTTGGGTTCTCTATTCTGTTCCATTGATCTATGTGTCTGTTTTTGTGCCAGTATCATACTGTCTTGATGACTACAGCTTTGTAATATAGCTTGAAATCTGGAATCGTGATGCCTGCAGTTTTATTTTATTTTTTTTTTTAGAATTGCTTTGGCTATTTGGGTCTTTTGTGGTTCTGTACAAATTTTAGGATTGTTTATTCTAGCTCCGTGAAAAATGCTGGTGGTATTTTGATAGGGATTGCATTAAATGTATAGATTGCTTTGGGTAGTATAGAGAAGCCAATTTTTGGATATTGATTTTTGTATTGTGTAACTTTATTAAATTTGTTGACTAGCTCTAACAGTTTTTTGGTGGAGTCTTTAGGATTTTTTATATATAATATCATGTCATCTGCAAATAGTGTCATTTTAACTATTTTTCATAATATTTCTGTATAAGATAATGCATATTTCAATTTTTACTTTTTAGTTAATAACAAAATTCATGTAATTAGTGAGTAGTAAATGAATATTAAGTAGCTAAGATTTAAGAAAAAGTTGGCAAATTGCTTAAATGTTGGGATATGAAAGGAATAATTGGTTATATAAATAAGCATAAAATCTAGCTAAATTATGACTCCAAATGCCACATATTTCTTGTTTTTGTGAAACAGCACTGCCAGTGGATAATTAAGATGCATTCCCTATGTTTGATAGGCTACTTTCAGGACTCTGGAAAAAACTGAAGAATATAATAAGGCTTTCCGACAAAGCAATCTACAGCATTAGATTGCATACATCTAAGCAAACATCCAGATGATATGTTGGTAGACATTAGGGTCAATTATTGAACATTCAGATGATCAAGTGTAAATTTATCATGAATTCATTCAACACCTTAAATTAGTTCTTTAATACTGAGCTTCCCAACTATTTTCAGGGCAATATATCAATTTCCTATTGAAAGGAAATATTTGAAACTAAGTTCTCAGATTTGGCATGGTGTAATTTTTATCTTCAAAATAGTAAAAATTGTTTTAAAATCAATTTAACTTAGACATCCAAACAAAAGTTAAACATGGGGCTATTTTTGAGGAGCAGAGTATATGCATTGACACAAACACCATCTGAAATCATTTGGAAATTCACTCTATGTAAAGAATTTAGAATGTTGTATTTAGGGATAGTTTTTCATGGTCTTATTGCATATGTTTACTTCACTGCAAATATATATTCTGTGTGCTTAACTCTTGCCTTCTTAAGAAAGTGACTTCCGACTGTCAAGTCAAAATTTTAATGAATTTGAGTGTTATTTTTTTTTGCTAAGTTTTGGGGGGGGGGATTATCTGTGTGTGAGAAGGAAGGACGGATGAGGTAGGAAAAGGAAATATAAGAAGACACAGGGCTGTCAGGTGAAATAAAAGGGAACTCTTTGAAGAGTAGCTTTACTTCAGAGCTTCCAGAAAACACTTTCAGATCCCTTGACCCAGGGGACTTCTAAGCCAGTATGATGAAGATCAAACTAAATTGCTTGAAAAAGATGGGGGAATTGATGGCTGTTAGTTTTTGACAAAAGAAGATCTGGGGGTTAAGGTGAAATAGAGGGAGTGAATGATGACCAAAAAAAAAAAAAAATGTTTGTGCAGTACACCTTGGGGGAAAGATAGACAAAGAGATGAAGGCCTTGGGACTGCATTCTAACCATCTGAATGAGTGTGGAAATTGTACCCAGGTCAGGGTGTCCTCGTGTTTTGCTGGGCTCTAAGGTAGAATTATCCTGGGGGGATTGAAAACTCCAACTCTGTGCACTGAGGAGGGTTGAAGAAGTCTTTTGCCATGAATAAAGCTTTTCCACCTTTCTTTTAAAAAATTGATCTGCGTCAATAAATGTTTCTTATTTATTTCCTACAAAACCTCTTCACATTTGTGCATCTCTGCGGTTACAGCTACACTGAGAATTTGTGGTAAATTACCACCATTTTACATGCTGAGTTCTAAAGTATAATCTACTTAAGAACATTGCTATTAGGTAATATCTCATGATGATTATAAACAAACCCCATGGGATATTATTTCATGTCTGCCAAAGTGATTTCTTGCTAGCAACAACATTTAGAATCTCCTTTTCAAGTCTGTATAAGAGATCAGGGAGACTAAGTTTGGTCTGTGCTAATTATTTTGACTATAAAAAAGAAAACCCAAATTTCTTCAATTAGCAGAGTCAATTGTTTGCCCTTTAAGCTACTGGTTTTTTAGTATATGTGCTGCCGAAGCGAGCACTAAGCTACTGGTTTAAGCTGGCAAATCACTAATACTCTTTGTAGTCTACTGTTTGTCTCTTTTCAAAGAAGGGGTAAAAAGGAGTTGGGAAAATTATGTAGACATTTGGAATGGATCATACCAATCCATATGCAAAGTAATGTAATTAGGACTATCTGAAGAAAAACCACTTTTTTTCTGTTCTAATTTTAGCTTCCATACATTTTAATGCTTTTATGACAGCATATAGAAAATAAGTATACATTCAAAAGTTGGTTTTTGACTTGTAGTTCTGCTGCAATAAAATTGTATTCTCTGATAGCTTTTAGAAGAAAATAATTGTTCATAATTAAGTGCAAAGTACATATTTGGGGAGAGGATGAAATTGGGGTGTGGGTGGGATATAGATGGAAGGCAAACACTAATAGTTGCTAACCCAATAACTGTTCTTCCCCATGTGCTATAGTAGACAGAATAATGCCCCACCTCTCCCAAGATGTCCCCTTCCGTAATTCTCAGGACCTATGAATATACCTTTATGGTAAAAGGGATTTTGCAGATATAAGATAAGAATCTTGAGAGGAGATTATCGTGGAGTATTTGGATGGCCCCCATGTAATCACAAGGTCTTTATAAGGGAAAGAGGGAGGCAGGAGAGTCAAAGAAGGAGATTCGATGATGGAAGCAGAGGTTGGATTAGTGCAAGGAAGAGGCCATGAACCAAGAAATGCAGGAGGCCTCTAGAAGCTGGCAAATGCAAGGAAATTCCCCCTTAGAGCCTCCAGAAGGAATGCAACCTTTCTATCACCTTGGTTTTGACTCTGAGAGACCCCTTTTGGATTTCTGACTCTCAGAACTGTAAGAGAATATCTTACATTCCAAATGTGAGATATTTAACTGTTATTATTACTTATGCCAGTATTACATATGGAATCTAACTTAATTGATAGGTTTGGTATGTGTGATGTGATGGATATAGTGGTTAATGAAAAACTGACTCAATATTTTCAATAAAGCTCTTCAGATTTATCCTGTTTCTCATTCTGAAAAAATGGATTTTACCATTAGACTGTTGAAGGGCACTACATCAACTAGAAGAATATATGCTTTAAGGGCAATTCTAGCAAAACCACACATTTTCCCAGAAATTGGGAGAAATATATGAACTATACCAATTTGTTGGCTTTGTTCACAAGGTAACAAAATTAAAAACTAAAGAGACAAACTCATTTTGATGGCAAAATAAAAACCTGGCTGACATTCCACTGATTAGAGACCTGGGCAACTAATGAGTACATAAAGTAATAATGGAATACTATAATATGTGAAACTCTTAATGTAGTTCAAACAAATTAGACAGCAAGGCATTAATTACAAGCTTTGATAAATGGTCTTCTGGCCTTGCCCTCCATGCTCTTCTCTATAACTATTGTAGTACATGAAAAATGAGTTGTATTTAAATAATTTTAAGTCAAAGAAGAACAAGATTGTGCAGCAAAAATATTTAAATTATACCCTAAGATATATAAAATTATTCATGAGGAAATTTAAAAATAATCTTTAATAATATCCAAATCTCTTGATTTTCTTTCACTAGGAGAATACCTGAGTTTACAGCTATAATTGCAGATTTGAATTGGTTTTTTCTTCCCCTCTGGATAAATAACTTGATGTGTTTATCTTGTGAATAACAGATCCTCTAAAGTTAGGATTTTGGAATTTTTCTCCTCTTTCCTTTCCTTATGGATTTATGCTATCTTCAACCCATTAGCATTTTGGGGGGAAAATGTCTAAAGCCTTTGGAACACTAAGAGTTACATATCCCTATCTATTCTTAAACTCTAGTCCACAAACCCTTTATTCCCTTTCTTAGGTCATGTTGAATGGGCCAGTTCATTTGAGTTCTTCCTGAGTTATTTCAACTAGGCACTACTTCTCACCTGAAAAAGTAACCATGGGGTAACTCTTCCTAATTCCTTGGGAGTGACCTCAAGGTTACCTGAGGTTGTTTCCACACATACTAGGTTTAGATCATAGTAATTATTTCAATTTCTTTTGCATGGCTGTTTTCCCATACCCTGGGGACTTCTTGAGAGAAATATATCTTTTATACATGTAGATCACAAGGTTGACCCAGTGCCTCAATATTGGTTGAAAAAAATAAAGGAAAAATGAATGAATGTAGAAAGGGTATTTATCAGGGAAATAAATTTGACCTTACCATATATCTACCTATAGAAACATACATGTTCTCAGTTCTTGAACATACAATTGGAGCTTATGCAAAGTTTTGAAGTATGTTTTTCTCTTAACATACTTCAAACATAATGTTTTTTTTTTAAGTTTACTTATTTATTTTGAGAGAGGTAGAGAGAGAGTGTGTGTGAACAGGGGAGGGGCAGAGAGGGAGAGAGAGAATCCCAAGCAGACTCTGTACTGTCAGTGCAGAGCCCAACTTGGGGCTCCATCTCACAACAGGGAGACCATGACATGAACTGAAATCAAAAATCAGAAAATTAACTGACTGAGCCACCCAGGAGCCCCTTCTCTTGTGTTTTAATAATTAGAGAGTTATTATATGGAGTACTAAAATTTGAGA
>CM053577.1:70869085-70899542 GCA_028646485.1 Cryptoprocta ferox
GAAGAAATGGGCAGAAGACATGAAGAGACACTTCTCCAAAGAGGACATCCAGATGGCCAACAGACACATGAAACAATGCTCAGTGTCACTCATCATCAGGGAAATACAAATCAAAACCACACTGAGATACCACCTCACGCCAGTCAGAGTGGCTAAAATGAACAAATCAGGAGACTATAAATGCTGGGGAGGATGTGGAGAAACAGGCACCCACCTACACTGTTGGTGGGAATGTAAAGTGGTAGAGCCACTCTGGAAAACAGTGTGGAAGTTCCTCAAAAAATTAACAATAGAACTCCCCTATGACCCAGTAATAACACTGCTAAGAATTTACCCAAGGGATAGAGAAGTGCTGATGCATAGGGGCACATGTAACCCAGTGTTCATAGCAGCAATTTCAATAATATCCAAATCATGGAAAGAGCCTAAATGTCCATCAACTGATGAATGGATCAAGAAAATGTGGAATATATATACAATGGAATACTACATGGCAATGAGAAAGAATGAAATCTGGCCATTTGTAGCAATGTGGATGGAACTCGAGGGTGTTATGCTAAGGGAAATACGTCAGGCAGAGAAGGACAGATACCATATGTTTTCACTCATACGTAAAACAGGAGAAACGTAACAGAGGACCATGGGGGAGGGGAAAGGAAAAAAATAGTTAAGGAGAGGGAGGGAGGCAAACCATAAGAGACTCTTAAATACTGAGAACAAACTGAGGGTTGATGGGGGTGGGGGAGAGGGAAAAAGGGGGTAATGGGTATGAAAGAGGGCACTTGTTGGGATGAGCACTGGGTGTTATATGGAAACCAACTTGACAATAAACTATAAATGAGAAAAAAGAAAAAAAAAGAAAGGGTGTGTCAAAGTCAGGGCTAAAACTCAAAAAAAGGCATGTATCTGGTAAGGGATTAATATCCAAAATATATAAAGAACTCATATAATTCAACAGCAACAAGACAATCCAATTTAAAAATGGGCAAAGGTCCTGAATAAGCATTTTTGCAAAGAAGATATAAAAACGGACAATAGGTGCATGAAAAGATGCCCAACAACATTAGTCATTAGGGAAATGAAGATCAAAACCACAACGAGATATCACCTGATGCCTGTTAGAATGGACACCATGAAAAAGACAAGACCTAACAAATGCTGGTGAGGATTGGAGAAAAAGATCACTCATGCACTGTTATTGGGAACGTACATTGATGTAGCCACTATTGAAAACAATACAGAGAATCCTCAAAAAGTTAAAAATAGATCCACCATATGATCCCGCAATTCAACTTCTAGAAACATATCCAAAGGAAACAAAAACTAACTCAAAAAGGTAGAATCTGCACCTCATGTTCATAGCAGCATTATTTACAATAGTAGTCAAGATATGGAAACAACCTAAGTGTCTATTGATGGATGAATGGTAAAGAAATTGTGGTTTAAGTATACAACGGAATGTTATTCAGTCATTTAAGAAAAAAGGGGGAGGGGGCACCTGGGTGGCTCAGTTGATTAAGCTTCCTACTCCTGATTTTGGCCAGGTCATGATCTCATGGTTCATGGGATGCAGCCCTGTGTCGGGTCCTGCACTGACAGTGCAGAGTGTGCTTGGGATTCTCCCTCTCTCGCTGTTCCCCCCACACAGCCTCTCTCGCACTCTTTCTCTCTCTCTCAAAATAAATAAATAAATTACAAAAAAAAAAAAAGGAATCTGCCATTTGTAACAATGTGGATGGAACTTGAGGGCATTAAGCTAAGTGAGAGAAATCACAGAGAGAAAGACAAATACTATATGATCTCACTTATATGTGGAATCTTAAAAATTAACAATAAAAAACTTATAAAAAAAGATCAGATTGGTGGTTACCAGAGTTGGGGAGTGTAGAGAAGGGGAATTGAAGGAAGGTGGTCAAAACATACAAAGGTAAGTAAGTACTAGGGATGGAATGTACAACATGATGATTCTGGCTAACACTGCTGTATAATACATAGGAAAGTTGTTAAGTGAGTAAATTCTAAGAGTTCTCATTACAAGGAGAAATTTTTTTTCCATCTCTTTTTATTGTATCCAAATGAGATGATGGATATGAACTAAACTTATTGTGGTAATCATTTCACAATATACATAAGTCAAACATTTAACCTAACCTGAAAATCATATGGTGATTTATGTCAATTATATCTCAATAAAACTAGGGTAAAAAAGATGTGTTTACTTATACTGCAAGTTACATGCCTCAATGCTTAGCAATGATATAATACACAATAGATATACTGGTGTGTATAAGTACATACAAATACTTACACAGAGGTGTCTATGATCTTGCATAATATAATAAATGTAATTAATATAATATAATATATAATATAATATAATATGTTTCTCATGGAAAAAATATAGTGAGCATAGAAAGGGTCCTGCTGTATTTGATGAGATTTAAATTTGGCCAATGGATAGGTATTCACAATCAGGAAACTGATGCATTCAGCTAAGGATGGAATTTGGCTCTGTGTATTTAAATAGAATCCTGATGGATTATTTTCTTTATAAACGTACAGAATGAGAGCAATTTTAAGTTCATAATTGTACTTAGCATGTGGTGATCCATTATCATCCTCGGAAAGCAGGCATGTGCTACTTAGCTTTTAAGAATTATGACAAAACTGATTACAAAATTGTGAACATTAATAGCCTTTATCAAATATTCAAATAATTGCAATTACTAAGATTAATGCCACAGCTAATAGCAATTAGCAGTGAAATAAATATTAAAGCAGAAAGCTTGGCAGAAATACAATGGTTTGCCAAGTCCTGGTGATTCTGCCGTCATCGCCTCTTTCACACTCCTGCCTTTCTCTCATTCCCTCTGCCACCTCTCTCACTTGGGGTACAGGGTCTCAAAACTACCCTTCTGGAAAAGAGCGCTAACCTCAACTGATTGTCCCAACATACTGCCTACAAACTCTCCCTGCTGCAATCCATTTATACATAACTTCCAGAAACCTTACAGAACCACACTGCTTCAAGTTTATCACTCCCCTTCAGAGAACTCTTCCAAGAATGTCCATTGCTAGCAGAATGAATGCCATGTTCTCCAGTCTATCATACAGGCACTCAATGGACTGACCCTAGCAGAAATGTCAACCTTTTTTTTCACATTTACTCTTCCCTGATTCTTCACTCAAAACAGCTTCCTCTTTTTTACATGCAGTCTAAACTTTCCACCTCTAGATTTTTTGCTTATTATACCCTGTTACTTAGAATGCCTTTCCTTCCCTATCTCTAGAGTCCCCTCTATATATAAACCCAACTCAAATTTTACCTTCTCCTTGAAGATATCCTTGATCTCACCATAAACTTCTAATCTCTGCCTCTGAAACTATGAAATTTTGCCACTTGCTATCTTGTATTATAGTTATTTATAAACATCTGTAATCTCACCCAGAGAAAAGGAATTTTATTTAATTCATACATTCACTGCACAAATAGTTACTGAGCACCAACTATCTGCCAAACACAGTTCTTGGTGCTGAGAACACTATGATGAATAAGGTAGACATGATTCCTATCCTCATGGAGCTTAGAGATGAGTACTATGAAAAAACAAAAATAAGGTAATTGGATAGCGAATGACTGGGGAGGGATATGCCTCTTTTGAATAGGAGAATAGAAAGTAGAGATCAGCAATTGAGGGCACCAAGGTGCAAAGATCTAAGGTATAAGAAGAGAAAAATACAAGTGTGAAGTCTCTGAGGCAGAATTAAGGCATATCTCTGAGATGTATCTGAGAAACCAAAAAAGAGTCAATTCAGTTGAACTATGAGCTGTGAGGACAAAGGGAAGAATGGTGGGGTTGAGAACAGATGTGGGCGGGGCCCAAGTCACAGAGACCACGGAGAGGAGCTGGGGGTTGATTCAAAGTGCCATCAGAAGTCAATGGCAATTTGAAGTGTAGGAGTGATAGGATCTGGTTTACATAATTTTTTAAATATATTTATTTATTTTGAGACAGAGAGTGAAAGCAAAAGAGAGAGAGAGAGAGAGAGAGAGAAGGGACAGAGAGGGAGAGAGAGAATCCCAAGTGGGGAGCCCAACACTGGGCTTGATCTCACAAACCTGAGCCAAAATCAAAAGTCGATGCTTAACTGATTGGGCCGCCCAAGTCCCCTTCCACATTTTAATTTCACTTCCATTCAATCTATGCACAAGATTATGTGTAGGCAAGAAGGGAAACAGAAAACTGAGTCTCCATCATGGCCTAGGGTTAGGATGATAGAAACAGAGGTGAACAGAGGCGATTAGATTCAGGATGTGTTTCAGAGATCCAGCTAACAGAACTTGTCAACAAATTATCTGCAGAGAATAAGAAAAAGAGGAGAATCAAGAACATCTCCAAAGCTTTTGCCCTGATCAACAGGATAGTGTGGAAGTCCATTAATATAGGTCATGAATGCTATTAGGGGTACTGGAGAGTTCCTTTGGATGTGTGGATTCTTAGAGACCTGCTAAATGCTTCAAGTGGAGCCATTACACAGGCAATTAGATACAAAAGTCAGAAGCTCAGGGGAGAGGTCTGAGCTAAAGGTACGAATTTGATAGTCATGAGCATTTAAATGTTTTTAAAGGAAAACAGATGAAAACACTAAAGACAGTATAAACAAAAAAGAGAAGTGGGGTGCTACAACACTTAAAGAAGAGAATTCAGCAAAGGAGACTGAAAAGTGGCCAATTAGGAGGCAGTGACATGAGAGGGGTCACAGGTGCCAAATGAGAAAAGTGGTTCAGGGAGGAGCCCAACTGGACAGAATGCTAAGAAGTTAGATAAGCTAAGCACAAAGAAACCATTAGTAGTACCACCCTTAGAGCTACTAAAGGGACTCTTAGCAGGTCCCACTCTGACATTTCTCCAGCTGGCTGTGGGATAAGGAAGCCTCAAGGCCAAAAGATATGCCAATAAGAATCTGCATCCTTTGAGATGACACATGCATACCCAGAACCCCAGAACTCCCTGCCTATATAGTCTCAAGCCCACTTTCAAGGCTTGCTTGGGACCCTTCCCCAGGTCTGTTCTAAGAGCTAACTGAACTTAGTGTACTCACTCATTGGCCCTCGGGGTAGCCAAGGGATGACTGATTGCAGGGGGTGAGGTCAGAGCTGTAATTTGTAAAACTAAGGAGTCCATTCTCATGCATGCAAGGTCACTTAAAGTATGTATTAATGTCCTAGGGCTTCCATAACAAATTACCAGAAATTCGGTGATCTACAGTAGAAATTTATCTTCTCACTGTGCTGGGGGCTGCAAGTCCAAAACCAAGGTGTCACAGGGTTGGTTTATCCTAAAGGCTAAGGGAGAATTTGTCCCATGCCTATATCCCAGCTTTTGGTGGCTGCCAGAAATCCTTAGCACATCTTGGCTTGTAGCTACATAACCCCAATCTCTGCCTCTGTCTTCACATGGCCTTCTCCCCTGTGTCACTGAATCACTATTTAAAATCTCCCTCTTCTTTCTCCTCTCCAGTCATTGGATTTAGGGATCACCTGAATCCAGAATTATCTCATCTCAAAATCCTTAACTAAATCACATCTACAAAGACCCTATTTCCAAATAAGATCACGTCCATAGTACCAGAGATTAATACCTGGACATATCTTTAAGAGGAACACTAATCAAGTCATAAAAAGGTGGAAGATATGATCAGAAGGAAGAGGCGGTGTCAGGGGATAGTTGTTCCTATGTTGCCACATTCCACCAGGAAACTCTGAAGAGTGTGAGAATTTGAGATCCAAACTTGATCTTCTAGGTCATTATAAAGTTTTATTTGTCTAGATAAGAGAATGGAACATATTTTTTAAGCAGTCTGTTAACTTGATTTATAACTTCTTAGTTATACACTCATTATATAGTTTAGAGATCACTATTTGAACGCTTGCCCTTGCCCTTGAAAAAGTTAGGGATGGATATAACCATTGGGAAATATGAAGCTTAAAAGCTCTCAACTAGCGTTGGCCCCTTCTCCTTCTGTCGTCTTTGCCTGTCAAAACTCTGATTAGATCCCACTCTCTGATGAGAACATGCTCATTTTACCCTTAAGTCTGTCATCAGTCACCTGAATGACACAAGCCTGACTGGAGTGGGCTGCTGAAAGGAGGTTAGGTGAGAAAGTATAGAGTGTGACTAGAGACTAAGTACTATCTCAAATAAGTTAACTGTGAAAGAGAAGAGAAACAGGAAGTTAATGGGAAGAGGGTGTGGAGAGCAGTGTTTTTAGTTTTAAGATGGGAAATATGTTTACATGTTTGTATATTGATGCGGATAATCCAATAGAGGGGGAGAAATTATCAATGGAGGAGCAGAAAGAAAAATCACAAAGTCTTTTTGTAGGTGAAAGCATGTGATTCCTATAATGCAAGAGAGAATGGCCTCAGATATGTACATGGAAAGTTTATTTACCAGAACAGAAATTAATGGAGAGTGTATGTGCTCAGATACAGACAGACAGGTAGACTTGGGGGTAAAATAAGCAAGTTTTTATCAGAGAGTTGGATCTAATCAGAGCTGGAGTTTTGACAGGCAAATATGACAGAAGGAGAAGGGGCCAAGGCTAGTTGAGAACTTTTACAGAAATGATTACAGTGATGGATATAGGGATCTTGGGATCTTGGGATCTAGGCTGGACAAGCAAGGGAGGCCATGAGGAGGGAGTGGACAGTAAGATGGGGTTAACAGGAGGGTGACAATGGGATGAGAATGGGGATCTACGAAATCAACATTGAAGTCATACAGGAATGGTTTAACTGGTCTTTGGAGTTCTGTATTAAGATTTTACAATAAAATATCAATTATTATTGTAGCACTTTATATCCCTAGACACTTCAGAGATATGATCTCATTATCATCATTACCCAGCTGAGAGGAAGCAAAGTGGTAATAGCCATTCTTGAGTTCCACTGTACTCTAAAATTTACCACTGGGTGTCATGTAGCTTCTGTGAAATAGCGCTGTTTGGAGGTTGGCAGAAGAATGAGGAAAGTAGAAATCCTATGTACATTTGCCCAGGGGAGCCTACCTGAGGAGCTAAATGGGGGGTGGACTCCAGCCCAAGCTCCACACATCAAATCCTGCAAGGAGCGCCCAGAAAGAAGGGCTAGCTCTATAGGGGATAGTGGCTCCCTGTTAATAGAGATCCTTTCAACTTCTTGTAGACTTTCTTTCTAACCCGATGAGAAAAAAGTGGTAACAGAAGTGACCAGAGAAAATAATACACTTGGACTTCAGCTACCAGCCTTTAACATGCTAGACCCAGTACAACTTACTTCCTGCATAGTAGACTTAGAAAAGTAGTACTTCTGAATGACAGGGTTGACTTCCCCTCAGTCACCTCTCAATCCAACTGAGGACAACCATGTCCTTTATCAGCCATGTAAACATTCATTTTACCAAATATCTATATTCCAGAGCCTTTTTAATGAAAGATATAGTTCATAACAATTATAATATCCCCTATAGGATTGAAAAGAGAAAATAAGAGAAATAAAAAATGAAAGATATTATGACCAGAAGGATATTGATCATACATCAATTTTATAAAAATGTTTCCCAGTAGTGGCCATCCAGGCAGTCATGAAATATATGTACTTATACATGTATCTGGTTTCCTTCTACCTCCCCTCACCATTTCTTGTGGAAACTCAGAGAAAAAATTAGCCACTTCATAAGGCAAAAGAGAATCTGTGCAGTATCTCCTGAAATAATTTGTGCTTTTAAATTTAGGGCAGGAACAGTGGCATCTACTAGCTCAGAAATTCTCTACAAGCATGATACCACAGAGAAGTGAGAAAAACGGAAGTATGGGGGCTTAAGCTCCTCTGCCAATTTCCATAGGACTCTGTACCCTTGGCACAGCCTCAAGAGTCAGACTGGATCTTTTGCTGTTATCAATGTGAGTCAGGCCACAGAAAACCAAGATGTATATGGACATATATTTAAAGTATTCCATGCATGCATATTCAAATTATCAATCAAAGCACTACTCTCACTTTGTTTTATACAAAATGAAGTGATACTTCTGTGCTCTCTCTGTAAAATGCCACCTACACACTTGCCTCTTAGCAGTGTACTCAGAGATCCTGGATAAGAATCACACTTTGCAGAGAATTGGTGCCACTCCAAACCCATGATCTCTGACTGCAGCTTGGCCCCAGCTCCTGCTGTCTTTCTCATGTTACTATACAGCTTCCTTCTACACTTCCCTCAGCAGCGAATCCAAACCTCTACTTTTCCCAAACCTTCTTTCCCTTCACAGCCAATCACTTCACTTTCTACATAGGAAAATAAAAATAAGAAAAAATAAATCCCATAAATACTCTCTCCATGTCCCACTGTTAACTATTCTCACGCCCATTCTTTCTTCTTTCTTAATGCACTAGAATGATCCCTCTGATAGCCTGACTTGATCCTGTCTCCTTTATTCTACAGAAGATTGAGTCCTTCCAGCCTACCTAGGGTTAAGGAGAAAATTATGGGATAATTTCCATAATTCTCTCTTCCACTACATCTCCTACCTCTCCTTCTCTGCTCACTCTGTACCTTCAGCAGATGAATATGTTCAAATCTTTCACCTTCTTCCAATCTACTCCATTACCCCCAATAGAAAAAGAAAATTCTTACACTCTAGAGTTTGTAGACTAGGGTCCATGGTCTTCAGAAGCTTCCTGAACTTCTATTTAATATGGTGTTGTTGTATATGCACATTTTTTGCATTTTTATAGAAAAAAAGGTTGATGATTTTCCTCAGAGTCTCAAATAGGCTGGTAACCTAAAAATGGTAATGAACCACTCTAGAGCTCTCTAAAATGCAAATCTTCTGTGTCACTCCCCCAATTAAAATACTTCAATAACACCCCATTAGCTTCAAGTTACAATCCAAACACTTTGGCATAGCCTGATCTGACACCTGCTGACCTCTTCTAAGCACTTATGACATGCCCAGATTTCACCGCTAGTAAACTGGAGAACAGGAATTCAAACAGCTCTTTGACTTCAAAGCCCATGTCTAAGTAAAATGACTTACAGAAAATGGCTTATGTTTGTTTAAAGTCATCCCCTTAATAGGACCAATCCTTCAGAAATGAATGAAAAGCATTTTCTCAGCCTTATTTAGGGTGGGTACCCTACTTTTGACTCTACTTCTATTCTATTCTCAGGAAGGACAGGCAGGCTGTTTTGTGTTTCTAAATATGAGTTCTCTCTAGTGGATTTTCAAGTTCTTTTTAATAAGCCCTCAAATTCTGTTGTAGGAGAAATTGCAGGATGAAACTCACTTTAAGGAATTAAAAGAAAAAAAACTCTTGCATAGATTAAGTATAGAGAAAGAAAGAGAAAGGAGGGAAGAGTAGAGAGAGAAATGAGCACAAAAAAGCTGAAGAAATCTGAGTGGGATCAGTGCATTGTATCAATGTCAATATCCTAATTGTGGTATTGTACAGTAGTTTTGCAAGAAGTTACTATTGGGGAAAACTCGGAAAAGGGTAAAAAGGATCTCCCTCTACTATATATTTCAACTATATATCCAATGTAAATCAACTACTATCTCAGAATAAAACATTTAATTTAAAAAGCCAACAACACCAGGGCGCCTGGGTGGCCCAGTTAAGCATCTGACTTCAGCTCAGGCCATGATCTCATGGTTTGTGGGTTGGAGCCCTGCATCGGGCTCTGTGCTGGTGGTTCAGAGCCTATAGCCCACTTCAAATTCTGTCTCCTTCTCTCTCTGTCCTTTCCCCCCTTGCACTCTGTCTCTCTCTCAAAAACAAATAAACATTAAAAACATTAAAAATAAATAAAAATTAAAAGGGAACACTAACACACAGGGCATATCCTAGGGAATAAAAGTGGAAATAGTGGGGCACTTGGGTGACTCTGTGGGTTAAGCATCCAACTTCAGCTCAAGTCATGATCTCACAGTTTGTGAGTTGGAGCCTCACATCAGGCTCGCTGCTGTCGGCACAGAGCCTGTTTCCAATCATCTGTCCCCCTCTCTTTCTGCCCCTCCCCCATTTGTGCTCTCTCAAAAATAAATAAAACATTTAAAAATTGGAAATAGTGTTTTCAGTTTCTCCACAGAGCTTGAACCTGCTCTCACACTGCATCTCTGATGTGGTGGAACCTCAGGGAAAAATCACTCCATGAGGTGTCTGAGGTGACTGGCCACCAAGATATGTAGCCTTGGGCACTTGGTCATGAAGCCCCTGCACTATAGAGATTTACTTGGTTTACCTGGTTTGAAGATGTGTCTACTTCAGCTTAAAAGCTGATGTGAAGGCAAAAGATATAAAAGAATTTCCTACACTATCTTTTTATAACAGTGATAAGTTGAAGAGTATCCCCCCAAGAAATTATGTCCACCAGAACCTCAGAATATGAACTTATATAGAAATAGTCTTTGCAGATGTAAGTAAATTAAGGATCTCAAGAAGAGATCATTCTGGATTTACAATAGGCCCTAAATCCAAGGACTAGTATCCTTCTAAGAAGAGGAGAGTATAGAGACACAGAGAGTAGGCATGTGACACCGGAGGCAGAGACTAGACTTATATTACTACAAACCAAGGAAAAACAGGTGCCACTAGAAGCTGGAAGAAACACAAGGCATTTTCCCCCAGAGCCTTCAAGGGAGTATGGCTCTGCTGACACGTTGATTTTGAACTTCTGGCCTCCAAAACTGTGAAAGAATAAATTTCTGTTGTTGAAAACTACCAAATTTGTTGTAATTTGTTATAGCAGTCCAGGAAACAAATACAGCCAACATTTCCATAAATCTAAAATTATTCTGAAATAGAAAGTTTATTTAAAATAAAGAGCCAAACTCGACATGCAGAAGAATGAACCTGGACCCCTTTCTTACACCATACACAAAAATAAACTTAAAATGGATGAAAGACCTAAACACAGGAAGCCATCAAAATCCTAGAGAAGAAGACAGGCAACAACCTTTTTAATATCAACTACAGCAACTTCTTACTTGACATGTCTCCAGAGGCAAGGGAAACAGAAGCAAAAATGAACTATTAGGACATCATCAGGGTAAAAATCTTCTGCACAGTGAAGGAAACAACAAAACTAAAAGGCAACTAACAGGATGGGAAAAGATATATGCAAATCACATATCTCCAAAATCTATAAAGAACTTATCAAACTCAATATCCAAAAAACAAATAATCCAGTGAACAAATGGGTAAAAGACATGAATAGACACTTTTCCAAAGAAGACATCCAGATGGCTAAGAGACACATGAAAAGATGCTCAACACCACTCATCATCAGTGAAATACCAATCAAAATCACAATGAGATACCATCTCACACCTGTGAGAATGGCCAAAATGAACAACTCAGGCAACAACAGATGTTGGCGAGGATGTGAAGAACACTTTTGCACTGTTGGTGGGAATGAGAACTGGTGCAGCCACTCTGGAAAAGGGTATGGAGCTTCCTCAAATAGAACTACCCTACGACCCAGCAATTGCACTACTAGGTATTTATACAAAGGATACAAAAATGCTGATTCGAAGGGGCACATGCACCCCAATGTTTATAACAGCACTATCGGTAATAGCCAAAGTATGGAAAGAGCCCAGATGCCCACCAACTGATACATGGATAAAGAAGATGTGGTATATATATATATAATGGAATATTAGTTGGAGATCAAAAAGAATGAAATTTTGCCATTTGCAACAACATGGATGGAACTAGAGTATGTTATGCTAAGCAAAATAAGTCAGTCAGAAAGACACATATCATATGATTTCACTCATATGTGGAATTTAAGATTACAAAACAGATGAACGTAAGGGAAGGAAAGCAAAAAGAAGATAAAAATGGAGAGAGACAAATCATAAGAGACTCTTAAATACAGAGAACAAACAGAGGTTTGCTGGCTGGGTGTTGGGTTAGGGGGTGCTAAATGGGTGAAGAGCATTAGGAGGACACTTGTTGGGATGAGCACTGGGTGTTATACGCTAGCAATGAATCACTAAATTCTATTCCTGAAATCATTATTACGCTATATGTTAATTAACTTGAATTTAAATTTTTTTAAAAAGGAAGAAGGGAAAAAAAAGAACTGTTTTGAGGTCTGATAGGTCATCAGCAGCACAGGGCCTACCCTGCAGAGAAAAAAAGCAGGAGCAGAAGGAGATCTTGTACTATAGGGGTGGGGAGAAAATAAGGCAATCCAATGAAGGACTGATTGGAACTAGGGTCTTTGTGGTCCAGAAATAGCCAAACTGAGGGGGGGTTCAGGATAGAACTCCAGACAGATCAACTGTTTTCTTAAACAGTTGACATGGCAAAATTGACAGAAAGCAGTAACATCAGGACCAATGGGGTGGGAAAGGGGGGTGGCAATAAAGAAAAGAGTTTGGCTCCTAAGGAGGTAATTAAGGTTAAAGGAAGTCATAAGAGAAGTGCCCTGATATGATAGAATTAGTGTCCTTATTAGAAGAGACACCGGGACACCAGGGGAGGGGGGGAATGCTCTCTCTCTCTTTCTCTCTCTCTCTCTCTCTCTCTCTCTGTGTTTATCTATCTATCTATCTATCTATCTATCTATCTAATCTATCTATCATCTACTTATGTCTCTGTACTTGAGCACAAAGGAAAAGCCATGTGGCACAGGGCAAGAAGGTAACTCAAAGCCAGGAAGGGAGCTCTCACCAGAGATTGAATCCTACCAAACCTTGATCTTGGACTTTCAGCTTCTAGAACTGTGAGCAAATAAATTTCTGTTGTTTTGAACATCAAGGCATCTATCTGTGGTATTTTCTTAAGGTGGCAGACTAATACAAGCACAGAGTGAACCCTAATTCAAACAATGAACTTTAGTTACTAGTAATGTATTACTAGTATTGGTTTGTCAGTTATAACAAATATACCACACTAGTGGAAGATGTTAATAATAGTGAAAACTCTGGCTGTTAACTAGCCTTATTGTGGTGATCATTTTGCAATATCTGTAAATATCAAACTATTATTCTGTATACCTGAAATTAAAATAGTGTTATATGTCAATAACATCTCAAATAAAAAAAATAATAATAGTAAGAACTCATTAAGTGATGGGGGATATATGAAAACTCTAATTTTTTGCTCAATTTTTCTGCTGGTAAAAAAAATCTATTTATTAAAAAAAACACTTTGACAGAGAACTTTTGTGACTTTTACGATACAGCATGTGTTCCATAGAGATTAGACTCTAACCATGTTCTATAGCTATAAATAAATCACCATAAATTGATAGTTGATAGTCGTGTATATTCATTAAAAGTATTTATCTTTTTGGTCTTTAATGAAAATATAATTCTGCTGACAAAAAGGAAACTGCTAAAATATTTATGTTTTAAAATATTAGTATGAAGGGACATCTGGGTGGCTAAGTCGGTTGAGCCTCCAACTCTTGATTTTGGCTCAGGTCATGATCCCAGGGTGGTGGGATCAAGCCCTATGTAGAGCCCCACATAGAGCATGGGATACTAATAAAATACTAGTATTGGTCAGGGTTCAATCTGAAAAGCAGAAAGAGAGCCCCTCTACCCCCACCCCATAACAAAGAACTATCCAGCTCAAAATTTTGTGAGTTTTCTTAATTTCCGAAATTAACATTTTGGACAGATAATTGTGTGTGTTAGGCACAGGAGGGGCATGCTGACTTGTACATCGTAGGGTACTTAGCCATATATTTGAATTCTGCCAACAGGATGCCACCAGCAGCCCTCATGCTTGCACCACTATTCCTCCCACTCCCTCATTCTCATCAAGATAAAAAAAATGTCTCCAGAGATCACCAAATGTCCCATGGGGTTCAAAATTGCCCTCTTTTGAGAACTACTTGTATGAAGGGATTTGATTCAGGGATTGTAAGAGCTGGTTAAGTAGGCTCTGTAAAGGCTAGAGTCACCAAATCTGATAAAGGAGCTTGAAGTCCACAGGGCAGGCAGTCAGGAAGGGAATATGGAAGATAGTGGAGACGAGCAAGAACAAAGTGAACACACATCTGGCAAAGAGTCAGAGAAACTGAAAGAGGAGCTGGGGGCAGTTAGAGCAATGCAGTTTCAACAATGTGAACCAGCATAGTGGCAAAGTGTGTGAGCTATGAAATGGTTACAGCTTCATTTACACCCTACCAATCTTACAGAAGAAGATCTCTTGTGGCCTACCCTAACAGGAAATATACAGGAAAGGAAATTCTGGGAAATGTAGTTCAGCCTAGTCAACACATTACAAAGCCAGCATAAAAATACACTCATTTTAATGTTATAAAATGAAAATGTTCAAAGCTGTTCAAGTAATTTCATCATAGATTTTATTTTTTATTTTCAAATGATCTTCAAAAATATATATATAAATACTCTGGTGAATCTGCAGGGACCTTCAACAAAATATATATTTTCTATAAAATATTAATTCTGTTCAGTTTATAATCAAATTCTGTGTCATATGTTACCTGCACTGTGGTCATATATAAATCAGACTCTTAAAATCAATTGAAAACTCAATATAATACCTGTGGAATATTTATAAGTTATAGTATATATATATACGTATATATATAAACTGTATATATATACAGTTTATAGCTGTTAAGACAAGGAGGACTGATAGTAAAACATAATCTAAATGAATCTCTTATTTGCTCCCATCCTTCCCCCTCTCTGCTAAGTATCTAACTTTATCTCTTCAAGGTAATCTTGAATGGCCCATATTTACATAATGTATTTGCTATTGATTTTTTCATTCCCAACTAATCAGTTTAGAATCCATCCGCCAGAGTCTGAAGGTGTCCTTGCCAGGGCTGGTTACAGACTCTTCAGTGTGAATGATTATGTAGATTAGGAAAGATGAAGTATGTCTTCTGTCTGATATAAAAAATCTAGGTAATTCAGGATGTTTTCCCATAATGATCTATTTAGAATATTAAAATATAAAACAAAACCCTCGCAAATAATAGCACAACCTCTCTTGCTGCTCCTTTGCTAGGTTTCCAAGATAATAGGGACTGGGGGATAATTGGAAAACAAATCAGAAGATATTATCATACTTGTTCAATAAAGTCTTTGTGAGAATGTCCCTATCTGAATCAGACTTAGACTGGGGACTGCCTGTCACCCATGGGGTAAACAATGCCTCCTCTAAGATCCTATGAGCCAAATAGTCCTGCCCCCCTGTTACCCTGGAGCCTTAGGGGTCCTGGCCACCAGAAGGATGTGTTGTTACCCAGCAACATGGTTTATAGTGATACAGATCCATCTCTACCGAGATCATATCTTTAGCTATCTGCTAGTGAGACTGTAAACTTTCACATAAAAGTATAAAAAGAATTCCAAATGTACATGTCCTCATCTCCTTAACCACTGGAAGGAAATCATTTCTCCCTAAGAATTTCCAGGAAGAATCAGGGGTGTTTTCACTAGCCGATGAGTCAGCCCTGATTTACGGCTGACTACAAAGGGCCACTACAAATGGCCAGGCCAAGAACCCACAGCCTCAAGCCTCAAGAGTCTGTCAGAGGCATCACTCTGAGATGGAACTCCTCTCAACATCAGTGCCCAAAACTATTCTATTGTGGGTAGAATCAGAACACCACTGCTCACAAGAGATGGCACTGATGCTTATGCAAGAAGAAAGAGACCATTCTTTCTGTACTACATTCAGTTAAGTGTCCCACAATAAACTTGCTTGAGTCTCAAAGTTAGTATTTCATTACAATTAATAATACAGTAGCTAGCAATTAGTTAACACAACCACTTTCTAAAACCAAGGTTTGACCTCTACATCGTGGCTGGAACCTCTTCAAGATGTGTGTGCTGTTCCTGTGCATGACCTAACTTGTCAGACATCTTCCTCTCTTCTAATGAATTCTTTCTCAAGGTCTTGGCCGTGTTCTCTAGAATCTAAGACTTCCAATGTAGTCCTCTCTCTTTACTTGCTCAAAATGTGTGTCTGAATCCTTATTGAATGGTAGGGTTCACATCTTTTCCCTAGAAAGAACTCAGCTTATGTAAATGGTTTAGAGGTGAAGAGACATGCCCCCTAGTTTCACTCACCTGTCTATATGAACCCCAGACAGTACAATCTGTTACACTTCTTTTTATTTCTAACACTCTTCTTCAACAAATGCCAGTAACAGAGATTCATAAATAGAATCTAGTTTACTGCTAAGAAATTATTTAAGAGTAGATAAAAAAATAGAATCTCATGACAAGACATGTTTCCTGCCATTATTTCCATGTATGTGAGCTTCCATTCCCTCTTCATCTGGAAAATTGGGGTAATGATGATGATAATGCCTGGCTCACAGATTTGTTGTAAGGATTAAATAAGTTAATATGTGTAAGTTAATTAGAGAAATGCCTGATGTGGAAAAAGTGATCAATAAATGTTTCCTGCAATTATTGTTATCACAGTAATAATAGAAAGTGGAAAAAATCTTTTAAAGGGGCTCCTGGGTGGCTCAGTCAGTTGAACATCTGACTCTTGATTTCAGCTCAGGTCATAATCCCAGGGTCATGGGATTGAGCCCCGTGTCAGGCTCTGTGCTGAGCATGGAAGCCTGCTTGAGAATCTCTTTTTCTCTCCCTCGGCCCCTCTCCCCTGCTCATGCTTTCTCTCTCTTAATAATAATAGGAAGGAAGGAAGGAAGGAAGGAAGGAAGGAAGGAAGGAAGGAAGGAAGAAAGGAAAGAACACAGGCAGGCTGAGAAGGTACAGATTCTGTGGGAATCTGGACACAGGGCTCCTTTGTCCCTAAACCCACTGCATTAAGTTCCTTGGGCTCATATAATTTACACTTAGTCTGTACAATGTCAAACATTATTTAGCTGAAAACATTATAAGGCCTGGACACCTTAGGAAATCTTTTTTTGAGAATAAGTATGATAAAGCCCATTTTTTCAGAACTGGAACAAGTAAAAATTCAAATAGCCAAAATTTTCTCTCCTTGTGTATTTTATACTCTATGCTTTGTCAGAAAGCATGCTAAGTTGATAGGTGGAGATTTTCTGTGGAGTAAAAAAATAAGGCAAATGTGGGATGTCTGGGTGGATCAGTCAGTTGAGCATCTGACTCTTGATTTTAGCTCAGGTTATGATCTCACAATTCATGAGTTTGAGCCCCATATTGGGCTCCATGCTGACGGTGTGGATGGAGCCTGCTTGGGATTCTCTGTCTCTCTCACTGCTCCTCCCATGTCTGCTCTCTCTCTCTCTCTCTCTCTCAAAATAAAGAAATCAAAACTTTTTAAAAATAAGGCAAATGTGGCAAAATATTAACAAATTTTAAATCTATATGATAGGATTTAGGTATTCATTATTCTACTACTTCAACTTTTCTGTATGATTAAAATTTTTCATAATAAGCAGAACAATGACAAAATTTAAAGTATATCTTATAGTTACTATACATCTAGGCTAATATTTATGGCTTTTATATCTATAATATTGTACAGTGCTAATTGATATATGATAACCCTTAGACACTGTAAAACCTTTAAATATGCCTCCTGAATCATCAAAGATTAATGACATTTAAATTTCAAAAATATAAGTAAAATTAATAGACAAGTTTGATTTTTTAACACTGTTTAAACTGCAAAGAATTGGAAACCTCAAGTCTATCAATAGAGAACAGGATAAATAAATTATGGTACATCCATAAAATGAATATTACACATTCTTTAAGAATAAAGAAGCACTATATATGCTCATATGACAAGAATGCCAAGATATTTTGTTAAATGAAAAAAGAAAGAAATG
The DNA here is from genome assembly GCA_028646485.1 of Cryptoprocta ferox. Taxonomy (NCBI): domain Eukaryota; kingdom Metazoa; phylum Chordata; class Mammalia; order Carnivora; family Eupleridae; genus Cryptoprocta; species Cryptoprocta ferox. The sequence continues at coordinate 70,886,899 of CM053577.1, forward strand.
GAGCAGTGTGTATGGAATACATTGCTTGCCTAAGAAAAAAAAAACTTTTATGTATATATAATTCTTATATGTATATTTAATAGCTTAAAAAAGATATCCTAGGAATGGGTAAATTGGAAGAAATGGGGGGGCTGAAAAATAAAAGTGAGAGGACTTTTAGAATAGACTCTTGAAAGCTTTTGAATTTTATGCTAAGTCACTGTATCATCTATTTTTAAAATAAATAAAGCAAATATTTTAAAATAAACATTTAAAATAAAATAAAGAGTGGGCACCTATGTGGCTTTGTTGTTAAATATCTGACTTCAGCTCAGGTCATGAACTCACAGTTCATGAGTTTGAGTCCCACACCAAATGAGCCAGAGCCCAGCTTTGGGTGAACACGAGCCCATCAGGTGAGCACAAGCCCAGATTCCGGTCAGCCCCGCTTCTCTCTTTCTCTCTCTGCCCCTTCTGGGATTCTCTCTCTCTGACTCTCACTCACTTGCGCCCTCTCTCTCTCTCTCTCTCAAAATAAAATAAAAATAAAATAAAATAAACAGTAACATAAGATAGGTGAGGAGAATTTTAATCCATACTTGGGAAAGTTACAAAGTTAACATGAAACTAATACCCAAATGATCAAGTATCAAGATACCACAAAACTGGCAAAACCCATCCATTCTTTTTGCATAAAGGTGGACAATTAACAGATCACTCTGTAAGGAAAGCCTGGGATGAAGACTAAAGTTACTTTACTCAGTTAAGTAATAAAATCGCCAAGATCCTTGCCCAATCTCAAGATCTCAGAGGTTCTTACACGGGTTTTCTTCAGGAGCACAGGAAAGTCCTCAGAGTGGTCATCTGACCTTTGCACATTCCATATCACATCATAGCCCAGGGTTAGCTCTGGCTAGAGAACATGGACTCAAAAACCAATTCCAGTACCACCTAGTCCCACTATATTGTCAACACCAAATCCAATATTTTAGATTCCATTTTTCTTCAAATTTTAGCAATTTTTCAGTCATTTTCCTTTTTTATTTATTTGCTTATTTGTTTTTGCCAGACACAATCTTTGGATAATAAAGAAGTTTATTAGAACCTATAGTTCAAATTCAGATATTTGTTTTACTCCCATTCTGGTCAAAACTTTGAATGCCATAACTCTGTCATATGCAAATTCACCCATTGACAAAGTAATAATCCTGGGTCCTAACTACCTGGGGAGATTTCAGTCTTTATATGGCCCACATTTATTTAGCTATGTAGTAGCAGCCTCTGTGATGATTTCCAAAGACCCCTATCTCCTGGTATTCACCCCCTTGTGTAAACCCCTTCCATTGACTATAGAAGGATTTAGATTCATTTCTAACATAATATTGCAGAAAGATGTTACTTCAGAAATTAGGTTATAAAAGGACTATGGCCTCCATCTTAAGGACTCTATCTTTCTTTCACTTAGATCACTTGGGAGAAAGCCAACTGTCACATTGTGAAGCTGCTCTGTGGAGAGGCCCACGTGAGTGAGCTTGGAAGCAAATTCTTCAGTCCCAATTGAGCCTTGAGATGACTGCAGTCTTGGCCAAGAGCTTGACTGCCATCTTGTGAGAGACCTTGAGCAAAAGGCACCCTGCTAAACTGTTCCCAAATTCCTGACCCTCAGACACTATGAAATAATAAATGATTGTTATTTTAAGCTACTAAGTCCTGGGGTAATTAGGTAACAATAGAAAACTAATACATGCTAAAATTATTAAAGCTGCAATTTAAATAAACTGATGCAATACCTGATATATTCTCTAAAATACAGTAAATCTGTTGTCCAAAGAAGATAAACAACAAAGAGTATATGATTTATATGTTGATTGATTATATGATAGATGATTGGAAATCTCATTTCAACAATTCAATAATTAATAAAATAATAATTACATTTAAAAATAATGAAGACCTTGGAATGACTCATCAAAAAAATGAAATATTGTTTTACCATAGCAAGGTTTGCATGTTTTATATTCTGTGTGTGAAAATCCTTTTATAATATTAACATATTAAGAATCTCTGTATTGGCATAAGCATAATTACTAAGCCCCAGTTCTACCAGATAATAAACAGTTTACTAAACTCGAAATTAAATTTGTAGGTTGAAATTTTATTTCAGTCATAATTCCTCTCAAATCAATGTCTGAAACAGCACTTGATATAAAGAATGGGGCATGAGTGCCCTCTTGTGATAGAATAGGCATTTAAATGAATTGGTAAATATTTTTCAGTTGCATATGAAATAATTTGAACCAAATCATTTCACAAACACAAAATGCCTTTTATTGCTAGGCCCATTTGCATCAGTATTTTTAAATGTGGGGAGGACAAGTACCTGAAGAACTTGGTTAATGTTAATAGACAATATGAATAAATCACACTAAAATTCCATTACTTCAATTGTTCTTGTTGCTCCAACAAAAGCTGAGTATGATAGAGGCTCTTCCAATTGATTATACTTAACTGTGTGACAAATGTTCTCCATTCCTGCTAGTGACTAGATAGGCTCCCAGAACAAGAAAGAGTCTCAGTACCAAGTAGGTAGGCTTCAGTATGCCTTCACTCTCTAACTTTCACTGGGTGAGGTATTTACTTCCTGAGGGTCATTGTTAGATCCTGAAACTACTTATATCAACTGTACTTCTAGTCAAGGTACATACTGAAATTAAATAATATCCAAAATAATGTTTTATTAAAAGAAAAAGGATATGTTATGAAGTAAAAGATAAGTAAGTTGAACACTTTGGAGTGACTTCAGAAAAGGTAATCAAAAAACACTTTGGGGGGCACCTGGGTGGCTCAGTTGGTTAAGTGTCTGATTGTGGCTCAGATCATGATCAAGCCCTGCATTGGGCTCTGTGCTGACAGCTCAGAGCCTGGAGCCTGTTTTGGATTCTGTGTCTCCCTCTCTCTCTATCCCTCCCCACTCCCACTCACACACACACAAACTCTCTCTCCCTCTCTCTCTCTCTCTCTCTCTCAAAAATGAATACACATTAAAATTTAAAAAAAAAAGAAAAAAAAACTTTGGAATTGTACATGAGTAAGAAAACTATTAAAAAATTGAGAATTAAAGTCATAAAAATCTAGAGAAATTCTAAAATCAACAGCATCAAAACATCAGCAGACTACTTTAAAAATAACTCTTAATAAAACCTTTGACCCCAAATCAAAAGACTGGTACAATATTCCTTTTTATATTTTATACTAAAATAAAATATTTTAGGTACTTGTTATTTTTTGAATGATTCTCTACTTTAAATTTTTTGAATTCACTCAATATGAAAGGCTTTTTTCCAAATGCTCATATGTTATATATATATTTAGATAAAAATTCGTATGGAATATGGATATGGCCAGATTCTAAAATGAATTTGGGTCTGTATGACCTGAAATATATGAAATCTGTCTCTCATTAAATATCACGAAATGAACTCCACAGCATATTAAAGGATCATTCACCATGATCAAGTGGGATTTTCACTGGGAAACAAAGATGGTTCAACATATACTTATCAATTGATATAGTACATAACATTAATAAAATGAAAGAAAAGAATCGTGAATACTCAATAGATGAATAAAAGGCATTTGGCAAAATTCAACATCTATTTATAATAAAAACTCTTTAAAAATTAGGCATAGAAGGAATATATCTTAACATAAGAGAGGCCATAAATGCAAAGAAGAAATCAAACTTTCACTTTTTGCAGATGACATGATACTCTACATGGAAAACCCGAAAGACTCCACCAAAAGGTTACTAGAACTGATACATGATTTCAGCAAAGTTGCAGGATAAAAAATCAATGTACAGAAATCAGTTGCATTTCTATACACCAATAATGAAACAAAGAAAGAAATCAAGAAATCAATCCCAGTTACAATTGATTACCATAAAATACCTAAGAATAAACATAACCAAAGACATAAAAAATCTGTATGCTGAAAACTATAGAAAACTTATGAAGGAAGTTGAAGACATAAAGAAATGGAAAAACATTCCATGCTCATGGATTGGAAGAATAAACATTGTTAAAATGTCATTATTACCCAAACAATCTACACATTCAATGCAATACCAATCAAAATTGCACCAGCATTTTTCTCAAAGCTAGAACAAACTATCCTAAAATTTGTATGGAACCACAAAAGACCCCAAATAGCCAAAGTAATATTGAAGAAGAAAACCAAAATGGGAGGCATCACAATCCTAGACTTTAGCCTCTACTACAAAGCTCTAGTCATCAAGATAGTATGGTACTGGCACAAAAACAGACACATAGACCAATGGAATAGAATAGTGAACCCAGAATTGGACCCACAAATGTATGGCCAACTAATCTTTGACAAAGCAGGAAAGAGTATCAAATGGAAAAAAGACAGTCTCTTTAGCAAATGGTGCTGGGAGAACTGCACAGCAACATGCAGAAGAATGAAACTAGACCACTTTCTTACACCATACACAAAAATAAACTCAAAATGGATGAAAGACCTAAATGTGAGACAGGAAACCATCAAAACCCTAGAGGAGAAAACAGGCAATAACTTCTTTGACCTCAGCTGCAGCAACTTCTTGCTAGACACGTCTCCAAAGATAAGCGAATTGAAAGCAAAAATGAACTATTGTGACCTTATCAAGATAAAAAGCTTCTGCACTGCAAAGGAAACAATCAACAAAACTAAAAGGTAACCAACGGAATGGGAAAAGATATTTGCAAATGACATATCAGAGGAAAGGTTAGTTTCCAAAATCTATAAAGAACTTGCCAAATTCAACACCCCCCAAAAAAATCCAGTAAAGAAATGAGCAGAAGACATGAATAGACACTTTTGCAAAGCAGACATCCAGATGGCCAACAGACACATGAAAGGATGCTCAATGTCACTCATCATTAGGGAAATACAAATCAAAACCACACTGAGATACCACCTCACACCGGTCAGAGTGGCTAAAATTAACAACTCAGGAAACACAGATGCTGGCGAGGATGTGGAGAAACAGGAACCCTCTTGCACTGTTTGTGGGAATGCAAACTGGTATAGCCACTCTGAAAAACAGTGTGGAGTTTCCACAAAAAAATTAAAAATAAAACTACCCTACAACCCAGCAATAGCACTACTAGGAAGTTATCCAAAGGATACAGGAATGCTGATTCCTAGGGGTACATGTACCCCAATGTTTATAGCAGTGCTTCAACAATAGCCAAATTATGGAAAGAGCCTAAATGTCCATCAACTGATGAATGGATAAAGAAGATGTGGTTTGTATATCTACAATGGAATACTATTTGGCAATGAGAAAGAATGAAATCTTGCCATTTGCAGCAACATGTATGGAACTGGAAGGTATATGCTAAGTGAAATAAGTCAGTCAGAGAAAGATAGATATCATGTTTTCACTCATATGGATCTTGAGAAACTTAACAGAAGATCATGGGGGAAGGGAAGGGGAAAAAATAGTACAGGCAGAGAGGGAGGGAGGCAAACCATAAGACTCTTAAATACAAAGAACCATCTAAGGGTTGATGGGGGGTGGTGGAGGAGGGAAAATGGGTGATGGGCATTGAGGAGGGCACCTGCTGGGATGAGCACTGGGTGTTGTAGGTAAGCGAAACCACGGGAATCTACTCCAAAAACCAAGAGCACACTTTGCACACTGTATGTTAGCCAATTTGACAATAAATTATATTTTTAAAAATGGCCATATATGACAAGCCCACAGCTAACATTATACTCAATGGTAAAAGGATGAAAACTTTAAGATCAGTAAACAAGACAAAAGTGTCCACTGTCACCACTACTATTCAACATAGTACTGTAAGTTCTAGCTGCAGCAATTAGGCAAGAAAAGATATCAGAATTAGAAAAGACAAAGTAAAGTTGCTTTGATTCGCACATGACATGACTATATATATACATATAGAAAATCTTAAAGACTCAGCCAAAAAAAAAAAACTGCTAAACCTAATTAATAAATTCAGTAAAATTGTGAAATATATAATTAACACACAACAGGGGCATCTGGGTGTCTCAGTCAGTTAAGCATCAGGTCATGATCTCACAGCTTGTGGGTTCAAGTCCCTCATTGGGCTCTGCACTGCCAGTGTAAAGCCTGCTTAGGATTCTCTCTCTCTCTCAAAAATATATAAACTTTAAAAAAAAAAGTTGTAATTAACATACAACAATCAGTGCTGTTTCTATACATAGAAATGAAAGTTCTGAAAAAAAATAAAGAAATTGCTCCTATTTACAATAGCATCAAAAACAACAAAATACTTAGTAATAAATTTAACTAAGAAGATAAAAGATCTCTACAAGACAATGTCTACAAGACACTGATGAAATAAATTGAATAAAACACAAGTAAATGGAAAGGTATCCTATGTTCATGGATTGGAAGAATTAATATTGCTAAAAGGTCAATACTACTAAAAGCCATCTATAGACTCAGTGCAATCCATATCAAGATTCCAAAGGCATTTCTGTAAAAAAATCTCCTAAAATTTATATGGAACCATAAAAGACCCTGGAAAGCCAACGAAATTCTAAGAAAGAAGAATGAAGCAGGAAGTATCACAATTTCTGATTTCAAGCTTTACTATAAAGCTATAGTCACAAAAACTGTATAGTACTGGCATAAAACAGACCCAAATAGGCCAACAGAACAGAATCAGGAGCCCCGAAATAAACCCAAACATATACAGTCAACTAATATTTGACAAGGGAGTCAAGTATACTCAATGGAGAAACACCGAGGTGGCACAGTTAGTTGATCATCCAACTCTTGACTTCAGCTCAGCTCATAATCCCAGCATTGTGGGACCAACCCCTGCCTCCCTTCTTTGACTCTCTCTCTCTCTTAAAAAAAAAAATAATAATACTCAATTCTCTTCAATAATGGTGCCCGGATAATTGAATATTCACATGTAAAGAAATAAACTAGACTCATATCTTACACCACTTACAAAAATTAACTTGATGGGGTGCCTGGGTGCCTCAGTCAGTTGAGCTCTTTCTTTCTTTAAAAAAAAAAAAAAAAGAAACAAAAAAACCTTAATCCTCTTCAATAATGGTGCTGGGATAATTGGATATTCACATGTAAGGAAATGAAACTGGACCCATATCTTATACCACAGGCAAAAATTAACTTGATGGGGCACCTGGGTGGCTCAGTCAGTTGAGCATCTGACTCTTGATTTCAGCTCAGATCATGATCTCATGGTTCGTGGGACTGAGTCCCACACATTGGGCTCTTCACTGCCAGCATGGAACTGGCTTGGGATTCTCTCTCTCCTTCTCTATCTGCCCCTCCTCAGTCTCTCTCTCTTTCTCAAAATAAATTAAAAAATGTTTTTTTTAAATTAACTTGAAATGGATTAAATACTTACACGTAATACCTGAAATCATGAAATCCCTAGATGAAAACATAGAACCAAAGCTCTTTTACATAGGTCTTTATAGTAATTTTTTGGATATGACACCTAAAGCATAAGCAACAAAATCAGAAATAAACAAATGGGACTATATAAAACTAGAAAGCTTCCACACAGCAAAAAAACACCATCAACATAGTGAAAAGACAACCTATGGAATGAGAAAAATATTTGCCAACCATATATCTGATAAGGAGTTATTACCTAAAATAAATAAAGAATTCAAACAATTCAATAGAAAAAAAAAATAATACAATTGAAAAATGGTCAAAGGTCCCAAACAGACATTTCTCCAAAAACAATATATAAAAGCTCAACAGATACATGAAAAAATTCTCAACATTATTACTCATTAGAGAAATGAAAATCAAAACCAAAGAAAGGTAACATACCTATTAGAGTGGCCATATTAAAAAGACAAGAAGTAAGAAATGCTGGCAAGGATGTGGAGAAAAGAGAACCTTATAAGCTGATGGTGGGAATGTAAACTGGTACAGCCACTATGGAAAACGGTATGGAGGATTTTCAAAACATTAAATACAGAACTACTATATGATCCAGCAATTCCACTTCTGGAAATATATCCAAAGGAAATGAAAACACCAACTGAAAAAGATATCTGCACCTTCATGTTCATGCAACATTATTTACAACAGCCAAGATGTAGAAACAACCTAAGTGTCCACTAATGGGTGACTGGCTAAAGAAGTTGTGGTATATATACATACAATAGAATATTATTCAGCCACTAGAAAAAGAGGAACCTTGCCATTTGTGACAATATCAATAGACTTTGAAGGCATTAGGCTAAGTAAAATAAATTAGACAAATAAAGGCAAATACTATATGATCTAATTTATATGTGACACCTAAAACAAATAAACTCATAGGAAAAGAGATCAGTCTTGTGGTTCACGGGGGGGTGGGGGGGAGAAGGGGGGTAACTGTTTTTCCTTTATTCTTTCTTTTTATTGTGTCTACATGAGAAGATGGATGTTAGCTGAACCTACTGTGGTAATCATTTCACAATATATGTAAATTAAACCATCATACTATGCACCTTAAACTTATACAGTGATGTATGTCAATTATTTCTCAATAAAACTAGGGGAAAAATTAAACCATAACAATTGGCATTGACATCTAGGAATATTTCTATGAAGTTTTGAGCCCTAAGATTATAGTGTTTTTACATTACTGACATCAATATTTGGTATAAAATGTTTATGCAGATAACAAAATGTCTGAAATCCTCACCAAAGGAGTGCATTTACAAGTCTGAGCATAGTTTTTGTGGTGACATGACCAACTAAAGCATCAGATAAAAAGGTTTCTACCTCATTTTTAAATTAATTATCCAGGAAATTGTGAATATAACTAACCCAACTAATATAAATGGCCAATGTTTCTCTGAATTATGACATAAATGTTAAAATTTTCAAACACTTTCGATGTGCTCCTTCCATTTTTTCCATGAATTTACACACAGTAATCTGCACATCGATGAGCAGATTTTGATGTATAATTGTCCTATTTTGGATTCCATGAGAGAAAATAACAGCTAAAGTGCCCTAATACGTGTACTCACACAACTTATCAATCATTAGTTAGCATCTGCTGTGTGCGAGTCTCTATTCTTAGCCAAAACAAGAAAAAAAAAAAAGATAAAAATTCCTGGCCTTGTAGAACTTACATTTTGTTAGGGGGAATTAAAAAAAAAAAAAAAAAAAAAAGGTTTATGGCTGAGAACTTCCCTAGTCTGGGGAAGGAAACAGGCTTTCAACTCAAAGAGGCGGAGAGAACTCCCCTCAAAATCAACAAATCAAGTCAACACCATGACATATCATAGAATTCTGAGAGCAGTTAGGGACAAAAGGTCCTTAACCTACAAGGGTAGACACATAAGGTGAGTAACAGTCCTGTCCACTGAATCTTGGCAAGCCAGAAGGGAGTGGCAGGAAATAGTCAATGTGCAGAATGGGAAAATATGCAGCCAAGGATCCTTTATCCAGCAAGGCTGTTTATTCAGAATAGAAGAAGAGATAAAGACTTTCCCAGAAAAACAAAAACTAAAGGAGTTTGCGACCCACAAAAACAGCCCTGTAAAAAATTTTAAGGGGACTCTCCGAGTAGAGAGGAAAAAGAAAAAAAAAAAAAAAGAACACCAAAGCAACAAAGACTACAGAGGACCAGAGAATCAGAAACACCAACTCTAAAAGGCAACACATGGCAATAAATTTATATCTTTCAATAATCACTCTGAATGTAAATGAACTAAATGCTCTAATCAAAAGACATGCAGTATCAAAATGGATTTAAAAAAAGATCCATCTATATGCTGCTTACAAGAGACTCATTTTATACCTAAGGACACCTGCAGATTGAAAGTAAGGGGATGGGCAAAGCCAGAGTAGCCATACTTTTATCATACAAACTAGATTTTAAAACAAAGATTGTAACAAGAGATGAAGAAGAGCATTATATAATAATTAAGAGGTCTATCCAACAAGAAGATCTGACAATTAGAAATATTTATGTCCCCAACTTGAAGGCACCCAAATATATAAATCAAATAATAACAAACATAAAGAAACTCATTGATAATTATACCATTATTGTAGGAAACTTTAATACCCCACTTACAGCAATGGACAGATCAACTAAGCAGAAAATCAGCAAGGAAACAATGGCTTTGAATGACTCACTGGACTGGATGGACTTAACAGATATATACAGAACATTTCATCCTAAAGCAGCAGGATAAACATTCTTCTCGAGTACACATGGAACATTCTCCAGAATAGATCACATACCGAGTCACAAATCAGCCCTCAATAGATACAAAAAGACTAAGGTCATACTGTGCATATTTTCAGACCACAATTCTATGAAACTTGAAATCAACCACAAGAAAAAGTTTGGAAAGCCCTCAAATACATGGAGGTTAAAGAACATCCTACTTAAAAAAAATGAATTGGTTAACCAAGAAATTAAAGAAGAAATTAGAAAATATATGAAAACAAATGAAAGTGAAAACACAACAGTTCAAACACTTTGGGATGCAGCAAAGGCAGTCCTAAGAGGAAAGTTACATTGCAATTCAGGCCTATTTTAAGAAGCAAGAAATGTCTCAAATATACAATCTAACCTTATCCTTAAAGTAGCTAGGAAAGAAGCAGGGAACAAAGCCTAAAGCCAGGAGAAGAAGGGAAATAATAAAGACTAGAGCAGAAATAAACTATATAGAAACAAACAAACAAACAAACAAACAAAAGTAGATCAGATCAATATTAACTCTAAGCTAGTTTTTTGAAAGAATAAACAAAATTGATAAAGCCCTAGCCAGATTTCTCAAAAAGCCAAATAGTTAAATCATGAATGAAAGAAAAGAGATCACAATCAACCAACATAACAGAAATACAAACAATTATAAGAGAATACTATGAAAAATTATATGCCAACAAACTGAACAATCTGGAAGAAATGGACAAATTCCTAGAAACTTACACACTATCAAAACTGAAACAGGAAGAAACAAAATTTGAACAGGCCCATAACCAACAAAGAAATCAAATCAGTTATCAAAAATTTCCAACAAACAAGAGTCCAGGCCAGATGGCTTTCCAGGGGAAATCTACCAGACATTTAAAGAAGAGTTAATACCTATTCTTCTCAAACTGTTCCAAAAAAAAAAAAAAAATAGAAATGGAAGGAAAGCTTCCAAACTCTTGAACACAGCATTACCATAATTCCAAAACCAGGCAAAGACCCAATAAAATGGAGAATTACAGGCATATATCCTTGATGAACCTGGATGCAAAAATTCTCAACAAGATACTAGCACATTAAATTCAATAGTACATTGAAAGAATTATTCACCATGATCAAGTGGGATTTATTCCTGGGCTGCAGAGCTGGTTCAATATTCACAAATCAATCAATGTGATACACCACATTAATAAAAGAGAGGATAAGAACCATCTGATCCTCAATAGACGTGGGAAAAAAGCATTTGACAAAATACAACATCCTTTCTTGATAAAAACTCTCAAGAATATAGGGATAGACGTAACAAGCTCAATATCATAAAGGCCATATATGAAAGGCCCACAACTAATATCATCCTCAATGGGGAAAAACAGAACTTTCCTCCTGAAGTCACAAGTATGACAGGGATGTCCACTTTCACCACTGTTATTTAACGCAGTGCTGCAAGTCCTACCCTCAGCAATCAGACAACAAAAGAAATAAATGGCATACAAACTGGCAAAGAAGAAGTCAAACTTTCACTCTTCACGGATGACATGATAATCTACATGGAAAACCTGAAAGATTCCACCAAAAAACTGCTAGAACTGATACATGAATTCAGCAAAGTTGCAGGATATAAAATCAATATACAGAAATCGATTGCATTTCTATACTCCACTAATGAAGTAGCAAAAAGAAAACTCAAGGAATCTATCTCATTTACAATTGCACCAAAACCATAAGATACCTAAAAATAAACTCAATCAAAGAGGTAAAACATCTGTATGTTGAAAACTATAGAAAGTTTATGAAAGAAAATGAAGAAACAAAGAAATGGAAAAACATTCCATGCCCATTGATTGGAAGAACAAATTATGCTAAAATGTCTATACTACACAAAGCGTCTACACATTCAATGCAATCCCTATCAAAATAACACCATTATGGGGCACCTGGTGGCTCAGTAAGTTAAGCATCCAACTTCAGCTCAGATCATGATCTCACTGCTCATGGGTTTGAGCTCCATGTTGGGCTTTGAGCTGACAGTGGAGATCCTGCTTTGGATTCTCTCTCTCCCTCTCTCTCTGCCCCTCCCCTACTCCTCCTTGCTCTGTTTCTCAAAAATAAATAAACATTAAAAAAAATGACAACAGAGGCGGGCAAGATGGCGGAGAAACAGGGAGCTCTGTAATCCGCGCACGCCCGTATGGATTGAACTGAGAAGGACTGAGGGATAAAACTCGGATTTGCAAGTGGGGGAAAGAAGAAACAGACGCCAGAAAGAAGACAACCTCAAAGATGCCTGAGTGAGTGACTGTGATCTGGGAAATTAGGGGACGGGCGGGTCCCGATGGTGTAGGGGAAGGAGCCCCCAAGCCCAACACAGGGAGAGCGCGCTGTGCCCCCGAGAGACCAGGGGAAGAGAAAGAGAGG
>CM053577.1:70900042-70915060 GCA_028646485.1 Cryptoprocta ferox
AAAGAAAAAAAAAAACAAGGTGGGGACAGAGACAGCAAAATCTGTGGGCAGTCTAAAAGCACATAACCAGCCAAGAGGAGAGATAAGAATATGCTACGGGATATATATCTGGATGGCAGCAGAAAAGGAGAAGCAAAGAAAAAAGGAAAGAAAAAAAAAAGAAAAAGAAAAAAAAGAGAAAAAAAAAAGACAACTCCCCTGTGCGGATGGGCGTGGTCTGGCGTCAGGTCAGGTCTCGGGGGGGGCTGCTGTCTCTGAGGCCCTGCCTTGGTGGTTGCAGGGAGAAGTATGTCACCGCCTCAAAGTTTTGCCGGAACCAAGCGTTGCATCCGCCCTTCTGAGTCCGATCTCCCTGTGCCGCGGGCGAGCCAAACTGTATTCTCCAAGCTCCGCCTCACTTCTGAATCCCAGTCCGTGCAGTTCAACACAGTCACTGGGGATGAGGTGTGTTCCCGCTGGCGGCCGGCCTCCTGGCCCGGCTTGCGCCGCCCTTTTCGAGGAGCCGCCGCCGCCGCCGCAGCTGCCGCTTTTCAAGGTGCCTTTTTTGGCGCCGCCGCCGACGCCGCTCCCGGTGCGGATTGGAGTGGATGCCGCTGCCGCTGCGCCCAAGGAAGGACTCGCCGGCCAGGTGGGATGGATTTCTCTCCCCGTGCTCGGCAGATATATATGGGGAGACGGGCGAGTTTTTCCTCCCTTAGAGATGGTTCTAGGTGCGTTTTCTGTCTCTCTTTCTCTTCCCCTGGTCTCTCTGGGGCACAGCGCGCTCTCCCTGTGTTGGGCTCAGGGGCTCCTTCCCCTGCACCACCGGGTCCCACCTGTCCCCTAATTTCCCAGATCACAGTCACTCACTCAGGCATCTTTGAGGTTGTCTTCTTTCTGGCGTCTGTTTCTTCTTTTCCCCACTTGCAAATCCGAGTTTTATCACTTCAGTCCTTCTCAGTTCAATCCATACGGGCGTGCGCGGATTACAGAGCTCCCTGCTTCTCCGACATCTTGCCTGCTCTCAATAAAAACTTTTAAAAAGAGAGATACAAACTTTTGGGGAAACAAAAAGCTGGCCACCGGAGGAGGGCTGTGTTTGGTCCGAGGCTGGCCGCTGGGTGCTTAATCTCACTTTCTAAGAGAGGATTATTAGACTCATACCTCAGGGGACTGATGGATTCCAAGAAGGATTTAAGGTAGCTACTTAAGCACACACAGGAAATAAAAATAAATAAAATATCCTAGGAAATATTAGGAATATTTCCTAATATTAGGAAATATTAGGATTGAATACTCAAATTAAGGGGAGATGTTAGCTAATACATGATGTATTAGTTGCTAGGGCTGCCATAACAACATAGCACAGACTGGGTGGCTTAAACAACAGAAATCGATTTTTTTTTTTTTTATACAATTCTGGAGGCTTGAGACCTGAGATCAAGGTGACAGCATTCCTTGGGTTGTATATGGTCATCTTCTCCTTATGTCTTCATATGTTCTGTTTGTGTTTTAATCTCCTCTTCTTGTAAGGACACCAATCAGATTGGGTTAGGATCCATCCTGATGACCTCCTTTTAACTTAATTATCTATTGCGAGATCTTATCTCAAATACATTAACGTATTTTGTAATGAGGTACTGGGGCTTAGGACTTCAGTATGTGAATTTTGGGGAGACACATTCAGCGCATAACACACAGTACTATCTAGCATAAGATTCTGTCCAACTGCAAGAAGGAGACCATATGTTGGTTCTGTAAATCTTTAAAATTTTTTTAAATGTTTATATATTTATTTTGAGAGAGATATAGAGAAGATGAGTGGAGGAGGGACAGAGAGAGACACACAGAATCCAAAACAGGCTCCAGAATCTGAGCTGTCAGCACAGAGCCTGATGTGGGGCTCAAACCTATGAACCGTGAAATCATGACTGGAGCCGAAGTTGGAGGCTTAACCAACTGAGCCACCCAGCTGTCCCCAAGTTCTGTAATTCCTAAAAGCAAAAAAAATTTTAAAAAGCTGGGAGGTGAAAATCACTTACAATATCCACCATATCACCATTCACTTGAGCTAAGACCTAAATGATGACACTGATAGAGGGGCTAAGAATTCTAGGCAGAGGGCCCAAAGGCCCAAAGATGGGAAAGGATTTGGCTGGAGTATTTGGCAAGGTCAGGCAAATTCAGTAAGGGATTTTAGATTTTATTCTTTTGGCACGAGAAGGCTTTGGAAGGTTTTAAGCTGGGGCAACATGGTATGATTAATGTTTTAAAAATTATAATTGGCTTCTAAAGAAAGAATGGGTATATGTACAAATGGGCAAGAGTGGCAGCAATGAGACCAGCAAAAGTGCTACTCAAAGTGCTGGTCTGCAAAAAGATAAAGATGCATCCCTTCTATCACCAAGAAAGTCTTCCTGTGGAAAAAAGATAGTCTCTGCAGCAAATGGTGTTGGGAAAACTGGACAGCAACATGCAAAAGAATGAAACTGGACCACTTTGTTACACCATACACAAAAATGAATTCAAAATGGATAAAAGACCTAAATTTATGACAGGAAAATCCTAGAGAAGAAAACAGGCAGGAATCTCTTTGACCTCATGCACAGCAACTTCTTACTGCACATGTCTCCAGAGGCAAAGGAAATAAAAGCAAAAATGAACTACAGGGACCTCATCAAGATAGAAACCTTCTGCACAGCAAAGGAGACAATCAACAAAACTGAAAGAATACAGAATACAGAACAACAGCCTACAGAATAGGAGAAGATCTGTGCAAATGACTTATTGGATAAAGGGTTAGTACCCAGAATCTATAAAAAATTATCAAACTCAACACCCAAAAACCAAATAATCTAGTGAAGAAATGGGCAGAAGACATAAATAGACACTTTCTCAACGAAGACATCCAGAAGATACTCAACACAGCTCATCATCAGGGATATACAAATCAAAATCATAATGAAATACCACCAACACACCTGTCAGTTGTTGGCAAGGATGTGGAGAAAGGGGAATACTTTTGCACTATTGGTGGGAATGCAAACTGGTACAGCCACTCTGGAAAACAGTATGGAGTTCCTCAAAAATTTAAAATAGAATTACCCTATGACTCAGCAATTGCACTACTAAGTATTTATCCAAAGAACACAAAAATGTTGATTTGAAGGGACACATGCACTCCAATGTTTATAGCAGCACTATCAGCAAGAACCAAGTTATGGAAAGAGCCCAAATGTCCATCGACTGTTGAATGAATAAAGAAGATGTGGTATATATATATACAATGGAATACTACTCGTCAATGAAAAAGAATGAAATCTTGCCATTTGCAACAACTTGGATGGAGCTAGAATGTATTATGCTAAGTGAAATAAGTCAGTCAGAGAAAGAAAAATATCACATGATTTCATTTATATGTGGAGTTTAAGAAACAAAACAGATGAACATAGGGGAAAGGAAGGAAAAATAAGATAAAAAGAGAGAGTGGGAGGCAAACCATAAGAGACTCTTAAATACATAGAACAAACTGAGGATTGCTGGAGGGGTATTGGGTGGAGGGATGGGCTAAACGGGTGATGGGCATTAAGGACGGCACTTATTAGGATGAGCATTGGGTGGTATATGTAAGTGATGAATTACTAAAACTTCTAAAACCATTATTACAGTATATGTTAACTAGCTTGGATTTAAATTGAAAATAATAAAATAAAATAAACCATTAAAAAAAAGAATGCCAGAAATTAAAGCAAAAGAAAACAACAATCCACTGTATTACTACCATAACAAAGCAGCTCTTTCCCCTATATTCTTTCTCAGCCCTTTATATAAATGCAACCATAATTCTTGTATAGTTGTGAGCACAGCATGGACACAATTTTATATTGGGTATTTGATATTATACAGTAAGCATTTCTATGATGCTGCATGGTAATTACAAATTGTTTATTATTATAAATGCATGTTGTAAAAATTTTAGCAACTTATTTTGTGTGTGTATGAGAAAGAGGGCACAAGTGAGTGAGGGGCAGAGAGAGAGAGAGAAAGAGAGAGAGAGAGAGAGAGAAGTGGGGCTCACCCGAAGCAGGGCTCATGTTTTACCTGAAGCAGGGCTGGTGTTCACCCAAAGTGAGGCTCATGCTCACCTGATGTGGGACTCAAACTCAAAGCATGAGATCATGACCTGCGCCAAAGTCAGACACTTAAGGACTGAGCCACCCTGGGTCCCTTTAGCAACTTCTTATACAATTAAATCTTTATTGATCACACACATACACACAAAAAAGAAGGTCTTCCTATGGGGGGAAAATGTTAGCTGAACTAAACATACACTTAGTGAACTAGTTGATTTTCATTTTTGTGCAAGTTTCTTATATTATTGTGAATTAGAAATAAACACTTCTTGTCTGTGGATCTCACTTTGAGTTACACCTCCAAGGCTATTGCAGTAGTCCAGGTTAGAGATAACAATTGCTGGGACTAGCATGATAATGGTAGGGATGGTAAGAAGTGGCACATTAGGGCTCTATCACAGTGGAAGAAATGATGGGATTTACTTAATTTCATTGGGGTCGGAGAAAGAGGAATGCAGAATATCTCTCAGATTTGGAACTTGAGTAAGAGGATGAATGGTAGTATTATTTACTGAGTTAGAGAAGAGTGGGAGAGGAGCAGGTTCAGTGGGGGAAAATCAAACGTTGTTTTGAGCATGTCATATGTGAGAAGCCTCTTAGACATTTCAGAAATGTCAGGCAAATAGTCTCTATTTCCAGAGAGAGGTCAGGAGGTTACATTTAAAAGTATTTTTTTGAGGGGCGGCTGGGTGGCTCAGTCGGTTAAGTGTCTGACTGCAGCTCAGGTCATGATCTCATAGTTCATGGGTTCGAGCTCCATGTTGGGCTCTGTTCTGCCAGCTCAGAGCCTGAAGCCTGTCTTCGGATTCTGTGTCTCCCTCTCTCTCTGACCCTCCCCTGCTCACGCTCTCTCTCTCTCTCTCTCTCTCTCTCTCTCAAAAATAAAAAAAACATTAAAAATTTTAAAAAAAATATTTTTTGAAAAGCCAATTTGTTCACATAGTTCAAAAATCTAAATGTAAAATGTTATGAAGTGCAAATTCTTTCTTCCATTCTTGTCCCCCATCTGTCTAGTTCTTACCTTACTTTAGATTCTTATGTATACTCAAATTTTTTTTATGTTTATATAATTATATACAAATACACATTCTTGTTTGTGTTCTCTTCTTATAAGGGAGTACTTATATTGTTTTGCACTTTGCTTTTTTCTCTTAATAGATCTCTTAATAGATCTCTCTTGAGATCTTTCTATAACACCATATAGCTTCTTCATTCTTTAACAGTTGCATAATACTTGATCATATGGTTATTTATTTGGCCATAATTTATTTAACCAGTCTTCTATTAAGGGACATTATGATTGTCTTAGTCAGCTTGGGCTGCTTAAACAAAATACCATAGGCTGAATGGCTTAAACTTAAATAATAGACATTTAATTCTCACAGTTCTGGTGGCTAGGAATTTCAAGATCAAGGTGCTGGTAAATTCAGTTCTTTTTTTTTTTTTTAATGTTTATTTATTTTGGAGAGAGACATAGTGTAAGCAGGGGAGGGGTACAGAGATAGGGAGACACAGAATCTGAAGCAGGCTCCAGTCTCCGAGCTCTCAGCACAGAGCCCGATGCGGGGCTCAAACTCACAAACTGTGAGATCATGACCTGAACCACCCAGGCGCCCCATGGTACATTCAGTTCGGGATGGGGACTCTTTTCCTGGCTAGCAGATGGCTACCTTCTTACATTCTTACACTGTGAGAGAGGAAGTTCTGTTGTCTCTTCCTTTCTTATAAGGGCACTAATCTCATCATGGGGGTTCCACTCTCATGACCTCATCTAAACCTGAGTACCTCCCAAAGACCCCACCTCCCAATACCATCACATTGAGAGTTCAGACTTCAACGTATGAATTCTGGGTGGACACAGACATTCAGTCCATAACAATGATAGTTTCCAACTAGGTTATTTCCAAGATCCCTTTTCAGTTTTAAGATTCATGGTACTCTTTATCAAATGATTATTCTCAGTACTATCTCTTTCTTCTATCTTCTCCGAAAAGGATGTATAAATTGTGATCTGGTACTTTTAATTATTTTTAACAAGTTATCTTTATGATTAGCTAACAAACTCTTCAAGATTTATTGTAACAAATATTCGATGAGTATCAACTAACAATATGTGCCCATCACTCTTCTGGGTACAGGGGATATAGCAATGAACAAAGATCTCTGTCATCAGCTTACATGGGCAAGCCTAAAGATAAATAAATAAAATATAGAATAGACATTGATAAGAACTAAGAACAAAAACAAGGGAAAATGTGTGTGTGTGTGTGTGTGTGTGTGTGTGTGTGTGTGTGTGTGTATGTTGCCATTTTAGATAGAACAACCAGAGAAGAGTTTAAGGACACATCTGATGATCAAGGTCTGACGGAAGTGAGAAAGTAAGTCCTGTGGATATCTCAGAGAAGAACATTCTAGACAGAGGAAAGTATCATTGTTCAAATTATTTTTCAATGATTCCAGTGTTTGTGTTATTGGAGATCTCTGGGTATCTGTTTGGATCTGTCTTCTATCACTTCTCTCTCATCCTCCATCTTCCTCATCTAGCTCATTAGCTACCCTCTCTGGATTCTAGGAGTAACCTACACATTTAAGCCTTTTTTTCCATCTCTTCCCAGGCTATTATCCTTTACTTTGGTTTGGCCCCTCTGCAGCCCTGCCATCTTTGTCCCTGATTGTTGCTGAGATATGCCTTATCTAGCCTCTGTAACAACTTTAATCCAAGACTGAGCTCATAAGATCAAAGCTTGTTCAAAATGAAGCTGAGTCTGGTAAAGTGACCAAATTAATCTTTGTTAGTGAAACTAAAGGATTGCAGACATTTCAACTATATAAATAAACAAAAGGGGAAGCAGGAAAATCAAAACCAAAATCCAGATCAGTTACTGATAACTCAAAAACACCCTCAAGCTTTAAGTTTTTTTGTCAGGCCCAGCATTACTCCCTAGGGTGAGTCCCTTTTAAATCAAACAGGATGGCCTCAGGCCAAAGATATCCCATTGATCCAATTAACTCCACTTTCTCAACTCTGATCTTTTCTTCTAACTTTTGTGTACTACACTTTTCCTGTTTAGGACCTTACTCAATCCCTGGTGTCTGATATAATACTCTAACTTTTTAGAAAGATCCTATCTACATTGCTTCTCTTTCTGGTTTACACTAGTTTCCAGCATCTGGATTACTGGTTTTTGGGTTTTTTGTTTTTTCTGTCTATTGCTTTGCTATAACATCCCTGTGAATCAAAGTTTCTATCCCTGAGAGGGCAATGTGGCATCCTCATATTCACTGCTCTTCTCTAATAAAAGCCTGTGCAGTTCTGTTTTTCCATTTGGGTTATCTGTTGAGAGACCATTTTATAGTGATATCAAGATATATAGAATGGTGCTAAATTAAAAACACTAGTGTGAGGAAGTAAGGATGATGTAGAGGTTGGAAAAATCCAACAGACTCAGAGAGTTGTGATAAAGAAGGCTTCTTAAAAATTTTAGTCTAAGTTTTGTTTCAAATTTTCTGCAAGGGCAAATGTCCCTTGTAGGTCAATTCAAAGAATTACTCCCATTAGGAGCATTTTATAGGAAAAGAGAATGCTTATATAATCCTTAGACTAGCCATATTAAAAAGAAATCTAGTTCACTAGAGATCACTAGACTTTTCACTGGCAATTAACTGGGTTAGAGAAATGGAGTTTCCTACAAGTCTTACTATTATTATTATTTTGAGTTTTTTTTTAGTTTTTTTCTTCCAAGTTTTTATTTAAATTCTAGTTAGTTAACGTATAGTGTGGTATCAACAAGTCTTACCTTTAAAAATAAAGATACTAAATACAGGTTGAACATTTATGTGTACCAGGCACTTTACATGTATTATCCCTTTTTGTCTATACAACCACTGACAGAATTAAAGTAATTCATACAAAGCCATATAGTGAGTGATGGAGAGGGTATGAACCCAGGTATTTCTGAGCCTGTGCTTTTGACTGCTATACCATCTTCCCCCCAACCTTGCTTGCTCATAAGAACATATTAAAACTGCAGACTTCCAGGCGTTTCTCTTAGACATTTTAGTTCATTGGATCTGGCACAGAACCCTGGAATCTCTATTTTATTCAAGATCCTTGTGTGTCTAGTAGGCAGATGAATTTAGAACACCTTGCCCTATCCTTCACTCTCTAATCCTAAGTAATAAAAATAAACTTTTCTTCATCTCTAAATACCTAGTGCTTATGTATTCAAAGAAATGAAACCAAACCAAGCACATTATCTTATTTGTAAAGACAGTCAAGGTTTTATTCAGAAACAAAAAGCCGCATCTAGTTATAATTCTCCTTTCCTTAACATGTAAACATGATCAAATGTTCATCATCCTTGAAAACTAGCTGCCATCTTGTCTTTTTCTTGCCTTTCTTCTTGCCTTGCCAAACTTCTTTGAATAGTCACCCATATTTATGGTCTACAATTCCTTATTTTTCCTTTATTCCTCACCTCACAATGGTTTGGGTTCTGCATTATGTTTCTGTAGAAACTGTGCTTATCACTAATACTTCCTGGTTGGATTCAGACCAGGTCTTACCTAGCCAGACCTGACTTTCCTAGAACAAATCTTAATTCTATAAAGTTTATATGAAAATTGCTTAAACATTTTATCAGGAATGCTCATTTCTTCCAGAAAGAGGTTGTTGATTACATCAACTAAAAAGTGCTATCCCAGACCAGGTTTGGAACAATTTCTTCTATAGTTGGCAGCTGATTTGAAAAGCAAGGGATAATACATAGTCCAAAAGAAATGATAAGCCAATAGCCAAATGGACATCTGAAAGGAAAGAGCATGGTCAGATGGGATGGAGTCCAGAAGGAAGAATGGATAATGGGCTGAAGGGACAATGGAGTTATGGCTGATGAACTCTTCCAGCCCCAGGAGAAGGGCAGAAGCTTGGTATTTATTTATTTATTTATTTATTCATTTATTTATTTATTTATTTTTGAGAGACAGAGTGAGACAGAGTGTGAGCTGGGGAGAGGCAGAGAGAGAGAGAGAGAGGGAGACACAGCATCCAAAGCAGGCTCCAGGCTCTGAGCTGTCAACACAGAACCCGACGCGGGCCCGGAACCCACAAACTGGAGATCGGGACCGGAGCTGAAGTTGGATGCTCAACTGACTGAGCCACCCAGGTGTCTGAGGCTTGGTATTTATAAAATGGTTGGAAGGAAGATAAGTCTCTGTAATCATTACCTATTGACCTTATTATACATTATTAGGAAGTTACAGCTAAGAAATTATTTTAATCTCATTTTATTTTACCTAGGTACACCTGGAGAAGTTTGTAACAGATTAACTCATTCTTCCTTTTCTTTCTTCCTTCCTCTTCCTTCCTTCCATCCTTCCTTTCATTCTTTCTGCCTTTTTTCTTTAAAAATTTTTTTTAAAAAATGTTTATTTTTGAGAGAGAGACAGAGCAGGGGAGGGGCAGAGAGAGAGAGAGAGAGAGGGAGAGAGAGAGAGAGAGTGAGAGAGAGAGAGAGAGAGAGAGACACTATCTGAAGCAGGTTCCAGACTCTGAGCTGTCAGCACTGAGCCTGACGTGGGGCTCCTACTCACAAACCTCGAGATCATGACTTGAGCTGAAGTCGGACGTTTAACTGACGAGCCACCCAGGTGCCTCTTCCTTTTTCTTATTTTAATTCCAATATAGATAACATACAGTGTTATATTAGTGATTCAATATAGTGATTCAATTCTATACATTACTCAGTGCTTATCATGATAAGTCTACTTTTTAATCCCCATCACGTATTTCACCCAACCCCCACCCACCTCCCCTCTGGTAACCATCTGTTTGTTTTCTATGGTAAGAGTCTGGTTTTTGGTTTGTCCCTTTTATTCCTTTTTCTTGTGTGAGGGGTGTGGCTAGGACTTCCAGTACTATGATGAATAAAAGTTGTAAGAATGGACATCCTTGTCTTGCTCCTGACCTATCTACCACCCTAAAGTCATGAAAACAATGTGTTTTTTCATAAATTTGTAACAGCATGGTAGTGATAAAAGGGCCCTGGACTCAATATATGAATGTCCAGCTGCAACTTCCACTCCACCCAACACTCCATATTAGGTAGAAACAACAATTTCTCTATGGAAATACAGAAATACAGGAGTCTAAATTAAAATATTTGTCCATTTTCATACAAGTCAGGTTTAAAAAAGAAGAGTAGCTACAGTTTTGCTAAGTTCAGATTCATTTAGTGAAAAAATGAATAGTCCTTGAACCTCACTTCCTGGTTTTTTTTATTCTGTCCTGGGAAGGTTTTTGTCCAGGGTACTACTTTGCATAGGTACATGTTTACCAAGTTATAGCTATTAAAGTCACAACTTTAAATGAAACAGTGAAGCACATGATAAATTCTTTAAAAATACAGTAATCTGTAAGCTCTTGTTAAGAGAGCAAGAAGCTTTCTGTCCCTTTTTGGTGCTCAAGATCTTGAAGCAAGGACATGGTGGGTCCTCTGGTGCAAGATTCTGGATTTCCCTTGGTTTTCCAGTACGAGCTGTGATCAACTGTGCTGCCAACACAGGAGCCAAAAATCTATTTATCATCTCTGTGAAGGGGATATCTATCAAGCATGTTACTTATCTCTGTTTTGTTTTGTTTAGCTCTCTGCTGTGATTTTGTCCTGGTCTTTCACTTAGGACATATTCTTCTGTTTCCTCATTTTGTCTAACTCTCTGTGTCTGTTTATATGTGTTCGGAAGGCAGCTACATCTCTTGCTTTTGAAAGTTGTGGCCTATATGAAGAGGTCCTGAAGCCCTGCAGTGCAGTGTTCCCTCTTCACCAGAACCTAGTGCTTCAGGGGTGTCTTTTTTTTTTTTAAATTTTTCATGTTTATTCACTTTTGAGAGAGAGAGAGAGAGAGAGAGAGAGAGAGCATGAGCCGGGGTGGGGGGTGGGGTGGAAGGAGGAGGGAGACACAGAATCTAAAGCAGGATCCAGGCTCTGAGTTGTCAGCACAGAGCCCAATGTGGGGCTCGAACCCATGAATTGTGAGATCATGACCTGAGCCAAACTCAAATGCTTAACTGACTGAGCCACCCAGGCACCCCTCAGGGGTGTCTTTATATGTGTTATATGTGCCCTACTGTTGTGGCTGAACTTTTGTCCACTCATCTGCAGTGGCTCTCTTTGCCCGTTGTGGGCAGGATTTGTTCCCTGAATTGTTAGTGGGCCAGTCTGGGACCACCTTGAACTTGAACTGAGTCAGACCAGGCATTTGCCAGAGATGCAGTAGTACTGAGCTACAGGTCACTTTCCCTATGTTGTCCCCTGAGAAACTTTTGTTGGTGAGTGGGGCCTGAAGTCAGACAGATGTCTGCCTCAGCCCACTGCTGGGCCTGCAGTTGAATTGGTGTCTATGGTTATCTTCCCTTTTCTCAGGGGAAGGAATCACTTTAGAGAGGGGAAGGAGTCACTTTAGAGTGGTGCTGGCCCCTGTTGGGGCTACTTCCACAGTACCAGGCTTGTGACACTGTTTTGGATGGAATCTGGCCAAGGCAGTATTGGAGGGTGCAGGTCTGCAGGAGAACGTGGGGGTGGGGCATGCTGTCAGCAAGCTGGTGGACAGACTCTCCACCAGAGTGTTGGTACCATGCTTTTCCTCATAGATGTCCACATAAATAGCCTGGGGTGCAGGGGAAGGAAATGGGGCCCACCAGCTCTTTTGTTCTTTGAGAAGTCTCCCAAGGCACATGCTCTGAGATTAGTAGAGATTAGTAAACAAATCTCCCTCCTCTATACCTTAGGTATTTTTGAAACTACTGGTTCTATGCTGTATCTCCATGGGGCTGTTTGTTGTGTTGTCTCTTTAAGGGTAAGGACTCAGTTTCAGTTTCCTATCACCCTCCCAGCTCTCCCAGAGCCAAGCCTGTTGATTTTTAAAGTTCCAGGTGTTAAGTTCCACTGATTGTTGGGCCCCTTTGGTTTTCAAAGCCAAATGTTATAGGGATTCTTCTTCCCATGCAGATTCCCTCTGCCTGGGTTACCTGGTGTGAGAGTCTGTTACTTGCCCCTTTCCATGACCATCCCTTCCTTCCAAAGACAGCCCAACAGGTGTGTTTAGTTCCCATCCTCATCTTTTCCCTTCCTACCCCCTTCAATTTGGCCTCTTTACATTTAGCTGTGGAGAGTCTTTACTGCCAGTCTTTGGGTTGTTTTCTGGGTTATTTACACTGATGTGGCTGTTATCTGGTTGTGTCCATGGGATCAAGCGAGCTTAGGATCCTCTTACTCCACCATCTTCTCCAGAAATCTAGGTTAACACTTTTACAGTCTAGAAAAGCATTTTTCTGAGTGACTTTACCTGATCTTATTCTTCCAGTTGTGTGATCTAACACAACTCAGGACCCTGATTACAGTCCTGTAGCTACTTTTCAAGCTAACTTAAGTGTGGTCAAGACCAAATTTCTCCCCTTCAAATGATGACATTCTTATTGCACATATTGTTTTGGTTATATCTCTAGTTTGTCCTATAAAATCACTTTTTAATTTTTGTTCATTATATCTTACTTACTATGTCACCTTTCTATCAAGGCTCATTTCCTTTCAGTGGATGTCCCTGGCAAGTTTTAGCATCATTATTAGGTAATCTCTAAAACATCAGCACTACCCAATAATTGATTCTACCTGTAATCTTTGCTAAGTGCTTGGCTTTATTTCAGACAATGTTAGCTTTTGCATATATTTCTATGAGGCACATATGTTATTCACCTAATTCTAATGTTATTACATGGGTAGGGGAGGTGTTATCAAATTTTGTTTTATTTTTTTATTGTATCCTGGTTTTTAGTCTCCAATAAACATATATCATATTGCTTTAATTATAGTAATCAGTAAATGATCAATGATGATGATAATGACATATAATACTTTATATTAATCAGAGCCTTTAACATGTTGCCTAACATTAATATTATGCAGTGAAAATTATCATATCCTTTTAAAAAATGGGAAAATGGATGCAGAAAAACACAAGTGACTAATGTAATGTTATCCAATAAATTAATGGTTACACTGTTTTCCCACACATACAGGAATGTTTCTCTTTTATCTATTTATCTACTTATTTATTTATTTTTTAGCTATTGTTGTTTTTAAATTTTAATTATTTAAATTCAAGTTAGTTAACATACAGTATAGTAATGGTTTCAGGAATAGAACCCAGTGATTCATCACTGACATATAACACCCAGTGCTCATCTCAACAAGTGGTCTCTTTAATGCTCATCACCAACTTAGCTCATCCCCCCACCCACCTCCCCTTCAGCAATCCTGTTTGTTCTTTGTGTTTAAGAGTCTCTTACGGTTTGCCTCCTTCTCTGTTTTTATCTTATTTTTCCTTCCTTTCCTATGTTCATCTGTTATGTTTCTTAAATTCTACATATGAGTGAACATATGAGTGAAATCATGTGATAGTTTTCTTTCTCTGGCTTATTTCACTTAGCATAATACACTCTAGTTCCATTCACATTGTTGCAAATGGCAAGATTTCATTCTTTTTCATCAATGAGTAATATTCCATCATATCTCTCTCCCTCTCTCTGTTATATAACATATGTTATATAACATATATGTCATATGTTACACAGAATAGATGTCATGTTACATAACATATATGTCATATGTTATATACCATATATATATATCCCCAAACATCATTTTTATTCATTCATCAGTTGACAGACATTATTTGAGTTCTTACCATAATTTGGCTATTGTTGAAAGCGCTGCTATGAATATTGGGGTGTCTATGCCTCTTTGATTCATCATTTTTGTATCCTTTGGATAAATACCTACTAGTGCAATTGCTAGATCGTAGGGTAGTTCTATTTTTAGTATCTTGAGGAACCTCCACACTGTTTTCCAGAGTGGCTGGAACTTCCAGTTTGCATTCCAACCAACAGTGCAAAACTGTTCCTCTTTCTCCACACCCTCACCAACATCTGTTGTTTCCTCAGTTGTTAATTTTAACCATTCTGACAGGCATGAGGTGGTATCTCATTGTGGTTTTGATTTGCATTTCCTGGATGATGAGTGATGTTGAGCATCTTTTCATGTGTCTGTTGGCCATCTGGATGTCTTCTTTGGAAAAATGTCCATTCATGTCTTCTGACCATTTCTTCAATGGATTATTTGTTTATTAGGTGTTGAGTTTGATAAGTTTTTTATAGATTTTGGATACTAACCCTTCATCCAATATGTTGTTTGCAAATATCTTTTCTCATTCCGTCTGTTGCCTTTTAGTTTTGTTGATTGTTTCTTTTGCTGTGCAGAAGCTTTTTATCTTGATGAGGTTCCACTAGTTCATTTTTGTTTTTATTTCCATTGCCTCTGGAGACGTGTCTACTTAGAAGTTGTCGTGGCTGAGGTCAGAGAGGTTGCTGCCTGCTGTCTCCTGTAGAATTTTGATGGTTTCCTGTCTCACACTTAGGTCTTGCAACCATTTTGAGTTTATTTTTGTTTATAGTGTAAGAAAGTGGTCCAGTTTCATTTTTCTGCACATCCCTGTCTAGTTTTCCCAGAACCATTTGCTGAATAGACTTTTTTTTCCATCGGATACTGTTTTCTGCTTTGTCAAGTGTTAGTTGACCATACATCTGTGTGTCCATTTCAGGGTTCACTATTCTGTTCCATTGATATATATGTCTGTTTTTACATCAGTACCGTATTGTCTTGATGATTACAGGTTTGTAATATAGCTTAAAGTCTGGAATTGTGCTTCCTCCAGCTTTGGTTTCAGTTTTCAACATTACTTTGTCTATTCGGGGTCTTTTGTGGTTCCATACAAATTTTAGGATTGTTTTTTCTAGCTCTGTGAAGAATGCTGTTGTCATTTTTTTATTATTTTATTTTATTTTATTTTTTTA
>CM053577.1:70915560-71000560 GCA_028646485.1 Cryptoprocta ferox
CATCACTAGTTCTTAATGAATCCTCCTCAATCTTGATTAACACTGCTTTCTTTCCTAAGTGGTTGTATGCCAGATGAGTAATGATCCACTCAAGAATGTTTCCAGTGGGGCCCCTGGGTGACTCAGTCAGTTAAGCACCCAACTACAGCTCAGGTAATGATCTCATAGTTCATGGGTCCAGCCCCATGCCGGGCTTTGGGCTGACAGGTTCGGTTTCTGTGCCTTCCTCTCTCTGCCCCTTCCCTGCTCATGTTCTCTCTCTCTCTCTCTCTCTCTCTCTCTCTCAAAAATAATAAACATTAAAAAAAATGTTGCCAGAGATCTACATCAGATTGGTGGAGGGAGACAGGTAGGAAGCATCTAAAGAGTCCAGAACATGGAATGGAATGTGGAGTTGACATTAATATCAAGGACGTGAAGTTTGACTTTGGAATCTGGGCACTGCTTTTAACAAAATTGATCAAAGAAATGATTTGATATAGCCAGCTATTTCTTAAATGAGTATATACTATATGCTAATCACCTATGGTTATTTCACTTCTTACTGCAATCCTATGAGGTAAATACTAATATCTCTAGTGTAGACATGAGGAGATTGAGGCACTGAAGAGGATCAGTAGGTTCTCCAAGTTCACATGACTAGTAAGTGACAGAGCCTGCTTTAATAACTAGCAGTCTGATTGCAGAGCCCATATTTTGGCTGCTGGATTATACTACAGATAATAGAGTACACGGTCAATCACTACTATGAACAACTGCTATGTCTAAAACACTGCCCTGGAGATACTGAATAGGGACATAATTCTGCCTTCAAATTTTTTTTAGTATTTATTTATTTTTGAGACAGAGAGAGACAGAGTGTGAGCAGGGGAGGGGCAGAGAGAGTGGGAGACACAGAATCCGAAGCAGGCTCCCAGCTCTGAGCTGTCAGCACAGAGCCCTACCCGGGGCTCGAACCCACAAACTGTGAGATCATGACCTGAGCTGCAGTCGGACGCTTAACTGACTGAGCCACCCAGGCACCCCCATAATTCTGCCTTCAAAGAGCTTTTGGCCTTGCTAGGCAAAGCCAATAGGTATGCAAATAACTGAATTACAATATTGTATGATTGAATAATGAAAAAAAGAAGTTCAAGTTTCAGAAGTATTAGAGTGGAAGAAATGATTCAGTTCCACTGAATCTGGATTCAGTCTTCCAGAGGAGTTAACCTGTGATCTGGGTTTTGAGGGAAGAGCTGCTAAAATAAATAAGGAAGTTCTAAGCAGAAAGCATGACATGTAAAAACAGTATGGTTAGTCTAAGGGACAATTATATACTGTAGTATGATATTGCTGGAGATAAAGTGGGAGGGAGGAGACCGGAAAGGTAGCTGGACATATTGGCATTATGCTTCCCATGGGTGTCCTACACATTTCATGTTTACCAATTTTCATCATAACTTTTCTCTATTTTTTTTAATCATCTCATTTGGGCAAATGGTTTGCTTTACCCACCTGGGGCTACAGTTGATTTCCTTCATTTCCTTGGATTCAATGAATCTCCTTATTGGCTGACCAGACTCTATATATTCCTTTTATATTTTCTTTGTGTAGCATGAATTCTATAGCTATTTAACTGACAGGTTAGGAGAGACAGATAAGAACAGGTAATTACTCTGCAGTGAAATTGGGCAATCTTAGAGATATGTCCCTGGCACGGTGTAGCAAGAATCAACATGTGTTCAACTCCATTTCAGTAGGAGGCAACAAAACTGAGTTTTGAAGGATTATCAGGTATTCCAAGCAGAGGAAACAGCATGTATTTTACAGAGGCATGAAGAACAGCTTGTAGGAGAAGCATGAACTGGTTTAACCAGAGTGTAAAGTGTACCAAGATAAATGATGAGCCTGACCGTATAAGCGAATACCCAAAAAGGAAGGTTATGGTTTCCATACCAAGGAGTTCGAGTTTTTCTGGTAAGTAATTGAGTCGCTGATGAGTTTTAAGAAGCAGAGTAACATGATTAGAGCTTCATTTTAGCAATTGCCTCTGGCAGCATCAGAGGGTGAATTCAAAGCAGAGAGAGATCAGTCAAAATAACTACTGCAAACGACAAATTGAAGGGCAATTTGGCAACATCTGTCAGCATTGAAAATCTTCGTACCTTTTGACTCAGCAATTCTATCCACTTGGAGGAATTCATCCTATGGCTACACTTGCACATGTATAGAAGGCTATATACAAGGTTATTTATGGCACTTAAATGCTTAATAGTTATCCAGAAAATGAAATAATTTAATGCTAAAAAAACATTTTATGTATTGATATAAAATTATCTCCAAAAGTTAATTGGAGATATTAATTGGAGATAAAGTTAATATTAAATTACAAAAAAAAAATTGTAGAACAACATGTAGTGTATGCCATCATATAAGTAAAAATGAAAAAAGTATTTTATGATTTTAGTATACATACAGTACATAAAAAAACAGCATATGCATAAAATATCTCTGGAAAGAAACACTAGAAACTGATAATAACATTAATTGCTCTGGAGAGGTGAACCAGGTGGAGAAATAGGAATGGGAACAGACATTTCACTAGAACTTTAGAATCTGGAACCATGTGAGTGTATTCCCATTCCTAAATAAATAAATGCAATATTAATTGAAAGGAGAAGATTTAGTAAGAGATAAAGAGGGGCTCTGAATGAAGACATTGGCAATTACAGGTGGAAAAAAGGGATAGAAAAGGAAAATGTTAAGGAAATAGAAACTAAATACTTTTATGACTGTTTAGAGATAGCATGTAAGAGAGTTTATAAAAACTCCAGTTATAATAACTGGGAAACTGAGTGACCATATTAATGCCACTTATCAAGATAATGAAGACAAAGAGAATAACAAGTTTAAGGGAGAGGAAATAAGCACAACTGTGGACATATTATGTCTGAAGTATTGCAGGACCACATATCCAGCTGCCTACTAGGTAACTTATTCATCCAATCAACTATGCTAACCACTGAGATCATACGCATGAAAGTGGACCTGTCCAGGAGGTATTAGACTATATGATCTAAAGTTCAAAAAAGGAGTCTAGATAAAAGATATGGCAACAGATTTTCAAGTCATTAAAACATACATAGTTGACATGGGCTGAATTGTGTCCCCCAAAATTTATATGTTGAAGTCCTAACCTCTAGTACCTCAGAACATTTAGAGATAAGATTTTAACAGAGATATTAAGTTACAATAAGGTCTAGAGTGGGCCCTAATCCAATATTATTGGTGTCCTTTTTAGAAGAGAAAACAGACACAGACAGAAAAAGAGAGGAGACAGTATATAGACATAGGGATAAGACAGCCATACACACCTGGAACAGAATCTTCTTTCATAGCCCTCAAGAAAATGTCAATGCTGCCAACACCTTGACATTTTATTTCTCACAATGAGAAAATAAATTTCTGTCATTAAGCCATCCAGTCTGTGGTACTTTGTGATGGCAGCCCTAACAAACTTATATAGAAATTGTAGGCAATAGAAGCCATAAGCATGGCTTTTATTTTTATTTTTTTATTACAAATCATAGAGGATTCTAGGAAATGGCAACAGAAGCAACATAGTTTTGGGATCTACCCAAATCTCACCATAGAAATAGATAAAGCAATTATGGTAGCTATATTAAAAAAAAAACCCATGAACAATATGGAAAAAAACTAGGGTAAAGGTAGCCCTACAAAACACAAAGTGTGGGCATAAAAAACAACGACAAGAGCTGCACAGTACCAGTAACAGAAGGAAGTAAAGAGAAGCAAAAAATAGCTGATTGACCTGAGAATCAAAAAAAAAAAAAAAACACCCAAAACCAAAACCAAAAAACCCAACAGGTGTTCACTGAAAAGTTCAAGGGGTCAATTTAAGAATAGCAGCTGAAACTAGTAAGGATTTTGCACACTCTCACATCAGGGGTCAATATTAAGGTCTGAAGAGGATGAAGCAGTCGTCAACCATATATCTCTCAAAACTAATAAAGTAAAGGATCTCTCAAGTATAGCCCTATACTGAAGAGAAATGTCTGAGGTAAGATCCAAATTGAGCAGCATAGTGACAGTAGAGATAAAGAAAAGAGAAGATTCAGGTAAAAACTGGAGAGGGGAATAGAATACAGAGAACTTTAGTGTAGCTCAAAGTTAACTTGTTATCAGTTCAAAATAGGTTATTATAAATATAAGATGTATGTAAGCTCCATGGTAACCAAAAAGCAAAAATCTACAGTAGATACACAGAAGATGAAAAGAAAGGAATCAAATCACATCACTACTGAAAATCTTCAAATCACAAAAAAGTAGTGCAAGAGGATCAAAGGAATTAGCAAAAAACCTAGAAATCAATTAATAAAATAACAATAGTAAGTCTATAGCTATCAATAATTACTTTCAGGCCACCTGGATGGCTCAATTGGTTGAGCACCCAACTTTTGATTTCGGCTCAGGTCATGATTCCAGGGTTGTTGGATCAAGCCTCACATCAGGCTCCACGTTGAGCATGGAGTCTGCTTGGGATTCCTCTCTCCCTCCCTCTCTCTCTCCTTCTGCTTCTCTCCTCCACTTACATGCTCTCTCTCTCTCTCTCTCTCTCTAAAGTAAATTAGATCTACTAAATGAGATCTATCTAATTAGATAATTAGGTTAGTAAAATAAATTAATAATAATAATAATTACTTTCCATGTAAATGGATTGAATCCTCCAATCAAAAGATATAGACTGGTTGAAAAAAAAAAAAAGACCCAACTATAAGCTGCCTACAAGAGAGTCACTTCAATTTTAAAGACACACTTATGGGACGCCTGGGTGGCTCAGTCGGTTGAGCGTCCGACTTCGGCTCAGGTCATGATCTCACGGCTCCTGGGTTTGAGCCCCGCATCAGGCTCTGTGCTGACCACTAGCTCAGAGCCTGGAGCCTGCTTCAGATTCTGTGTCTCTTTCTCTCTTTGCCCCTCCCCTGTTCATGCTCTGTCTCTCTCTGTCTCTCAAAAATAAATAAATGTAAAAAAAAATTTTTTTAAAAGACACACTTAGACCAAAGTTAAAGAGATAGAAAAAAGATATTCTAATGGAAACCAAAAGAAAGCAGGAGTGACTATACTTATATCAGATAAAATACACTTCAAGCCAAAGACCGTAAGAAGAGACAAAGAATTTCATTATATAATGATAAAGGGGTCAATCCAACAAAAGGATATTATAATGGTAAGTACTTACGTGCCCAGCATTAAATTTACCCTTACCCAAATATATAAAGCAACTATTGACAGATCTGAATGAAGAAATAGACAGCAACAATAGTATGGGACTGCAATATCCCGTTTTCAAAAATGGATAGATAATACAGAATATCAATAAGAAAACACTGAATTTAAACTACATGTTAGACCAGATGGACTTAACAGACATTTACAAAACATTCAATCTAAAAGCAGAATTCTACTCAAGCACCCATAGAACATTCTCTAGGAGAGATCATATGTTATGATACAAAACAAGTCATAATAAATTTAAGAAGGCTGGAATCATATCAAGCATCTTTTCCAACTTAAATGTTTTGTGACTAAAAATTAATTACAAGAAGAAAACCAAAACATTCACAAATATGTGAAGATTAAAAAGCAGTCCTCTGAACAACCAATGAGTCAAAAAAATAAAAGAGAAATCACAAAATGTTTTAAGAGAAATAAAAATGAAAATATGGGGTGCCTGGGTGGCTCAGCCAGTTAAGCATCCAACTCTTAATCTCAGCTCAGGTCATGATCTCATGGTTTGTGGGTTCAAACCCTGTGTCTGGCTCTGCAGTAGGGAGCCTGCTTTGGATTCTCTCTATTCCTCTCTCTGACCCTCCTCTGTTCATGCTCTCTCTCTCAAAAATAAATAAACATTTAAAAATTATTTTAAAAATACAAAATGAAAATGAAAATACTACATACTGAAAGTTAAGGGATGTGACAAAATTATTTCTAATAGGAAAGTTTATAGCACTAAAATTACATTAAGAAAAAAATAGATTTCAAATAAACAACCTAAAGTTATACCTAGAGGACCAAGAAAAAGAACAACTAAGCAAAAGAGGAAGAAAGGAAATAACAAAAGAATTCAGAGAGGAAATAATTAAAATTGAAACTAAAAGGACAATAGATTATCGATGAAACTAAGAGCTAGTTTTCTGAAAAGGTAAAAAAAAACATTTAATTGGATTTCCAGGAAAAAAAAAAGATGATTCAAATAAGTAAAATTGTAAATAAAGAGGAGACATTACAATTGATGCCACAGAAATACAAAATGATCATAAGAGACTACCATGAACAATTAAAGGCCAACAAATTGGACCACCTAGAAAAAAATGGATGAATTCCTAGAAACAAACAACCTACCAAGACTAAGTCAAAAAGAAACAGGAAATCTGAACAGGCTTATTATTAGTAGGGAGTCTGAATCAGTAATCAAAAATCTCCTAAAAAAGTCCGGGACCAGATGGCTTAATTAGTGAATTCTACCACATTTAAGGATTCTACTAATCCTTCTCAAACTCTTCCAAAAAGTTGAAGAAAAAGGAACACTTTCAAACTCATTTTATGAAGCCAGCATAATCCAGATACCAAAGCAAGATGAGGACACTACAAGAAAAGACAATTACAGGCCAATATCCTTGATGAAAACAGATGCAAAAATTCTCAACAAAATATTAGCAAACCAGGGGCACCTTGCTGGCTTAGTCAGTAGAACATGCCACTCTTAATCTTGGGGGTGTGAGTTCAAACCCCACACTCAGCACAGAGATTACTTAAAAAAAATTAGGAAACCAAATTTGGCAATACATTGAAAGAATCATAAACCTTGATCAAAGTGGGATTTATTACAGAAATGCAAGTATGTTTCAACATTCACAAATCAATGTGATACACATACAAAATGAAAATTATAAATTATATGATTATCTCAATAAATACAGAAAAGCTTTTTACAACATTCAACATGCACTCATAATAAAAAAAAAAACTCTCAACAAACTGGGTCTAGAGGGAATGTACCTCAATATAATAAAGGGCATATATGACAAGCCCACAGCTAACATCACTGAACTCAATGGTGAAACGCTAAAGCTTTTCCTCTAGGAACGGGAACAAGACAAGGATGTTCACTCTTGCCACTTCTATTTAATACAGTACTGTAAGTCCTAATCACAGCAATTAGTCAAAAACAACAAATAAAAGTCATCCAAATTAGAAAAGAAAAAGTAAAATTGTCTCTATATGCAATGATATTATATAAATAAAGACTCTCCAAAAAAGCTTAGAACTAATAAAAGAGTTCAGTAATGTTTCAGGATATAAAATGAATATGCAAAAATCAGTTGCATTTCTATACACTAACAACAAAATATCAAAAAGAGAAACCAAGAAAATAACTCCATTTACAGTAGTATCAAAAAAGAATAAAATATTTAGGAACAAATTTAACCAAGGAGGTAAGAGATCTGTATACTGAAGACTATAATATGTTAATGAAAGAATCTGAAGAAGACCCATATAAATAGAAAGATACTCTATGCTCATAGATTGGAAGAACTAATGTTGTTAAAATGTCCACCTATGCAAATTCAATGCAATGCCTATCAAAATTCCAATGGTTTTATTCACAGAAATCAAACCAAACAATCCTAAAATTTGTATAGAACCAAAAGACACTGAATAGCCAAAGACATCTGAAAAATAAGAACAAAGCTGGAAGTATCACACTTCTTGATTTCCAACTATATTACAAAGCTACAATAATCAAAACAGTACAGTATTGGCATAAAAACAGACATATAGATAAATGGAAATGAATACAGAGCCCAAAAATAAACCACACATGTATGGTCAATTAATTTATAATGAAGGATACATGAATATACAATAGGAAAAGACAGTCCCTTCATCAATGATGCTGAGAAAACTGGAGAGACACATGTAAAAGAATGAAACTGGACCACTATGTCACATCATACACACAAATCAGCTCAAATTGGATTAAAGACTTGAATGTAAGACCTGAGACAGTAAAACTCTTAGAAGAAAACATAGTGGGCAAATCCTTGACATTGGTCTTGACAGTGACTTTTTGGATTTGACAACAAAAACAAAGGCAACAAAAGCAAAAATGAAGAAGTGAGACCACATCAAACTTAAAAGCTTCTGTATAGCAAAGGAAACCACCCATAAAATGAAAAGGCAGCTTAATGGGAGAAAATATTTTCAAATCATATATCTAATAAGGGGTTAATGACCAAAATATATAAAGAACTGGAACAAATCAACAACAAAAAAATATGATGAAAAAATGGACAGAGAATCTGAACAGGTATTTTTCCAAAGAAGACATACACATGGCCAACATCTCAACATCACTAATTATCACAGAGATGCAAATCAAAATCACAGTAAGATATTACTTCCCATTTGTCAGAATGCCTATAATCAAAAGACAAGATATAACAAGTATTGGCATGGATGTGGAGAAAAGGGAATGCTTGTGTACTGTTGGTGGGAATGTAAATTGGTGCAGCCACTATGGGAAACAATATAGAGATAACTAAAAAAATTAGAAATAGAACTGCCATATGATCCAGCAATATTTATATACTTCTGGGTATATATTCAAAGGAAATGAAAACAGGATATTTTCTGCACTTCTGTGTTCATTGCAGCATTACTCACAATAGCCCACATACGGAAACAACCTAAGTGTTCATCAACAGATAAATGGATAAAGGTGTGGTATATGTATATGCAATAGACTATTATTCAGCAATGATATAAAAGGAAATCCTGCCTTGGGGGACAATATGAGTTGACCTTGGGGGTATTAAGCTAGGTGAAATAAGTCAGACAGAGAATGACAAGCACTATATAATAGCACTTATATGTGTAATCTGAAAGAGCTGAACTATATAACAAAGACTAGAACAGTGGTTACCAGGATCTGAGGAGTGGGAACCATGGGGAAATGTTGGTCAAAGAATACAAATTTCCAGTTACAGAAAGAATAAGTTCTGGGGATCTAATGTACAGCATGGTGACTATAATTAACACTACTGTACTATAGGAGCACCTGGGTGGCTCAGTCAGTTAGGTGTCCAACTCTTGATTTCAGGTCAGCTTGTGAGCTCATGGTCACGGGATCAAGCCCTGCATTGGGCTCTGCGCTGGGTGTGGAGAATGCCAATTTTATTTTATATTAACTCTTCCCTCTGTCTTAGGATTTCACACCAACTGTAATCTTTGTTTAGAGCAATTTCCCCGTACATTCTGCATGAAAGGACCCTTTGCTCTGTAGAATCCATTTTCTATTAAAGTGAATCATCCTGTTTTATATTCATTCTAATAATTATCATTATCTGAAAATACCTTGCTTAATTCCCTTTTGCTGACTGTGTCTTCCATTAAAACAAAAGCTCTTTGAGAGGAAGAACTTGTCTAAGTTGGTCACTGCCACAACCCCTGCTCCTAGAATGGTGCCTGGCACATAGCAGTTACTCAATAAATTAAATCACTTAGAAATAATAAATAGTATGAGAAGGGAAGAAAACCAAAGACAAAACCATGGGGAGCACCTACATTGAAGAGACAAGTAAAGAAAGAGAAAGCAGTGGAGAAATCTTCTGAATAAAGAAGGTGTTCCAGAAGCCAGACAGGAAAGTGTCCTGGTCAATTTGGTTCTTGAATCCTTATATCATTTACTGCTTATAGTTTAGAACTTGTTCCTTGGGCATAATGTTTGATATTCTTCAGCTAGTACTGACTTCTGGTCTCCCCCTGCTCCAATTAATTAATCCTCTTGAATTGAGAAGCTTCCAACTGCTTCAGGAAAAGCTCATCCAACCCAACCCCCTGAGGCTTCACCCTTCAGACAGCGCTTTGCACCTGGAATTCCTGCCAGATGCATCTCAGGAATGTGGACTAACTAGAAACAAACTGATTGTATGGTAAATGACACAGAAGCAATTTCTCAGATGCCTCCATAATCATTATCACTGAAACAAATCACCAAGGGTAAAGACTAAAGGTAAGAGTTGGAAAAAGAATTGTACACATAGAAAGAAGAACTCAAAGAAGAAATTGGAAGTGACAATTTAACTAAGAAATATTTGCTGAAGAATTAGAAATGCTAAGTACAAACAGAAACTGAAATGAGGAATGATAAGATCTGAAGCATAATGTCCTCAAACTGTCATAGTTATCAAATTCATACTTAACAAAAATATATACTTCAATAAGGAAGAATTAGAATTCTAAGGAAGAAATCATGAAAATAATGACAAAGAGATCTATACAAAAGCAAAAACAGAAATGATCAGGAAACATAATATTGTGCAGACACATAACAGGATAATCTATTGATATATTAATTTGCTCTCTCAGCTGAAAGTATTTTTCTCTCCTCTATTCTAGTTAGGTAGCCATAAAAACTTTGAATTGGCTTTTAGGAAACCATCTCAACTCTGACCTTTCCAAAAAGCTAAGTCTTCTCTGAGAGCGAGACATGGAGACTAATGCTTTAAGTGAGCATTATTAGACACTCATTTAAGTGAGCAATATTAGGCAATATTAGACAAACCAAAGGACTGGAGGAGATTCTCTAAGACAAAGAAAGAGATAGGTTTGGAAGTGAAATTAAACATGGAAGAGAGTCAGCCCCACAAGGATAAAGGATAAAGGATTGCATGTGAAATCATTCTAACGATATACTTACAGAAAAAAATAAACACGAAGCACCACAAAGTTGAGAGCAACAGTAAAGTTCTTTTCAAGAAAACCTGTGGTCACTGTGAGAGGTACCTGATGCATCTCAAAGAATACTTGACTTAAACTAGAGGACCACCTTCACAAAAGCTTCATTGAGTAGCAGAAGAAACTCCAGTGACACTGCCAACACTTTGGATTAACCATTCCCTCCCACAGGGTGATGATAAGACTGACATCCTTGTATAAACTAACAGAATGGGGAAGAAGATTCTAGAGGTGAGTGCCATGCTACAAGTGGAGGCTTAAAGCACATTTGAGTCTTAGAGAAATTACAGAATGTGACATTCTTCACATGCCAATATTTTGGACTAAAATTCATAACCATCACAGACATTTAGATAAAAAAAAGTTAGGAACACCTGGGTGGCTCAGTCAGTTAAGCAAACGACTCTTGATTTTGGTTCAGGTCATGATCTCACTGTTTGTGGGACTGAGCCCCACATCACTTCTGCACTGACAACATGGAGCCTACTTGGGATTCTCTCCCTCCTCTCTCTCTTCCCCTCCCCTGCTCATGCTCTTGCTCTCTCTCAAAATAAATAAACTTAAAAAAAATAAAGAAGCTGGAGGAATTCCAATGAAAACAGCACAAGAGATGGCAGAGTTTTAAAAGAAGAAGAATAAAAGGCAAATGTTACAGTAGCAATGGGAAAGAAAGAATAATAGAAGTGAAACAAATCATATCCATTAGGGTCCTCCAGGAAAACCAAACCAATAGGAAGTACAGGAGATAGATAGATAGATAGATAGATAGATGAAGATAGATATATCTATATCTGTCTATACACACACATATACACACACACACACACACACACACACAGAGGGGGAGAGAGAGCTACAGAGTGGGCAAGTAGGCTGGAGACCCAGGGGAGTTGTAGTTTAGCCCAAACGCAGTTCTGCTGGCAGAATTGGCAGAATTCCTTTTTGCTCTGGAGAGGTCAGTTTTTGTTCTATTAAGGCATTCAACTGATTGGGTAAGACTTACCCACATTATAGAATGTAATTTGTTTTACTCAAAGTCCACTGATGTAAATGTTAATCTCATCCAAAAAATACTTTCACAGAAACTTCCAAAAGAATGTTTGATGAAACATATGGGCACTGTGGCCCAGCCAAGTTGACACATAAAATTAACTGTCATATCATATATCCCCTGAATGCCAGGGCAATTTCCATTTATCTATATAAGAGACCTTCAGTTGTTAATACTTGAGAATCTACTTTAGAGATCACTTGCTATGTAAAACAGAAGAAAGTGTGTTAGGTTATTGCAAATATTTTGAAGCAATAGATACATCTATACTTAAGGTTCTAATGCAAAAAGTTAAAGGAGGAAAAACTTTCAAATAGTGGTAAAATCTGAAAGCTGATTCTAAAAGGATATATCATATAAGGAGTTTGTGTGAATTATTTTATTTTTCCTAAAATGGAGAACAAGGGGCAAGAAAGTAGTCAGGGGATCATAGACTGGCACAATAAAGATAATTCTCTCCCATCTCACTCTTTCACCAAAAGCTAACATGGCCCTCTCTTCTCCTTCTCAGCATCTAGAACCTAAGAGTCAGAAGAAATGAAACTAACCCATTGTACTCTACCAAGGTGGCCCCACAACTGATATTTAAGGGCCTAAAAACATTCTCTGTTGGGTATAATGAGCCTCAACTAAGTCCCCAACAAGTGCAGGCCTTGAAACATGGCAAAAATTTGACATATTAAAAAACACAGTGTGACTTTCACTGGCATTATCCTACATCTTTGTTCTACTGAACGACTGTAGACTGAGCCAGTAAACTGCGTCTTACTGCGTGAAATACTCTAAAAACATCTCCATCAGATTTGTCTCCACACAGCTTCCTTGAACTGCCAAAAAGGTATAGATTATACTATTGTTCTTCAGTTTTTCAATCCACATTT
This sequence comes from Cryptoprocta ferox, assembly GCA_028646485.1. Lineage (NCBI taxonomy): Eukaryota > Metazoa > Chordata > Mammalia > Carnivora > Eupleridae > Cryptoprocta > Cryptoprocta ferox. The sequence continues at coordinate 70,928,296 of CM053577.1, forward strand.
TAGATTGCTCAAGCAGATCCACTAATTCTTATCAGAATGATATGTATGTGTTAAAGATCTTTATCTTCGGAGCATGCAGTATATATATATACGTAAGTTCTATTCATAATGTATATCATGGTTAATGAATCTTTTAATTTAATCAAACTCTTTCCAAATAAGTTGATTTCCAAAGTGTCTTTCTTATAAGGCTATCTCTCATTTTCTATTCTTATACATAAATATATCTCACAAATAAACTCTGAGTATCTTTCCAATTCAATACCCTTACTGTATAATCATTTTTACAAAGTTGACAAAGCTCTAATTATCTACACAATATGAGTTAGGAAAATTCCTTCTCTGACAAGGCTTTAAATAAGATTTCTGAGGGGCACATGGGTGGCTCAGTTGGTTAAGTGTCTGACTTCAGCTCAGGTCATGATCTCACGGTTCATGAGTTTGAGCCCTGCGTCAGGCTCTGTGCTGACAGCTCAGAGCCTGGAGCCTGCTTTGGATTCTGTCTCCTTCTCTCTCTGCCCCTCCCAAAACGTGTACTCTGTCTCTCTCTCTCTCAAAAATAAATAAAACATAAAAATTTTTAAATAAAAAATAAAATAAATAAAATAAAAATAAGATTTCTGAGATAAAGGCTTTTGATCCATGGCCTTGCCCTGCTATAGTACATGTACTTCAGGTTCTTCCATACACCTGAAATACACCATTCATAACAGCACAGCAAAGTGCTAGTGTAAGGATAGCAAAGTAAAAATGTACATCTAGGAAGCCATATGCTGTAGCCGAATCCCAACTCTAATTGCTCAACCATTCATGATATTCATGACATTTAATATTTGGTACCTTATGTACATACAAAATATAGTCAATCATTACAACGGTTATATGATAAAAGATAACTGACAAAACTTAGTAGTGTGCTGGGAAATTACTTTAACAAGATACAAAAATATAGCCATGATTTCATCCTTTTGATCTTGAAGAAATCTATATTAGCTTTTTGTCACCTAACTATTTATCATTTAGAGAATCATTAAATTCTCTAAAACCAGAGTTTAAAATCATAACACATGATTGTGTATTATAAAGCTAAAGGATAAAAGGGTTGACATAACATCTTTCAAACCTGACTTTGAAAATTTAGGATTCTAGGACTTATGTCCCTGAAGTTATCATAAAATGATAGCTAAGAGCAATTGTATGAATTTACTGACAAGATATAAAATTCAGTTATTATAATTTCCAATCAGGTTCTAGGCAATCATTTGTTTGTAGCCATTCTAAACCGGGCTTAAGAATTATCTGAACATCTTATTTAATACTGACTATAATGTATTTGTGAGGAACTACTGCATTAGAATGGGCAGTTGTAATGTGCTTCTCACAGATGCACTGAAAGACAGCTTTCATTTAAACAGTGTTACATAATCTTGGAGGATGAGGTTAAAAAAAGAAAAAAGAAATAAAAGTAAGAAAAGGTAGAGAGATCCTAGCCACCAAGTAAAGCTGGTATGCAGAAACCAAAATATTAATTCCCTTTGGCAAAGTTGACAAGACTAGAATATCCTTTATTATACACATGAGTACATGTGTACTTTTAAGTGTACTTAATCCTACTTCATTAAACCAGGATTTTATAGGTAAAAATTATTCAGGGTCCCAACAGAAAACATATGGAAAATCTGAGAAAAGTTCAATAAGCTTTACAAGATGGGCAAAATGTAGGAAAACCAAAAAGAATAGTATCCGGGGACTAGTTGCACTTTATTACCCAGGAGTCTGAAGGGACAAGGGAAGAAAGAGAAGGGTGAAGTGGGCCACTTTAAAAGAAGCTACCCCTTTAGCAGAGGCTAACAGAAACCGCTCTTCCCTCTGATTTCCTACTGGGGTTCCTAATTGGATCAAACCTATGGGAAACCAGAGAACAAGGAATTCATTGATGCAATCCATTTACATCAGCTTCCCAGAGCATAGAGCAGTTGGAGAAGGTTGAGGAGTGGCTCTAGAATGGGAAATGTAAGATAGTTAGCATAACAGATTTTTTTTTAATGAGATAAAGTGAGGTTTATATATCCCTTTGGCCCATGAAAGAGCTTCAAGGAGTTTAAAAATTAGTAGAAGCAGGTTGTCATAGATTGTTATAGTAATGGCCCTGGCAAATCACACCTCTCAGTATTCCCCTTTCTCAGGATCCACATCCTTGTTCACCACCCCTCCCATATTGACCCTGGGCTTGGGCATACGACTTGATACGAACAACAGAACATCAACATACATAATGCAAGCAAAACGTTAATAGGTGACCTCTTGGAATACTGCCCTGACAGGTCTAGGCCATGAAGATGCCCAGAATGAAATACCATGTAGAAAGAGAAGCCCAGCTGTCCCGGTTGTCCCAGCTGAGCCTTGCCCCCAGCAGATTGCCTCAGCATAAGTAAGCCCATTCAGAAAAACTGCCCAGTCAACCCACAGAATCATGAGAAATAGAAATTGTTTTTGTTGTAAGCAATGAGTTTGGGGTGATTTATTATGAAGCAATAGGTAACTGAACACAACTGACTTGACTGAGGAATGGCTAAACTCCAGTGCTACAAGAATCAATCATGTTCAAATGATATTCTTACAACCCAATTCTCTCTGCCTCTACTCCATAACCCTCTGTGTATTGACTTAATTCTTACAGAGGTTCTCCTCTTGTGGTCAAAAGATGGTTATAGCAGGATGTGAAGAAAAAGGAACCCTCATGCACTGTTAGTGAGAATGTAAATTGGTGTAGCCACTGCAGAAAACAGTGTGGCAGCTCCTCAAAAAATTAAAAATAGAAATACCATATGGTCCTGTAATTCCACTACTAGGTATTTACCCAAAGAAAACAAAAACACTAATTCAAAAAAATATATGCACCCCAATTTATTGTGGTATTCTTTACAATAGCCAAGATATGGAAGCAACCCAAGTGTCCATCAATAGATGGATAAAGAAAATATGATACACACACACACACACGCACACACACGCACACACACGCGCGCGCGCACACACACACACACAATGGAATTTTACTCAGCCATTAAAAAAGAATGAGATCTTTCCATTTGTGACAACATGGATGGACCCACAAGGTATTATGCTAAGTAAAAGCATAATTTCTCTAGTCAGAGAAAGACAAATACCACACAATTTCACTTATAATGTGGAATTTATAAAACAAAATAAATGAACAAACAAACAAAAAGCAGAAACAGACCCATAAATACAGAGAATAAACTGATGGTTGCCAGAGGGGAGGAAGTTGAGAGATGGGCCAAATGGGTGGAATGGAAGTACAGGCTTCCAGTTATGGAATGAATAAGTCATGGGGATGAAAGGTACCGCACAGGGAATACAGTCTATGCTACTATAATAGTGTATGATGACAGATGGTAGCTACATTTGTAGTGAGCATAGCATAATGTATAGACTTGTTGTATCACTATGTTGTACACCTGAAACTAATATAACATTGTGTGTCAACTATACTTCAATTTTAAAAAAGATCATTGGGGCACCTGGGTGGCTCTGTCAGTTAAGTGTCATTGTGTATGGGATGTCTCCAAACATCTTAAACTTTAAATGTCCCAAACTGAACCACCTATGGAAAAGAGGCCTGGAGGTGGAGTGCTCCACTTGCTCTTTGTTATAGCTCCCAAATCTTATCCCCACTCTTCTCCTGCCAAAGCTCCCTAATCTTTGAAGTAGGACAACAGATTTTAACACTAGCTGCTTCTCCTTGTTACTGTCATCCTTCAAACCTCTGCATCACATCTCATTTACTGATGACTCTACCACCTGTTTCACAGTCTTTATCCCCAGCACTACTCCTATCAATTATAGTGCTGTCAACATCCACAGTAATGATTCACCTAACACTTTACATTCTCTGTTTCTCAACCTCCTTCCCTCCAAGATCATTCCATTCTTCCAGCTCAACCACCCACTCACATGGTAATACTGTTGACTCTGTCTTTATCAACAACTATACTACCTCCAAAATCTCAAATTCCAGAACCCTATTCTCTAATGCTTCCATTTCCTATCATTTCTACTCTTCCCACTGCAGCTCTTCCTTGGGCTTAATGAAATTCCAGTCTGTAGACACCATCACTTCCTCATCACAAATTATCTCCTATCCAGTTTATATTTCCTTGCTTATTGTTCAAGTCATTTTCTTGCAAACATTCTTAACTCTTCTAGTTCTTTGTTCCTTAATTATCTTGCCTGGCAAAACTTTAACCCTAACTAGTCCTACCTACTCCATACCTGCACCCAAGTGTCTAAATATTTCTAGTAAAGGGGGCACCTTGGTGGCTCAGTTGGTTAAGCATCCAACTTTGGCTCAGGTAATGATCTTGCAGTTCACAAGTTCAAACCCTGCATCAGGCTCTGTGCTGACAGCTCAGAGCCTGAAGCCTGCTTCAGATTCTGTGTCTCCCTCTCGTTCTCTCTGCCCCTCCCCCACTCATCCTCAGCCCTCTCTCTCTCTCAAAAATTAATAAAAACATTTAAAAATAAATATTTCTAGAAAAGGAAAGCTTAAAAATTTATTCATAATAAATTTATGGCCATAAATGTCATGGGCACACATGACCCTGCCAACCAATCCTACTCCACTTCTCTGGTCTGCATTTTTTACTCTGTATACTGACAATTTCACATATCCTTTCTCCTAAACCTCTTATACCCCATTATTTCCATTATAAGTTGATAACCTTGCCTCATGATTATTTGAGAAAATACAATGAGTTGGACCTGCATTATCTGTACCTACACTTCCTGCTGTGGAGCAAGTGATATATTTATTGCTTACCACCTGAAGCAGCAGCCCCAAAATGCTAACCACTGCATGATTTGTAGGTGTCAGGGTCACCAAAAAACATGACTCACACAAGCACTGGATGTAACACTTTACTCACACAAGAAGATCAGCAAGATCAGCCTCAATAGTAAGCATCAGTCTCCCATGGCCAGCACATCTCACCCCACAGCTGATGCATGGAGATGATCTACCTATACCCCTCCTGTGATGCAAGTGAAGGATCCCCATCTCTCCCTGCCAGGAACAGATATAGTAGTGGAGTTGTCCATGTGCCCTATGATGCACACACTTTAAGCAGAGCAAAGAAGTACATATCAAATCTGGAATAGGGAAAGACTCCCAAACAATTCTGTATGCCCAACACAGGGTGTGAGGACTCCTTATCTCCATGTAAGGAAATGAACCAGGTCCAAAGAACTGTTATGCAGCCACACAAGGGTCAACAGACTGTGCATGACTGCCTTTCCCAATAGTCCACTGTCCAACCATAGTTCAGCTACTTAAATAGCAGATAGATAAAGTGCATAAAATCTGGTAGGACCACTGTCTGCTCCAAATTTAGAGATGGAGCTGAGTCTAATGGGGCCCTTGAACAATCTAGATGGATGCAGTTTGCCCACAAAGACCTGTCCTTTTGAGATAGCACTTCATCAGGATCACTAGGAGAACTAGACCTAGGATGATGATCAAGCCTACCTTTGAGGACTGTCTCTAATTAGGAGCCCCAAGGGCCTGGAATAAACCAACTAAGGAGTCTGGTGGGGTACTGCAGGTAGATAGTCAATAATCATCCCACCTGAGCATGGATGTTCTTTAGTTTTTATCTTATCTGAATTATTGATATATACACAAAAGTTATTGGCTGTGGGGAATAAGCTTAGGAATTCCCTGAGCTTGCACTGATGGGTTAACAAAGCATAAAGAATTAGAAAGCCATAGGATGTACACACCCAAGTTTGGGTAAACAAGATTAGGTAAATAAGATGAGGTAAACAGGGCAAAGGACCCCAGTATAGGACAAAAGGGACAAAGGCCCCCAATATAAGACAAAGGCATAACAATAAGGTATCTCAGGATGAAAGCATCCAAGATGAGGTAAACAAGATTAGGTATTCAGGGGGGAAATGACGCCCCCCCCAACTTAGTACAATAGCAGAAAGCTGCTTTCACAGGAAGGAAGGACCAAATTCAGTAAACAGGTAAATAGGGCTATGGTGGAGCTAATTAGACAAAGAAAGGTGCTTTGTTGCTGACCCTGAGATAGCAAGCTCTGTCTTTCTTGTCCCCTAGGCCAGTTTAGGTAAACAGCAGTGGGGTCTCACTTCTGCTGTAAACAACCTTTGGCCCAGCACCAGGATTTTGGTTTGTATTGACCCAAATCCCTAACACCGCATATCTTCAAAACCCCCTTTCCTTCACGCACATGAGTTAATGTTCACGATTTCATAGTCTCTTTGTGCACGTCCATCACCACGTTTCTAAGCCTTCTGATCCTAATAAAAATGGAGCAAGGACCCTTACTCTGGACTCTTGTCTCTTCCGGGACATTAGCCTCTCTTGCATTTTTAATCCTGCATCCTGCATTCTTGCTGGACAAGACAGAATGCCAGACCCAGAGTCTAAGACAGTTGGCAATAATACAAATGCCTCACTGTTCTACCAACAGATAATCAAGGCTATTCAGTTATCCATTACTACCTTAGCTAGTGACTTTGTTGAGTCTTGTTGGTTTTGGATGGCTTGGAGGTCTGAGTCATTTTGTACCAGCCAGGCTGTCACAATGGGAATATGGAACTAGGGCCTTAACCTCTAATTTAGAGGTACTTCTCCTACCACATAGCATGGGTGGAAGTCTTCTGTAGGAATCTCATTATTTTTGTTTTATCTATCCAGTTTTACCAATCAAAGCCATATTGCTCTGCAGATCAACCCTATTCTCCTTTTTTCCCCCTTTGTAATCTCTTGAATTCTCCTTTTGGCCCTCTGGGCATGGCTTCCCTTGTCTGTTTTCTATCTGTTCTGCCCAAATTGTTGGAAACCACTGAAATCATTTTATTGTTTTTATTCCAAGCAAGACTTTTCAGTGGAGCTTTTCCATTGCTTCCCTCACAGTCATTTCAGGGACAACAGTAGTGATAGTGAGATCTCCACTGGGAAGGGTCCTGTTGCATGAAGCCCTCCAAAACATCATCCATGTTCCCAGACAGAGTCACATAATCAGTTTTCTATGGCTTTTACTTGAAATGCAGTTATGGCTTTATGAATGGCTTTCCAGGGGTCTTAGTCTTAGGGAAGTCCTCACAATTAAGAATACTGTTCTCATACTCCTTGCAGTCTAGATCAAGAGTGACATGGACTGAAGGGAACCTAAGTGACTCAGTCGGTTGAGTGTCCGACTTCAGCTCAGGTGAGATCGAGCCCTGCACTGATCTCTCTGCTGTCGGCATGGAGCCTGCTTCAGATCCTGTCTCCCTCTCTCTCTCTGACCCTCCCCTGCTGTCTCTCTCTCTCTCTCTCTCTCTCAAAAATAAACATTTAAAAAAAAAGAGTGACATGGACTCTTTGTCTTGTTGGTTGCCCTACTCGATGTAGATAAAAAATGCATTGCAGCAAAGGGTCAGTTGTTAGCTTCGACTGCACCATTCAGCCTAAGACATTTGGGTCTGCAAGGACTTCTCACCAAACAGAGGCATCAACCAAGCTGCATGAGACTCCCCTGGCCTCTGCTCATATCTCTCTTTCGGTTTTTGTTTTTCACTCTCCAAAGAGGACCTCATTTGATCAGTTTCATTTTCAGCAACATCAATGATGGTTTGCATTTAGTGAAAACAAGTCTTACTTGGGACTCTTAAGCAACCTGGATCAAGCAGAGCTTCCTACACAGGGGCCTTTGATCCCCCTTGGGTGTCATCTGCAGCTCCTGGCATGTGGGAGTTAGAAGACAGTGTGGGAGTGTGAAGATGGCCAGAAGCCAGGTTAATTTCTGAATTTTTTAGGGCCCACTTCTTGCATTTCTGCCCTTGTCCATCACACCAGTTTATCCTTGGTGACAGGGAGATTGCCTACATCTCACTTATTCCCATTAATCCAGAGGGAGCCCAGTATCTCAGTAAGCCCCTCCTCCCCCAGGGAGCTGACATCATTCTGAGATGGCTGGACTGAAGAACGCCATGCATCTGTATCATGTACTAACAGAGTTGGTGACCTTGCTCACTGCACTAAACTGTTGAGCAATTGATATCTGTTGCCAAACACCAGGAAAAGCAGTAGCAAGATGTCAAACTACTGCAAGAGTTTGCAGGTGTTGGTGTTGCCAAGAAAGACATGACTCACCCAGGCACTGGATGGAACAATACTTTATTCACAGAGATAGAGCAAGATCAGCTTCAATAGTTAGTGTCAGTACATCATGGCCAGTGCATCTTGCCCCAAAATTAACACAGGGAGATTGTCTGTACTCAATCCTCTTATGCAGCAGGTGAAGAACACTCATCCCGTCCCACCAGAAACAGATATTGCAATGGGGCTGGTGAGGTGCCATATGATGCACATGCTTCAAGCAGAACAAAGAGGTACGTATGGAATCCAGAATAGGGAGAGATAATCCCAGACAAATCCATATGCCCAGCAGGCTTTCTTCGTGAAAGCAAATGTTTCAGGCCCAAGGCACTATCTTCATCTTCATCTCCTCTTCATCATTACTATTTCACTGAGACTATGATTACAAGATCACCACTGATCTTCATGTTCCAAACCCAGTGGTTATTTCTGTTATCGTACTTGTCCTTTCAGGAGCATCCCAAATGAATAAATGAAGCTCTCTCCCTGCTCAACTTTTTCAGATATCACACTCTCCAGTTTTCCCCTTAGCGGGTCTCCTTTGCTGACACTTCCTTCTCTACTAAAACCCTAAAGGTAGCAGTGCACCAAGGCTCTGCTCTCTCCTGGGCTTTCTCCTCTTTATTTATACTCTTTCCCTGATGATCTCAGTATCATGTTTTAAATATCCTACTCATGCCAATGACATTCAAGCCCTGACCTCTCCTCTGAACTTTAGACTCATGTATCAAACTGTCCTTGCTTGAAGTTTCCGCATATACAAGGCTTTTCCTCTAATTTAAGCTCTTTAATTTTATTTCATGCATTTAACACTTTACTATTTCATAGAGTCTGCACAAGATTTTCTTCAAATCAAATTTGTCTGTTCTGCCATCATACCTAGAATTTACTGATTAGGTCAGTTTAGAAACTAGGGGAAAAAAAGAATATTATACCAACAGAAGATTCTTTAATTCTAATATTTGAGGTCTGATTTTCTTTTTCTGCTTTGGAATAATAGCTTACTCTATTTAACATGACATATATACTTCTACCATGATATAAGAAAAAGTTATAATAGTGAACTGTATTCTCATGCATTATCTAACCAGATCTTTGTGTGTAGAGAAATGTTTTCAAAAGCCGTCTACTGCAGTATATCTGATTACACTATGGTACTGGTTCTTCTAGGCTACTGCTGTTGGCATGTTTTTCTTTTCTCCCCGCACTTTTCTGTGCACAAAACTTCAATCATCCTTTCTACATTCGTTTGCCCAGTGATCCTTCTCCAGCCCTGACTTTTCTCTTGGGCTTCATTTCTACATTTCTGATGATCCACTGGACAAATGGAACTCAGTGTTTTACCCCATATTTAGCACAAGCAAAAATGAATCTTCTTCTCACTTCTCCAAAATCAGTAACTTCTGAATTACCTCTTCTTCTCAATGGAGCTGTCGTTCTCTTGGCTGCCTGGGCTCCACTGTTTTCTCTTCTCCCACGTTTCATCATCACATCCTACTTTTTCTTCCTTTAACTTAACACACCAATATCATGCCCTCATGACATTATGAATTTGGAAAAACACTTGAGAATATGAGTTCACTGAGATCTCTATGCCTCACTTTTTTTTTTTTTACCTCTAATACAAGGTTAAAAATACATACCAGGATTGTTTTAAAGATTACATGATCTAATGCACACAAGAACTTGACACCACTAAAGATCCACATCTTGTTCTGTTCCCTGCCTTCTATTTCCATGGCCAACATTATAGTGGTGTTCCTCACAATATCTCATCTAAATGATTGCACTAATTTCTAAACTATGCTTTTAATCTTTCCTCCAAAACACTTCCTAAAACACTATTTGGTTCACATTATGATCTCATCCAAAAGACTTTAATGACTTTAATTTTAAAGCACAGGTATCTAAACTTAAGTTTAGAGACTGCTTATTAAACTATAAACTCTTTCAGGAAGGACAAGTACTTCTGTGTATTCATATTAGTGTTCCCTGAAGCACACAGCATGCACCAGAGGCTCAGTGAACATTTCCTTTAAAAAATTATGAAAATGATCTTATCTAAAAGTATGTTAAGAATATGAGAACTTATTTTTAGCATACTAAATTCTTCAAGGACCCTTTTATTTATTATTATTTGTATTTATTTATTTTACTTTTTAATTTACATCCAAGTTAGTTAGCATATAATGCAGTAATGATTTCAGGAGATTCCAACGACTCATCCCCTATGTGTAACACCCAGTGCTCATCCCAACAAGTGTCTCCCTTAATGCCCATCACCCATTTAGCCCATCTCCCCACCCACAACCCCTCCAGCAACCCTCAGTTTGTTCTCTGTATTTAAGAGTCTCTTATGTTTTGTCCCCCTCCCTGTTTTTATATTATTTTTGCTTCCCTTCTTTATGTTCATCTGTTTTGTGTCTTAAATTCCTCATGAGTGAAGTCATATATGTCTTTTTCTGACTAATTTCACTTAGCATAATACCCTCTAGGTCTATCCATGTGGTTGCGGATGGCAAGATTTCCTTCTTTTTGATTGCCGAGTAATACTCCAGTGTGTGTGTGTGTGTGTGTGTGTGTGTATACATACATCACATCTTTTTCATCCATTCATCTGTCCATAGGCATTTGGGCTCTTTCCATACTTTGACTACTGTTGATAGCACTGCTATAAACATTGGGGTACTTGTGCCTCTTTGAAACAACACCTTTGTATCCCTTCTTCAAGGACATTTTTAAATTTTAGTTCTGATCTTTATATGGTCCTTCTTTAATCACTTCAAATATTTGCTTGACTGTTTTAGGTGAAGGAGCAATGACTGATGGCTTCATCCCTCACTGTTTTTCTGTTCCTTGAAGAGATAAACACCTTGAAGGAGTTGTGTACCAGCTTCACAGTCATTGCTTATGTTCACTGGAGGGTAGTGCTGTCAATAAGCAAGTTCTGGATTCATTTCATTTTGCACTGCATGTGTTAGTTTTCAGTTGGAGTCAAAAGTTAATATGGAAAGTTTTGTTTTGTTTTTTTTTAAACTGGAATATGTTTCAGGTATGCTGTACTACACTTAACCTAAAACAGTGGTTCTCAAACTTCTATATGTATATGAATCACCATTGACCTGTGCTGTCCAATACAGTACCCACTAGCCATATGGCAATAAGGCACTTGAAATGTGAACAGTCAAACCGAGATGTGCTGTGACTATAAAATGTACTGCAAGGAGTGAGTACAAAAAAGGAATGGAAAATATCTCAATAACTTGTATTGATCATGTGTTGAAATGAAAATATTTTGGTTATACTGGGTTAAATAAAATGTATTAGAATTAATTTCATCCAATTCTTTTTATTTTTTAAAATGTGGCTACTCTAATATTCAAAGTTACATATGCAATTTCGCATCTGTGGTTCATGTTATATTCCTGTTGAACAGCGCTGGCTCATATGGTTCTTTAAAAATGTTTCCTGGGTTGGGGTGCTTGGTTGGCTCAGTCAGTTGAGCATCCAACTCTTGATTTTGGTCATGATCCTAGGGCTGGGATACTAGGGCTTAACCCTGCATTAAGCCCCACATTAAGCTCCATGCGCAGCATGGAGCCTGCTTAAGATTCTCCCTCTTCTCTCCCTCTCCCCCACTTGTGAGCTCTCTCATTTAAAAAAAAAAAAAAAAGTTTCCTGGGTCCCAATTTTGGAGATTCTGCTTTGGTTGTTGCATGTTAGGGCCCAAAAATCTGTTATTTTTTAGCTTTCCAAGTAATTCAAGTGATAAGTCAGGGTATATACTGCTTTTGATGGTCTTCAACACAGCAGTGATTCAAAGATAACACGGAGAAACAGTTTTCAATTTTGATTGCATAATAACTGCGGTCCGATAAAGTCATATGCATGTTTTTCAATTAGCAGAACACTTCAAGATATCATCACAACATGACTATTTTGTGGTAGTGGAAGGATGGTATGAACAATTTAGCAATATCTATCACAAACTTAAATGCAGGTAAGCTTTGACTCACTTCTAGAAATTGATCTAGCAGATCTTCCAACAAGATCACTACAATATATCTGTAATTCACTTCAGCACAATTTAAAATAAACAAAAACTGGAAACTGAGGAAATAAATTATGATATCGCCAACCGAATACTATGCAAGCTATAAACAAGAATAAGTTCATTTATAAGTACTGGCACGGAAAGATGTCTAGATTTATGAGGGTCAAGAAAGTTGCAGAAAAGTATGCAGATCTAACCTGTACATATAAAATATGAAAAAAATATGTATTTGTATATGCATAGAAATATTTGTATATCCATAGAAAGTTTAAAAAACTTTTAATAGTGGTTATTATTAACAGTGGGGAGATTCCCAGTGATACGGAAAGGAACTTTTTGTTTTTTATAACCTTTTGTACTGTTTTAGTTTTTTTACTATGAGCAACACTTAAATTTACACTTTACATTACTTTACTTTACTTTACATTACTTTACATTACACTTTACATTACTTAAAATATCTATGTAATGCCTAGCCAAGTAAATATTTCATCACTTAGGTTCCTGTTATAGAAATTTGCTTTAAACTATTATCCTTTAATCTGCTGTTTGGTCTTCATTTTAATTCTCTAAAAGGCCACCACATACATTCATTTATTCATTCAACAAATAGTTACTGACAACCTACTTTATGCTGGACAGAACACTGTTTTAAGGCCAAACAATAAAAAGTGGACACAAAACCATGTTCTCCCTAGACATGGGGAGGACAATAAACAAACCCAGACATAAATAATAATTAGTAATGAGTACCATGAAGACCTGAATTTTCAAATGCTAGAACGTTCAAATGTCGTATGTGCTTGTGTGTGTATACACATGTATTCACTCACACATACTAATTAATACAATCGTCGATACTGAATTTTAAGAGTCGTTTGTATATACTATTCTGGGATATTTCTCAAACTAAACTTTCTCTTGCATTCATTATAACGAATTCAGTACAAAGAAACTAAAAATAGCAAAGCTTTTCAGTTTATGAATTTAGGCAAATTACTTAGCTCCTTTAGAACTCAATTTTCTCCTCCGCCAAATGGGGTATTTATCTCTCAGGTTGGCTATCTCTACACGCTGACCAAGTAACGCAACAGCAGTGCCAGACACAAGGAAGAGCAGGGATGGGATGTGGCGTGTAGGGCGCGGACGCCCTCACTGGGGCGCAGCTGGGCCGCGTGCAGCGCGGCTGGCGGGCTCTCCCGCAGAGGCGCGGTATTCTCGCCGTAGACCGCAGGAGAAAGGCGGTGCTTTCACATACTTTTTTCACCCAAACACTTCGGCACGTCAATTTCTGTCTCCGGGCGTGCGGCGCCCGCTGGGCGTCAACTGCCGCCGGCGCCAAGCCAGCCAGCCCGACTACTCGAGATGGTCACACGCTGAGGCCGTTCTGTGCTGCAAAACTCAAGTCCACTCCCGGCACCGAGCCGCCCAATCTGTTCTGGGCGGACTTGGCCCGGGGCAGGCGGTAGTCTCGCCTACAACTACGGCTGTTAGTTTGAATTCTGGCGCCACTCCCACGCCACGTAGAGCCGGACTCGGAAGCGACGGATCGCCGAGCGCAGCGGGCGCGCACCGGGGACTGGGCGGGCATGCGGCGGGCGGGCGACGCGCGCACCACGCCCCGGAACCAGCCCCCGAAAAAAAAGAGCCGCCGCGCGCGCTCCCGCACTCTCCCCTTAGGAAACGGCCACGCCCCCGTCATCTCCCAAATCCAATAGACGCGAGAGGGTGGGGCGGCCTCGGTCTGACTCAGGAGAGGCTATAAAGGGAACTGCTGGCAGCGCGGCTCGGTCTTTTTCGTCTGGATTTGGGAGGCGTCGTGTTGTTCTAGGTGAGTGGGCGTTGTGGGCGACTACCCGAGCGGGCCAGAGTGGAATAGACTGAGGTCGCTGCAGCACTGTGAGAAGATTATTTAGAGATCTGAGCTTAGGGTTCTGTGTAGAAAACTTGCACGTGGGAAACACGCAGCCGGGCCGCCACGTGTCCTGCGTGGTAGTGGTGGCGGCTGGCTTCGAGTTTAGGCGTATGGAGGCTGATGCTGAGGCCCACGAGCGCTGCGCGCGGCCTGCTGAGCCTGACATCCGGCGGGACAGGCTTGAGCGGCGGCGGGAGAACCATATTCCCAGGATTTAGGGCAGGGAGTTTTACGTTGAGCAAGAAGCCTTTAATGAAGCGAGTGTTATTTTCTCGTCGCAAATCAAAAGGTCGTTTGAAAATGGGCAGCCCCTGACCTTGCCTGAGATGGAGTTGTATTGTGCCCAGGTGGCGCTGTGTGCAAACCAGATTAGTGATGGGGAGGGTGTTAGTACAGAAAACCTTCAACGGGCATTCTGTAAGAATGCCTAGTTTTAAATATTTTGGTACCCTGCAGGAACATGGCTCTCAGTGGTGTAACGGAGCCGTTATATGGAGATGTTCAGGTAAGTACTTTTGAGAACTTAGTTTTTAAACTGAAGAAGTAAACCTGTTGATTTACAGTAAAAGGTGATGCATCATTTGAAATTTGCTTCTTACTAGATACAAAGGAAAATTCCAAAATACGTGAGGGAATATTTGTTGGGAAATTACTTGGTTGGAATCTGACCATCTTACCCAGGTACGTTGGGCTAATAATTTGGTTGTTGGGGTAGTAATTTGATTCAGTACGATTAGTCCATATGTAGATTAAAATGAAATTTTTCTTTTGTCCTTGACCAGCATCCTGGGAGTTGAGATAAATACTAGCAAATCTAGGAATGTCACTGACAGGCAACGTCATTTTCAAAGTAAGTTGTGTGCCTTACAAGACCAACTGTAATGTTTCTAATATTCTAATACGCCTTTTAACATTTCTTTGGCTTATGGTAAATTTCACTGTGGCGTAATTTAGTGGATTATGGTCTTATCAATGATGAAACCTATCCCGAAGCTGACTACCTGAAGAAAAGCATGTACGGATTCGGCTTCTGAGATAAGACTGATGTGAAGTTTTAATAATCTGGATTTTATGGCACAGGGTTGTTAGGTTATAAATCTTGGTAGGGCGAAAACTGCTACCTCAAAATGATGTGTTGTGGGTTTTTATTTCTTTTTCTCTGCCAACAGTGAGGGGACGCTGTCTATCCATTGAAAGAGGCCAGTTTGGTGTAACCTTCCTAAGATGTAACCCATTTCTGTGAGTGGAGATATTTTTACTTAACGGTTGATCAGTACTTTGTCCTTGGTCTTAATCTATGATGATCTTATCCCGAACCTGAATATCTGTTGAGAAAACTCATACGGATCTGGCTTCTGAGAGAGACTATTATAAGGACAATGATATTTTTAAGTTCTTTTGCTCGTTTGATGTTGATAGTCTTGTAAATCTCAAATATTTTTCCTTTTCTAGGGCTAATGCCACCAGATATACTTGTATGAAAAATCAATAAGGAAAAGCTCTTCAGTTTACTGACATGGGAAGAAAACCTACAAATCAAGACAATATTTTTTTATTTTTGTAAACGGATTGTGAAGCCGCATCAAATTTAATGTATTTAAAAGATTTAAGCCATTACCTTTTATTTGTCATACTGCTCTAGAGAGTCATAACCTGTTAAGCAGATTACTTCGTAGATCTGTTTCTATTTTAAATACAGGAATGCATAGGAAACTACATATTTTTAATGGAAAAGTCTTTGTTTTCAGTTAACCAGACTTGTAATTAGCTTATTGTGAATGTTTCATCTTTGGTCACCTGTTTGACTTTAAAATGCACGATTGTAATTAAAGCTGAGTGAAAATGTACACTGAATATTGTGGAAAAGTCCTTAGATTTTTATGGAGAGATGACTCATTTTGGCAGTATCACAGAAGGAGTACAGATCATGTTGGTTTTTTTGTAGCATACTAAATATTACTGGATTAGTGGTGAGCAAAATGGAGAGACTGGATCTATTACTGGGGGAGGGGGATATACCAGGTATTTCTGATTATGATAACTGAATTCTGGAACATTTGGTCATAATGAATTATAATTTGGAAGGATGCTTAAGGAAAGTGTGAGGGGCCACTTCGGTGGTGCAGTTAAGCATCTCAGTTCCTCCATGCTAGGCATGAAACCTACTCTAAATAAAGATGGAAAAAAGGAATGCTGAAAATGAAGAGAGCAATATGACAATGGCTTGTGGGGGAAGTTCACTGATAAAATCATAAGCATTGCATAGAATGGATTCAGCACAGTCAGTAATAGCATCTGATCTAACCAAGATGGTCTGGGCCCATGCATGATCATTTTCCCTAAATAGCTGCATGAATATATTGTTGCTAAGGCCATATTTCAGTGTTAGTCAAAAGAATATTCTTGTCAGCTTAACGATACTGAACTGCCTTGTTTCCTAAAATGTTCTTACCTTACAGAAAATTCAATTTTTAACCCATGTAGCAAAAAGAGGCTCAGTGACAACGATGTTCTTTAGTGGGCAGACCTAGTTGGATTTGCTTAGGTATTGCAATGATGTATGAAATGCACCTTCAAAAATGTTTATTGCGGCCATATTAAAGTAGGTATTAATGCCACCACATAGACCTAAAGTATTCTGGGTCTCCACACACTTAAATGGTAGGTGAGAGGAATTCCACAGTGGCCATACATAGTCACATGAACAGAGAATGCAGAATGAACTGCAAATCTGCAGGAAATACCATGCTTTACATGGATTGTTCATAGGAAGCAAGAGTTCTAAACTGAGACACCAAGGTGTGGTCCTGTGGCTTAACTACCTACTTGGTGCTTGTTTGCAGAGTAAACATTAAGTGTACAATGAAAAGTGACCAGGGTCTGCACATTTTCAATAAAATGTCTACCCTTTTGTCAAAACTAGCAAACCTCACTTCAAAACAAGTGAAATAGACAAAATTTACTTGAGAACACTGACCTCTTCTACAGTTCTGTTTTTGCTCCTTTCCCTCCCAATTGATCTGGTAATGTCACATTTCTTCAGTTTATTATGTGCATTTTATGGATTGCACTATACTGGGCTCTCCTAAGGAGTTTAGAAGTAAAACACTTCTTTTGTCCTCATTTTGTTAATAGTGACAAAATGCCAAGAAAACCAAAGACAGCCTATAAAGTACTGTGAGATAAGAAGAGTCCTGAGATTAACAAAACCATCTCCCTGAGATGAGATGTGAGGATAACATTTTTAGGTATAAACACTTGGAACAAAGATTGTATGCTTCAGGACTTCAGAATGATGAATTTGAATTGGGTATCAATGGGGTGGTAAATAATGGAACAAACAAGGTAGAAGATAGGCTGAAATGTTTTGGGGTGACAACTGTAAAAAGTATGGTCATTTGAATTCCCTAAAACATTTTTTTCAGTGGGAAGGCACATGGCAGAAAGTCACATTTAGTCCCTTTGACTCTACAGGGTCTACATTTGAACAAATAAGTCAGGTCCAAAAAGGTACAATTTAGTGAAATTAAGCTTGAAAGCTCAACGTTATAGTTAACATTAGCTTCCATTAAAAGTACTAATTAATTCAAACCTATAATATATCTAAATGGCATTTTTCATTCATACGACTGTTAGACCCTACTAGCCTCCTGTTTTATGAATGCTAACATACCAGGTATTACTTTTAAGTCCCTGGCTAAGGGACTTAACTCTTCTGAGCATATGTACATTAATAGAGAACTTAATGGAGACAAAGCCTTCAAGACCTGAGGAATAAAGGAATATGACTGTAATAGATGGGGATTTGCTTGGTTAGGACTGATAACCAGAGGTTGAAAGCAAAACTTAGTGTCTGGCTTTAGTGGCTATAATCAATAGGAATTAATTTCTTTCTGCCTTTCATCACGCTTCACATTATCTTCAAATGTAGCCATTTGGTGCTTTCTAAAATTAGTTCTGTTGCCAGAAATCTAATGTCCACTGTACTTGACTTCCCAATCAAGCTCTCTCTGAATTGATAATACACTTCATAAATCCTTAACTGCTTACCCAGCCTGTGTGGAATCTTTTTGTTGTGTTCAGGTTTCTAATACCAATTTCCCAGTTCAAATTAAAATATTTATTTGAATTCCAGCCTACTAGCATAGTCTGCTTTTGCTGGTCCTTCCTCGGTGGGAACCCTCTTTGCCATCTTTCCTTCCAAAAGCTTGGTCCTGGATCCAAGTAGTACTCACAGTATAGTATAGTATTCATAATTGCCTGACTGAATTTTGCCACTAACTCTGGCTTTGTTGTACCTCACTGATCCTACACATTTGGATATGTACAAAGATCAGATCAAAGCACAAGTTTGCCATAAGGTGCTGGAAGGTTTATGGACCATCTTGGGATGGAGGAGAGGGTATCTTCAAAATGAGAACCAAACTCCTTGATCTCATTATAAGGCCTGCCCTTTTCCCCTTATCACTAGTCCACTGCTAACGTCATGGCATACCATGTGGCTGAGTTATAACAGGAAATAAGGATTTAATGTCACAGAATCCCTGAGTACAGTATAATCCAACCTTTTGGGGAACTTAATTATGCTCACTCAGTTGATTCTAATTCTTTTCCAAATAGTATTATTAGTGGAAAAAGGATTTAAGAATACTCAAAAATTAGCATTTGAGGAAAATAACATTTACACATATGCATTACTGAGGTCCACAAACTTTTGACATATCCTTGCCTCCTAACTATAGAATATAATTAAAGTAGAATAAATTGTACATTTTTAAATGTACAGTTTAATGAGTTTTTCCTTTGATACACACCCATGAAATCATAAGTTTTAGAGGGGCACCTGGGTGGCTCAGTTGGCTGAGCATCCAACTTCGGCTCAGGTCATGATCTCACAGTTTGTGGGTTTGAGCCCCACATCGGGCTCTGTGCTGACCGCTCAGAGCCTGGAGCCTGTCTTCGGATTCTGTGTCTCCCTCTCTCTCTGACCCTCCCCTGCTCATACTGTCTCTCTCTCTCTCTCTCTCTCAAAAATAAATAAAACATTTAAAAAGAAAAGAAATCATAAGTTTTAGAGAAGTACAGAGTTCAGGGAAGAGATCTGAGCTGAAGAAACAAAATTGGGAATCATCCATATGTGGATGGTATATTTAAAGCCATGAGATTACATGAGATCACCAAAGGAGTGAATATAAGTAGACAAAAGAAGTGGTCCAAGAGTTGAGTACTGGAACATTCTAAGAGTAGGGGATTCTGGGTTTCATTAAAATCCTGGAGATTATTTTGTGCCTGGGACAAAAATTGAGAAGCAGAAATCCATTGTCAAGTCCAACTGCTATATCAAGAACAGGAACTAGATGGAAAATCAAGGAGTTCTGTAATAAAAAGCAAGGGTGAAAACTAAGCAAATAATTGCTTGGGGTATGGGGCTGGAGATAGCCTTGATTTAATGCAGAGCCTTAGCATGGAAATTGAAGGAGTTAATATCTGAGAACAACTCTGTAAATTATCAGGCAAAGTAATCTTCAGGAAAGAATGAGATAAGGAATTTAGTAAGTATGGTAAGGGTTTTCTTTTCTTTTTTTCTAATGTTTATTTACTTTTGAGAGAGAAAGACACAGAGTGTGAACGGGAGAAGGGTCAGAGAGAGAGGGAGACACAGAATCTGAAGCAGGCTCCAGGCTCCGAGCTGTCAGTACAGAGCCTGACGTGGGGCTCAAAAACGCGAACTGTGAGATCCATGACCTGAGCTGAAGTCAGCTGCTCAACCGACTGAGCCACCCAGGCACCCTGATAAGGGTTTTCATCAGACACTGCAGACTTAGAGAAGTGGAGTTGACTACAGACAAGTAAGAGGTTTGTCTTACAGAGCCAAAGTGCTTGCTGCGGCTAAAACCTACTGATTTTAATAGTTAATCAGCATAATTCTTCACTGTTCTCCTATGGGACTTATCTGCCTGGGAGCAGAAAGCAGATCAGTGGATTAATCCAAAATTAGGAATAAAGTGGCTAGGAAGAGCAAAACAATGACAAGCCAAGAGAATTGATTTGGTAAACGTGTTATTAAAACTATTAACCTTGAGATTAAGTCTGATTAGGGAAAAACAAAACAAGTGAGGGTCCCAAGTGAGACAAAGATAAGATGTACCTAGAAAAGATACTTATGAAAACTAGGTAAAAATAAGGTCCTCTCCAGTTATATTACAAAATGACCCATAGTCTGTTGTATTATGATTGTTGGTTTATATCTCTGGCCCTAGAATGTGAATTCTTTACGAGAAGAAAATGTGCCATTTAATCTCTTAAATTTTTCCTACGACAAGATAATGACTCCCATAAAAAATTGTCTACGTGGAATTCAATTTGTATATTTAAGGTGGGCAATGATGATGTGATTTAACTTCTCCAAAAGGGGTAAAAGAAATAAGAAAAGTTGTAAGATGTCGTGGACAAATACTTGGTGTTCCCCAAAATTCATATGTTGAAGCCCTAACCTTAGCGTGGCTATATTTGGAGACAGAGTTCAAAAGAAGTAGCTGAGTTTAAATAAGCTCATAAGGTTGAAGCTCTGATCTGGGAGGAGGAGCGTCCTTATAAAAAAAGATACCAGAGAACTCACTCTCTCCCTCTCCCCTAGCACACCCACAAAGAAGAGGTCACATGAGCACACAGTATGATGGTGACCACCCACAAGCCAAGACAAGAGGCCTCAGAATGTTGAACTTCCAGCCTCCAGAACTGTGAGAAAAAAATTCATTTCTATTGTTTAAGCCACCCAGTCTGTGATATTTTATTATGGCAGCTCTAACAGACTAAGAAGCAAAGGATAAATGGCTACTGCTGTAATTTTGGGAGTTTATATTTAGCTAAAGAATTATGAGTAATAACTATGAAAAAAGCCCATGCAATGTAATCTCTCTGGTTTTTATACATTTTCTCTTTATGTTTCTATTTATTACATTGGAACTAAATCTACAATGTACTTTCTTATTGAATATTAACAAACATAGCTGATAGTCACAAAGCTTCCTCTCCACTTGTTTCATCATCAAGTTCAATTATTTGAGAAATGGGTAATTTCTCAATAAAAAATATCAGTAAAGAGGGACACCTGACTGGCTCAGTCAGTAGAGCATGTGACCGTTGATCCTGGGATCGTGAGTTTAAGCTCCATGTTGGGCATAGAGCTTACTTAAAAAATAAAAATAAAGAAAAATCAACAAAGAAACCAGAGATTGAAATGAAACTGTCTTGGATGGAAAGTGAATGTTGTTTGAAGTCTTATGCTTCACAGGAAAAACTTTTTAACATAAATGAAATTACTTCTTTCATAATCACCTCATATATCAACAATTTATTGCCTAATTATTTAGGCTTACTAAATATTTCACAGTCTAAAATTTCCTTTTTCTATAGGAACATTAAGATTGAAGTAAGTTTTGGGGTACCTGAGTGGCTCAGTTGGTTAAGCATCCTACTATTAGTTTAGGCTCAGGCCATGATTTCATGGTTTGTGGGATCAAGCCCCATGTGGGGCTCTGTGCCGAAAGAGCAGAGCCTGCTTGGCTCTCTCCCTCTCTCTGCACCTCCCCTCTCATGTTCTTTCCTTCTCCCTCTCCCTCTCAAAATAAATGAAATAAACTTTTTTAAAAAATTGCAGTAAGTTTTAAAACTTAACATTTTTTTGTAACTGATAGGTCACACCTATCATAATTTTGTTCCCTATTTAATGAAAAACACTTAATATAAAATAATTACTGACACTTTCATAGTTCTTTTTACTTTTCACAGTAGTTTGGCATATATCATGTTGGGTTTCTGCTACAGAAACCCTGGAAGATAGATAAAGTAGGCATTATTTAGTATTCATTTATTTTATATGTGATAAACTAAGATTGAGATACTTAAAAATATAGGCTGGTTAAGGGGCACCTGGGTGGCTTAGTTGGTTAGGCATTGACTTTGGGTCAGGTCATGATCTTGCAGTTCATGAGTTCAAGCTCCACGTCGAGCTCTGTGCTGATAGCTCAGAGCCTGGAGACTGCTTTGGATTCTCTGTCTTCCTCTCTCTCTCTCTGCCCTTTGCCCACTTACTCTCTCTTTCTCCCCCACTCTCTGTCTCTCAAAAAAAAATATATGTATATATAGGCTGGTTAAGTTCTAGATCACTGGAAAGAATGATTTCATCAATAATGTATTTTGCACATAGAATATTGTTTTTTAGTTTTGGTGCTACATTTAAGAAAAAGAGTGACAAACTTGGAGGTATCCAAAAAAAGAAGACAAAAGTTCTGGAAACCATGTCATTTTGGACTATCTTTTAAGAATCTTGGAAATATTTAACCTGAAGAAATGAAAATCAAGGGAAAACATGATGACTATTTTGGGGCACCTGGGTAGGTCAGTCGGTTAAGCCCCTGACTTCGGCTCAGATCATGATCTCACAGCTTGTGGGTTCAACCCCTGCTTCAGGCTCTGTGCAGACAGGTGTCTGTGCAGACAGCTCAGAGCCTGAAGTCTGCTTCAGATTCTGTGTCTCCATCTCTCTCTGCCCCTCCCCTGCTTGCACTCTGCCCCCCCCAAAATAAATAAACATCAAAAAATAAGAAACATGATGACTAGTTTTAGATCTTTTAAAGTATATCAGATGGGATAATAGTAATAATAATCCCATGTGGAAGGTACTGTTCATTTTTTTTTAAGTTTATTTATTTATTTTGAGAGAGAGAGCAAACAAGAACATGAGCAGGGTTGGGGCAGAGAGAGAAGAGAAAGAATTCCAAGCAGGCTCCAGACCACTAGCACAGAGCCCAATACGGGGCTTGGACCCACAAATTGTGAGATTATGACCTGAGCCAAAATCAAGAGTTGGATGCTTAACCAAATGAGCCACCCAGGCACCCCAGTAGGTGCTATTAGTATGCCCATTTTACATATGAAAGAAGTTGAAGCTTAGTGAAGTAACCTAATGATGGTTGCATAGGAAGTGGAGGAATTGGAATTTAAAATCTGGCAGTCTAAGTCCATAGATGGTGTTCTTACCCCACTGAATACCTTCCCAAAAGGAATAGTTAACTTAAATGTTTCTCTAGAAGGCATAAAGGAGATCAATGAAATAAATAAAAAGGGACAAACCACAGCTGAACCTAAATGAAGTTCCCAATATGAGAACATACAGCCTCCATATCATAGTCTTTTGTCAGTGTGATTTGGAGGAAGGAGGCTGGCCCTAATCAACTTCGAAGAACCTTCTAAGTTCAGATTCTTGACTTGCCTAAGGTAACCCAGCTAGTTAATGGCCAAAATGACAACCAACATCTTCTATCTCTTTTTCAGTCCAATATTCAATCCAATAAGTATAGTGCCCCAGTTTTTTCCAGTGGTAATATAAATTTCCTAAAATTCATTAATCTGTGGGAATGGGTAAAATCACATTATACTGTACTGGCTCACTGCCCATCTGTAAAAACAGGACCTCTGGCCCTTACAAAATTCCTTCAGAGAGGCTCATTAGAATATCTCACATGTATTCACAAATAAGTCTCCCAATGCCCTTCCTGATATTCTGCCTATTACTATGGCCCCTTTATTGGGTTCCCCCATACATCCAATGCCTCCCACTAAGCACCAAAGTCTCCTTTCTTGCTGACACTATTATGATCCAGAGAGGTGTTATATTCTCATATCCTCCTCCTAGTGCTATGCCTCATAAAATAGAAATCTGTGCAGTTCTTCTTGTTCCTTCTGTCTCACAAAGGCCCTCAGAAAACAGGTCCTTCAGCCTTTTTTCATAGATGGTTTCCCATGAGGGGTGGCTGGCTGGCTCAGTCTGTAGAGCATGCAACTCTTGATCATGAGGTCATGAGCTTAAGCCCCACATTAGGAGGAGAGCCCACTTTAAAAAACAAAATAAAAAATAAAAGCATACTATAGACGTTTTTCCATGGCAATAAGACCTGGTCCCTGTAGTCAGGCTTGGGTTTAGTACTTCCCTATCCTTCTCTGCCCCATCTCTGATCTCTTCCTAGCAGACTCTCACCCTGCAATTCATCCTAAGAACCTGGAAGGTTCAGCCTCATGAGTGCAGACAAATCTGAATCTCACATTAGGCTTAACCCTGCTATGTCAATAGTAGCCTGAAATCCATATTGGTTTTTAAAAATTTTTAATGTTAATTTAGTTTTGAGAGAGAGACAGACAGACAGAGTGTGAATGGCAGAGAGACAGAGAGAGGGAGACACAGAATCTGAAGCAGGCTTCAGGCTCTGAGCTGTCAGCACAGAGCCTGATGCAGGGCTCAAACTGACGAACCACAAGATCATGACCTGAGCCAAAGTCAGACACTTAACCGACTGAGCCACCCAGGACACCCTGAAATCCATATTTTTTTAAAAGATTTTATTTACTTTTAAAGTAAACTCTATACCCAACATGGGGCTCAAACTTATGACCCTGAGATCAAAAGACACAGTCCACCAATTGAGCCATCCAGGCACCCCAAAGTCACTTTAATCAACCGTTTTTGCAAAAATGTTGCCAAGAGTTGATCAGTTTAAATACATTAGAACATAGGCTTTAAGCTTACTAAACTTCTCTGGGTTAATAGTAAGCAGTATTCTTTGGGGTCATATCTCAATTCTCATCTTTTAGTTTCATCACTGATGAAGATTCTCAGCTTATATTACATTTCTTTTTCAAAAATGAATGCAATAACATTGCTCAGAGTCTGATCATATACCCAGAAGTGTTAAGCTAGTTTTGAAATCAGTGGACTTGCCTCTACATATCTGGATATAGCTCAGTTTCTTGATGGATATTGTTTACTTTAAATTGAATCTGTTCCTTTGGAGATTGAAGCACACTGATAGATTAGGTGTGTAATGATTCAGAAATAGCCTAAATTTTATTCATTTGTTCATTGAATAAATAGGCACTGAATAGCTACCATGCGTAGGTATTGTCTGTCCTAAGAACTAAAGATATAGCAGTGAACCAAACAACCAAAATCCCTGCCCTTATAATGGAGGAGGAGGAGAAGAATACTACATAATAAATACATACATTATAAAGTACATGAGAAAATGAGAAGTTATATGAAAGGAATAGAACACAGGACACAAGACATTGAGAGTGGGTTTTGGGAGGTAAGTAGTGTTGTTATTTTAAATATTGTTGACAAGATAGACTTCAATGAGATTAAGCAAAGATTTCGGTGGGCGGGTGGGGGGTGGGTGGCACGGGGATTGAGCTATGCACATATCTGGGAAAAGGGTATTCCCATGGCAGCAGCCCAAAGACTGGAACATGTATGGTAAGGAAAAAGAAGAAATAGGCCATGCAAATCATGTAGAGCCTTATGGGTCATTGAAAAGATTTTACTCTAGACCACTGCAAAAGAAAACTAAGAGGCGCCTGGGTGACTCAGTCATTTAAGCATCTGACTCTTGATTTCGGCTCAGGTCATGATGCAGGGTCGTGGGATCAAGCCCTGTGTTGGGTTCCACAAGGAGCGTAGAGCCTGCTTGAGATTCTCTCTCTCCCTCTGCCCCTTTCCCCCACACACACTCTCTCTCAAAAACAAAGAGAAAAAATAAAAGAAATAGAAACTCAAAGTGTGATTCATATGCATCAAAATGTGTGAACCATACCTACTAGGGCCCAGATTGTGGTCTCTACCATTTACCATTAAAAGGAAACAAGGCTCATTGGAGAAATGGCTGATTGCAGATCTGAGGCAAGAAATATATAAGATTAATCTGGTGCACCTTGCTATAGCAGAGAGCAAGAAAACTGTCAAAGACCACTAGGATTGTATTAAAAGAACTCAGGGGCCAACCTGGAGCGTCTTCTACCATCTGGAGATGTAATTTAGACTATTACTAAGGATAATAACTACAATAGATTGAAATACATAAAATATGTTCAAATCTATGAATTCATAATGGTAACAAAACAAAACTGATTTTGATGCTGTTAGAGGATATTGGTAAACCAACATATCAATTTCAGAACCGGCAAATAAAGGGACTTTCCAATACCAACTGTAGTAACAGATAATCAAATAGAAGCTGAGAAAGTTTCTCTTTATTGATGTATTCTAGTTAATAAAGGAAAAATATTGACATAATTAGAATGTCACCATTTTGCAAACATCTAATGAATTAATGCATCTAAGCAATGATCACCAATGGCTGCTAACATCAAGAAAAAGAGAAGCAAACTGAATATAAGTAGTTGATTCGATGTTTTGGGGGCATGTCAACGATATACTGATGCTTAGAGATCCACTTTCCACAAGAAATATGTTTTGAATATTTTTTCCATTAAAAATGATTCTTTCAATAATGTCACACGTCTGCAGGATGTCTGATCAGTCTCCCCAAAAAGAGTTCCTTGAATGAGTCTAACAAAACTCTAGAAAGCTGGTTATTAACATGAATAAAATAGCATGAGATTTATCACTTCAGCTTCAGTTGCATCTTGGGAAAAGTGAGTTTGTTACATACACTTGAAACTCTTCTATCAACTAGTGGTAACAGTCCTGACCATAGTATTGTTGTCTACCTCAATAAACAACCATATCTCAGGAAGGAAAATATGCTCAATACCATGTTAATGTTTACTCTAGATAAATGTTTAATAGATGATTCAAATTATAGGGCCCTAAATTTCTTGAACATTCTTTTTTTTTTTAATTTTTAATGTTTATTTTTGAGAGAGAGAGAGAGAGAGAGAGAGACACAAAGTGTGAGCAAGGGAGGGGCAGACACACACACACACACACACACACACACACACACACACAGAATCTGAAGCAGGCTCCAGGCTCCAAGCTGTCAGCATAGAGCCCGACGCAGGGCTTGAACCCACAAACCATGAGATCATGACCTGAGCTGAAGTCGGACGCTTAACTGACTGAGCCACCCAGGCACCCCATTGAACATTCTTCTTAATATAGAACAAATACAACCTCTTAAATTTGGATCCAGTGAAATCCAAATATAAGAAACAGTCTGCTGGGGTGCCTGGGTGGCTCAGTCAGTTGAGCATCTGACACTTGATTTCAGCTCCGTTCATGATCCCTGGGGTCATGAGATTGAGCCCCATATTGGGCTCTGTACTGAGCATGGAACCTGCTTAAGATTCTCTCTCTCTCTCTCTCTCTCTCTCTCTCTCTCTCTCAAAAATTAAAATAAATAAATAAATATCTAAAAATTTAAAAAAATAAACTTCTATGAAATTTTCTGTTTGCCATTTACTAGGAATTTAAATTATTTATCAATTTTTAACTTGAATGAAGAATGGGGGTGCCTGGGTGGCTCAGTCGGTTGAGTGTCCGATTTTTCTTGATTTTGACTCTTGATTTCGGCTCAGGTCATGATCCCAAGGCTGTGGGATCAAGCCCCACATTGGGCTCTGCACTGAGCGAGGAGCCTGCTTGGGATTCTTTCTCTTTCTCTTACTCTCTCCCTCTGCCCCCTCTCCCCCTTCTCCCCCACATGAACTCTCATGCACTCTCTCGCTCTAAAAAGAGAAAAGAATGATCTATAGAACACAAACTTCCAGAATAAGTAAAATATACATTTTCAACTTCAGGCACAGGTTCTGGAGTATTTAAATGTATCTAGTTTCCTAAAACTATATTTTCATTTTTGTTTTTTACCTTCTAAAATTATACAAAGATATCTTATAAAAAGGTAAAAAGAAGGAAGATATTAAGAGTAAAATTAAAACAACTCATAATTCTGCAAGTTAGAGATAATCACTGTAAAAAAGATTTTATTTATTTCTGTATGCAGATATAAATTTTAATAAAATTTGAATTATGCTGCATATGGTTTGTTATCCTAATATTTTTTTACTTAATATTCTATAATGACAGTCTTCAATGCCTCCAAAAATTCTTCTACACATTGTTCTCATTGGCAACATCTAGGACATTTCATTTTTATGGATATTCAATAACTGACCAATTCCCTAAGACTGAAAATTCTGATTGCTTTGAATTTTGTCATGATGACAAATTTTACAGCAATAAATATTCCAAACAATAATGCTACACTGGTTATTTCTGGATAGTGGGTTCCTATTACCATCCATGAATTAAACATTTCTGGTAATCTATCTTCTCACATCCATTTGCAGCCATTCTAGTCCATACTGCACCCCAACATGTACCTCTCTCCCAGTCTTTTCCACTGCACAATCTATAGGGGAAAGAAACTAACATCTTAACCATGTTTTTATACATACGTTCCAGCTCCTTGCCTTAAGTAAAGTGTGCTTCTCTCCTGAGGGCACCACTTCTTTTTGCATCCTTTTTCTTTCCTTTCCTTTCCTTTCCTTTCCTTTCCTTTCCTTTCCTTTCCTTTCCTTTTCTTTCCTTTCCTTTTCTTTTCTTTCCTTTTCTTTAGTAATCTGCATACCCAACATGGGGCTCAACCTCGCAACCCCAAGATCAAGAGTCAAATGCTCTACCACCTGAGCCAGCCTAGGTGCTTCCCTTTGCAGACTCCTTAAGCCATTTCCTTCAGGTGTGGAAGTTAAGGTCAATATCTTCCTTGTGCCCTACTGCCACTTCCTGACAATTATTTCTCCATCTTTATATACAACCCCCTGATTTTTTCATATACATTCCACCTGACTGGCCACCCTTTGTCCTGCCTTAAGGCTATTATTTTCCAACTGTCTAGTTGCTCACCCTTATTAATTTTGAAGAGTTCAGGACCAGTTTTGCTGTGCTATTCTGTATCATCTGTTTCCAATGTCTACACATCAATGTCCTAACAATTTGGTTTCTCAGTTCTTTGACTTCTTCCATTTTCTCTTCTCTATACCCAGCACTCTAACCTGGGATCTACTGGCCTTCAAGGAGCCATGATGGAAATCAGGGGTCTATGAACTTGGGTAGGGAAGAATCTATATCTTTATTTTCACTAAGCATCAACTGAAATGTAGTGTTTATTTCAATAATAAAAGTAGGATATATACCACAGAATTACTAGCAGTATCGATGGCTTTATCACCAATAGAAAACACAGCTATTTTTATATACATTGCATTTGGGTTACTATCATATACAAATTTTTAAAAATTTTTAGTTAAAGCTTATTTCTACCTAGAAATTATGGTCCTTTTTTAAAAATTTTTCTTTTTAATGTTTATTTATTTTTGAGAGACAGAGCGTGAGCAGGGGAAGGGCAGAGAGAGAAAGAGACACAGAATCTGAAGCAGGCTCCAGGCTCTGAGCTGCCAGCACAGAGCCAGATGTGGGGCTCGAACTCAAGAACCAAAAGATCATGACTTGAGCTGAAGTCGTTGGCTTAACCAACTGAGCCACCCAGGCACCCCTATTATGGTCCTTTTTAAGCCTGCCACCACATCTTGTTGTTTAATGCAAAGAAGCACATTATCTTAGTCCATTCAGGCTGCTATAACAATATACCACACACTAGGTAGCTTATTAACAGAAATTTATTTCTCACAGTTATAGGGGCTGGAAGTCCAAGATGAGTATGCCAGCATGGTTGGGTGAGAGCACTCTTCTGGGTCACAGTTTCTCATTGTATCCTCACATAGTGGATGGGAGTGAGGGAGCTCTTTGGGGTCTCTCTCTCTCTCTCTCTCTCTTTTTTTAACATTCATTTATTTTTGAGAGAGAGAGTGCACCTGAGACTGGGGGAGGGGCAGAGAGAAACAGAATCCCAAGCAACTGAACCCACGGGGGTTTGAACCCACCAACTGAACTGTGAGATCATGACCTGAGCAGGAATCAAGAGTTGGATGCTTTGGGAAAGTGTCTGTTCATGTCTTCTGCCCATTTCTTCACTGGCTTATTTGTTTTGTGTGTATTAGATTTTGGATACTTACCCTTTATCCAATATGTCATTTGCAAATATCTTCTCCCATTCTGTCGGTTGCCTTTTAGTTTTGATGATTGTTTCCTTCACTGTGCAGAAGCTTTTTATCTTGATGAGGTCTCAATAGTTCATTTTTGCTTTTATTTCCCTTACCTTCAGAGACGTGTCAAATTAATTGCTGCGGCTGAGGTTAAAGAAGTTGCTGCCTGTTTTCTCCTATAGGATTTTGGTGGTTTCCTGTCTCACATTTAGGTCTTTTATCAACTTTGAATTTATTTTTGTGTATGGTGTAAGAAAGTGGTCCAGGTTCATTCTTCTGCATGTTGCTGGCCTTGGCATCACTGCATTGTCTGCCACCATCATCAAAATGAATTTTCTGTAGTCCCTGCTTCGTTGCATCAGTTGCTCCCAATTCAATGTTCAGAGCAAATGTATCCAAAAGTCAATTCTCCTATACCTTAGCAACAAAGGAAAAATGGGAAACCAATAAGTGGAAATTTGGAATACATAGCAGGAAGTAAGAAACACCATCTACCAAGATTCTTAAAGTGGGAAATCCCCCCAAGTAAAGGAATGGGGTTCTGATGCACATGACTCATGATAATCAAATAATCAAATCTTAAGCAACATCCCATAATCAAATCTTTTCATTCAGTGTTCTAATTTTACTAACAGCATTGTTAATAGCATTTGACAACAATATTGTTAATTGATAGTGATCAGTCTTGAAAAAAAAAAAGCAGGTTAGGGGGACCTGGGTGGCTGACTCGGCTAAGCGTACGACTTCAGCTCAGGTCATGATCTCACAGTTCGTGGGTTCAAGCCCCGTGTCGGGCTCTGTGCTGACAGCTCAGAGTCTGGAGCCTGCTTTGGATTCTGTATCTCCCTCTCTCTCTGCCCCCCACCCCAACTTGTGTTCTGTGTCTTAAAAATAAATAAATGTGGGGCGCCTGGGTGGCTCAGTCGGCTAAGTGTCCGACTTCCTCTCAGGTCATGATCTCACAGTCCATGGGTTCAAGCCCCATATTGGGTTCTGTGCTGACAGCTCAGAGTCTGGAGCCTGCTTCAGATTCTGTGTCTCCCTCTCTCTCTCTGCCCCTCCCCCACTCGTACTCTGTCTCTCTCTGTCTCAAAAATAAATAAACCAAAACTAATTTTAAAAAATTAAATAAATAAACAAATAAATATGAAAAAAATTTAAAAAAAAAGAGCAGGTTAAAAATCATGTTATCAGTTACTCTTCAATCTGAAAGTGAATTATATATTCATTCACTTTATTCAGATTATGAATCTTTCTGTGATGACAAATTTTCCTCCATGAATAAAAAGAAAACTACAATTTCAAGTCTAAAATTTCTGGGGCGCCAGGGTGGCTCAGTCGGTTAAGTCAAGTCTAAAATTTCTGACCAATATATTCTAGTTGCCAAGTTAGCAGATATCTGTGTGGTAGATACAACTTCAAAGATTTTCCCCAATTTCATTAAAAATTGTCCTTAAAAATGAAAAAAAAAGAAAAAAACTTGGATTCTTAACTGACTGAGCCACCCAGGCACCCCAGGGTCTTTTTTATAAGAGAGAGCTCCACCTTTATGACCTGATCATCTCCCAAAGGCTCAACCTCCTAATACCATCATATTGGTGTTAGAATTACGACATTTGAGTTCTGGGGTAACACTAACATTCAGCTCATGGCATACATACACTACTATAGCATACATTTAATTTGTTTAAATAGTTTTATAACTGTATTTTAATGTAAAGGGTTTTAGATGTAATCCCATATAGTTTGTTGTATGCCCTAAAAAATATTTTTTTTCTAAAGGAGTCCATAGGCTTCACCAGAGTGGAACTAGTCCGTGGCACAAATAGTTAAGAACCTCTTCATTATACAATAGTCTCCCTGTATCTGCAGGGGATACTTTCCAAGACCCCTAGTGGATGTCTAAAACCGTGAAGTACCAAACCCAATATATGCTATGTTTTTCTCATACATACATACCTATGATAAAGTTTAATTTATGAACCAGGGACATTAAGAGATTAACAACAATAACTAAGGGCACCTGGCTGGTTCAGTCAGTAAAGCATGCAACTCTTGTTCTTCGGATTGTGAGTTTGAACCCCATATTGGGAGTAAAGATTAGTAAAACTAAAATCTCTTTTAAAAATTTAAAATAAAAATAACAATAACTAATAATAAAATAGAATAATTATAACAATATATCATAATAAAATTTCTGTGAACATGTTCTTTCTTTTTTTAAATTTTTTTAACTTTTATTTATTTTAGAGAGCAAGAGAGAGACAGAGCATGAATGGGGGAGGAACAGAGAGAGACGGAGACACAGAATCCAAAGCAGGCTCCAGGCTCTGAGCTGTCAGCACAGAGCCCAATGCAGGGCTCCAACCCATGAACTGTGAGATCATGACCTGAGCCTAAGTCGGACACTCAACCGACTGAGCCACCCAGGTGCCCCAAACATGTTCTTTCTTAAAATGTCTTATTGTACTGTACTCACCCTTCTCATGATGATGTGAGATAATAAAATGCCTACATGATGAGATGAAGTGAAGTGAATGATGTAGGCATCGTAAATGACCCACAGAAAGTGAAACTGTGGATAAGGGGAACTACGGTATATCAAATATACAGTATTTGTGTTTAACTTCCCTTCCTATTTAGCCTAATTCCAAGACTTAGAAGTGGCCCTCTTGTGCCAGTGTTCCCAATTCCCTTACCCCTATTGTCTTTCTTTGGCCACTACCTGGCAAAACCCTAATGACTTGCCCCAGCCATTTGTCTTGCTGCAAAAAAAAAATCACACAGCAGGGCTGGGGAACCTGGGTGGCTCAGTCAGCTAAGCATCTGACTCTTGATTTTGGCTCAGGTTAAGATCTCACAGTTTATGGGGTCCCATAGGACTCTGTTGACAGTGCAGAACCTGCTTGAGATTCTCTCTCTCCCTCTCCCTGCCCCACCCCACTGTGCACACATGCTCTCTCTCAAAAGAAATAAACATTTTTTTTAAAATTACACAGCAAGGCAGATTTATGCCATTATACATTCATGGTCTCTACCCTCAACCAGCCCCTCAGTGCTTCTAGGCAGTCATCCTTTCCCTTGTTAGTTTTCTCCCTCATTTCAGACTTCCTTTCTCCTCCAAACCTCTTAACTCCTCACTCCCCTACATCAACTCTCCCTTCACCTCAGAGATTTCACCCCCCTCTTCATGGAGAATTTTAAAGACTTCAGCTGACACGATTTCCTCATGCCAGGCATTTTATATAGCCACAGTTTTTCCTTCCCTCTCACTACAATGGAATTGTGTCCCTCCTCTGGTCTAAGGCAAATTCCTCCTCCAGTTCTACAATTCACATTCATTCATGCAACAAATATTTAATCAACACTTCCTATATTTGTTATAAGTTATATCCCTCCCCCTCCAAGAAAAGAGACATATTGAAGTCCTAAACCTCAGTACCTCAGAATGTGACCTCATTTGGAAATAGGGTCATTACAGATGTAATTAGTTAAGATGGGATCATACTGGAGTAGGGTGGACCCCCTGATCCAATGTGACTGGTGTCCTCATTAGGAGATGATCATGTGAAAGCAGAGACACAGAGGGAATGCCATGTTGCAATGAAGGCAGTGATTTGAGTTCTGCAGCTGCAAGCCAAGGAAAGCCAAAGATTGTCTGCATACTACCAGAAGCTAGGAAGAGGCAAGGAAAGTTCCAGAGGGAGCATAATCCTGACAAGATCTTGGTTTCACACTTCTAGCCTCTAGACCTGTAAAACAACAAATTTCTATTGTTTTGAGCCACCCAGCTTGCAGTACTTTGTTATATCAGTCCTAGGAAACAAATAGGCCGCTGTAGGCACAAAACAGTGAACAAAGCAACAATCCCTGGCCTGTTTGTGGAGCTTACCTACCCTTTTAAAAACCTGGATATCAAGATAATCCCTTCTTTCTCCTCTATCTCCAACTTCTCCCTCTCCCTGGCTCCTCCCAACTTTAAGTGGCCAGTATCTTTTTATGCAGAAATTAAAATATCCCTGGCCTTCGTGTTCCTTTCTAACTGACCAGTTATCCCTTGCTCCTCATTTACAGCCACATTTCTTGAAATAGTCATCTACACTTGTCTTTATATATTGATCTTCTACTCACACTTCAGCCCTTTGTATTCTACCTTTCTCCTCATCATTCCACTGAATTTCCCTTTGTCAAGGTCCCCAGGTGAACTTGTCATTAAAGCCAAGGAACTTTGAATTCCCTTGTTGCTTGATCTCTCAGCAGTATCTGACCATGTTGACCACTTTTCCTTCCTGAAATTCTCTTCATTTGGTGTCTGAAAAGCTGTTCTTTCCTATATTTTCTCCACATTTTGTGACTGCTCCTTCTCAGATTCTTTTATTTTTTTTATTTTTAAAATGTTTACTTATTTTTGAGAGAGAGAGAGAGAGAGAGAGCACACAAGCAGGGGAGGGGCAGAGAGAGAGGGAGACAGAATGGGAAGCAGGCTTCAGGCTCTGAGCTGTCAGCACAGAGCCCAACCCAGGGCTTGAACTCATGGACTATGAGATCATGACCTGAGCTAAAGTCGGAGGCTTAATCGACTGAGCCACCCAGGCTCAGATTCTTTTGAAGATGTTTCTTCCAGATTCTTTTGAAGAAACATTTTGAAGATGTTTCTTCCTATCCTTCTCAGATTCTTTTGAAGATGTTTCTTCCATATACATGTTGATGTTCCTCAAGATACTATGCTGGGTCCTTTTCTTACTTTGCACACTCTTCCTAAGCAAATCAATAACTCTAGTTCCAAATCAATAACTCTGGTTCATATCTCTCTCCATAGATTCAGATGTGAATATCCTACTGTCTATAAACATCACTACCATGTGATACATGTACCTCAAACTCTACATTTTTAACCTCCTTCCCATCCCTC
Source organism: Cryptoprocta ferox (assembly GCA_028646485.1). Lineage (NCBI taxonomy): Eukaryota > Metazoa > Chordata > Mammalia > Carnivora > Eupleridae > Cryptoprocta > Cryptoprocta ferox. Next base: position 70,963,268 of record CM053577.1, read on the forward strand.
CATTCCAGTTCTTTCTCTAACATTTCCAGAAAATGACATTTCCATTCTTCCCATTGCCAAAACCATACCATGAACTTATTCCTAACTTCCTTTTCCCTTATCCCTCTACCACCAAGCAATCTACACATGCCGCTGGTCTGGTAGTCCAAATATTTCTTGAAAGTCTCTGCTTTCTCCCATTTTCAAGGCTACTCCTTTAGTATCAGCCACTATCGTCTCTCATCTCAATTATTACACCATCCTCTTTATTTGTTATTGCTCTCAGGGCCAGTGTCAGGGGCAGATAACTTATACAGTCATGCAGAGCCTTTATTCAAAAGAGCCCTTCACTGGTTTTATGTTCTGAGGTTGCCATCTTGAAATTATTTTTTTACGTTTATTTTTGAGAGAGAGAGAGTGCACACACACGCAAGTGGGGGAGGGACAGAGAGAGAGGGGAACAGAGGACCCAATGTGGGCCCTGTGCTGACAGCAGAGAACCGATGGGGGGCCTGAACCCATGAACCGTGAGATCATGACCTGAGCCAAAGTTGGGCACTCAACCGACTGAGCCACCCAGGTCCCTGCCATCTTGAAATTCTTAATATTTTTATCTTTGAACTTACATTTTATAAGTGAAGTCCAGTGGGACAATAGAGCATGTGTGTGAGCAGAGGAGTTAAAGGTAATATACATGTCTGTCATTTCTTACCACTCTCTTTCTATATTGTAGCCACAGTGCCTCATGAGCACAGAATTCCAGTGGACCCACCATGTGTGGGAGTTGAGTAAGGCTCAAATGAGTACAAGGCAAGAGTGTTAAGTCTATGTCAGCAGAAGAAAGCCATGGTTTCCACTGGGGAATTGGAACTTGTTTTGAAGTTAGAAAGAAGGCAATGGTATTCTAAGAAATACTTGGGATTCTCTCTCTCTCTCCCTCTCTCTGCCCCTCCCCCTGTTCACATCTTCTCTCTCTCTCTCTCTCTCAAAATAAATAAATAAATACAAAAAGAAAGAAAGAAAGAAAGAAAGAAAGAAAGAAAGAAAGACAAAGGGCAAACCCATACTTACTTTTTTCTTTCCAGGCCCTCCTGACTCAACAGCATGCCAAAGATAGAGTATTGGTAGAATATGCACCTATCAAAAAGTGAAAGAAAAAAGTTGAGTTGGTTTATACAGTGTTTCCACTGTTCTTGAGAGAACAAAATACATATGCATGTACCAGTTATACAAATTATAAAATTTCAATGATTCTTCATGAGTTGACTGTTTTTATATTTGCATCTAAAGCTGGCTTTGCACAATATAAAGATGAATGGTAAAATTTATGCTAATAATTTAAATTTTTAACTTTTCTCTATTTAGAACGTTAAATAACAAATAGAAAGCACCATGACAAATGAAGAAAAGGACTGAAGAAGAATGAAAAAAGCTTTATATTTTAGTACATATAATATCACATTTCTCCTGCCTTTTTCAACAAGAAATTCTACATATTTGTTTTGTACTAGATCAGGAGAATTATGTAGCCAGCTCCAGTTGCTCTTTACCGATCCATCCTATAGCAAGGATGAACTAAATTGTAAATGTTATTAAGTCATATTCTTGTTTAAAGCCTTTCTGAAATTTGCCAAAACCTTATCGTATAGTTGCACTCTACACAAAGAGGCTCAAGGAGGAGAAAGGGATCTGAAATCAGTGTGCACTCTACCTGTCCCACTTTGCACCCTGACATGTGGTATGATACTGACCCAGACCTGGGAGAGGCCCCTGCCCTGGCCTGCTTGCTTTATAGTAGCATTAAGTTTAAAGTACATGCAGATCAACGGGAGGTCTTGTTAAACTGCAGATTCTGATTTTGTTGGTCTAGGATGAGGCCCAAGATTCTGCATTTTTAAAAAAGAATTTATTTTATTTTATTTGAAGTTTTATTTTTTATTTTCGAGAGGGGGGGACAAGTGGGGGAGAGACAGAAAGAGAGGGAGAGACTGCGGATCCGAAGCAGGCTCTGCTGTGACAGCAGAGAGCCCAATGTGGGGCTCGAACTCACAAACTGTGAGATCATGACCTGAGTTTAAGTCAGATGCTTAATAGACTGAGCCACCCAGGCACCCCAAAGATTTTATTTTTTAAATTAATCTTTACACCCAATGTGGGGCTCAAACTCACAACCCCTAGATCAAGAGTCACATATTCTACTTACTGAGCCAGCCAGGTGCCACCCAAGATCCTGGATTTTTGCAAGCTTTCATGTGATACCCATGCTGCTGGTGCAAGGACCACATTTTGAGTAGCAAAGTTTTAAAGGACCCTACTCTTGGGCTCCTTAGGCAATGCCACTTTCATATAAAAAAAAAAAAACGATTTTGGCTCATACCCAGGACTATAGAATTCCCTGAAACTACTTCTAACTGCCAGTTGACTTCTAACTGTCAAGATGTCCACATGTATATGAATGAGGCCCTTTTTTGGTATAGGATGGACTTAGAAGTAGGAAGACAAGGGGACCAGGCTTGAAGTCATATGCCAAAATTGAAGTCTGAGTCCAAGAATTTTGAATTTGAACTTGGTCTTTTAGGTCATTATGAAGTTATATGTGTCAGGTTAGAAGAATAGAACACATTTAGAATAGAACACATAATAGTCAATTAGATTGTCCTACAACTTTAAGATGTGGGCCTCTCTTTGTACTCTTGCCCTAAACTCTGCAAATGTTAGGGGCATGTCTGTGGAGTTTCATCCACCATGAGGAAGTGGCATCTTCTTTAGATAATGACACCTTCCGCTGTCCTTTTCACTCTCCAAGGCCAGGCCTGGAGTCTCCAAGTTGCAACTGCCCAGAGTGTATGCTTATTTCTAATTCACACAAAGGCTCAGTGTAGGCTCCTGGGATACAGACAGCATTTTTTAAAAGTAAAATTGAACATAAAATAGAAAATAAAGGAGTGCTTTGCACATAGTAAAAATATTGTCATGAAATATGGTTCATATATACATGTCTATGAAATTTGTAAACTGGTGGCATTACAAATTATATCTTTTTCTTTGAGTCATAGTCAAAAAAGTGTGAAAGCCTCAGTTCTAGATGGTAAAGGCCTTCATAATCAGGTTGTGAATTATCTCTCCACTATCACAACTCATAATATTAATTTCCCTTCTCCAGACCTACCTTCTGCCTATCTACGAACTCTGCTTTTTTTAAAGTTTATTTATTTATTTTTGAGAATGAGAGATAGCCAGAACAGGGGAGGGGCAGAGAGAAAGGGAGAGAGAAAATCCCAAGCAGGCTCTGTGCTGTCAGCACAGAGCCCCACACGGGGCTTGATCTCATGAACAGTGAGATCATGACTTGAGCTGAAATCAAGAGTCAGATACTTAACCAACTGAGCCACCCAGGTGCCCCAACACTTTGCATTCTAACTGCAGTGAACTTTTTTCTCAGTTTCTAGAAGGCACCATGTTTCTCTTACCCCTGAGTGCTTTCGTACGTCTTCCTTTAGCCTGTAATCTTCTTCATCTCTTCACTTAGATAATACCTACTTAGTCTTGAAGATCTAATGCAGACATCACCTCCTTGGGAAGCCTTCTCTGACCCTTAATTTCAGGTGAGTCACTTTCTAAGGGCCCCAATAACATCCTTCCTCCTAGCATTGAATTCATCACCATATTGTATAACTGCTCAGCTGACTTTGGTCTTGTGAGGGAAGGGACAATGACTATTTTATTTATCTGTTCCTCTGTTGTTGAGCACAGAATCTGGCATATAGGAAGCGCTCAATAAATAATGCTGCATTGAATTAAAAACACACTTTCTGTTTTCTTTTTTTTAAAGTAATCTCTACACCCAACATGAGTCTCAAACTCACAACCCGAGATCAAGAGTCAAATGTTCTAGGGCGCCTGGGTGGCAGAGTTGGTTAAGCATCCAACTCTTGATCTCACCTTAGGTCATGATCTCATGATTTGTGAGTTTGAGCCCGGCATTGAGCTCCGTGCTAATGGTACAGAGCCTGCTTGGGATTCTGTCTCTCCTTCTCTCTGCCCTTCCCCAGCTCGTGCTCTCTCTCTCTCTCTCTCTCTCTCTCTCTCTCTCTCTCACACACACACACACACACACACACACACACACACAGACACACACACAGTAAATAAGTAAACTTAAAAAATTTTTGAGGAGTGCCTGGGTGGCTCAGTCAGTTAGCGTCCAACTTCAGCTCGGGTCATGATCTCATGGTTCATGGGTTTGAGCCCCACGTTGGGCCAGTGCTGACAGCCCAGAGCCTGCTTCAGATTCTGTGTCTCCCTCTCTCTCTGCCCCTCCCCTGCTCATGCTCTGTCCATCTCTCTCTAAAATAAAATAAATATTAAAAAATTTAACAAAAATTTTTGAAAAAAAAATCAGATGCTCTACTGCCTGAGCCAGCCAGGAGCCCCACACATTTTCTATTTTCTACGTAAAATATATTACACTGTTATATATGCACCGCATTGTACTTAAATCTTTTCAAGGCCTATGATTATTTTTTTTAGAATAAAGCCCTAGAAGCAAAATTATTACTGGATTAAAGAACATACTCATTTTAAAGTCCTCGACATGTATTGCTAACTTCATTTCCAGAGGCTATTGTCCCAAATCTATTTAGGAACTATTGACAATTTTTACAACAGTCAACCTCATTTAGGGTATATATCTCTACATCTCTCCATTTATAAAGTCTTATTTTTAGAGCACTGAATATAAGTTTTATAATTTTCCTGATATATGATCTTCTAATCCCTTTAAAGGTGACTATGCATTTTATATATGTTTGTGTACCTATATGTGTGTGAATACACATACACATGTGTAAAAGTTTTATTATCGTGAATCAGAAGTCTTTCCCACCATATTTTTATTAGCAGGTATGGCTGGCATATAGGAAATCTAATAGAGTTGGTGATTGCTTTCTTATTTGGCTGCTGTATTGATCTTTTAGTTATAGATGTACCACAACCTTATATGTAAATAATAATATATGTATTTTCTCTTCTTTACAGTTATGCTTCTTGTTTCACATCTCACTTTATTGCTAGAATTTCCAGACCTTGGTTTTTCCTTTAATTTTTCTTTAAGTTTATTTATTTATTTTGAGAGAGAGACTGAAAGTGCACACACAAGCAAGGGGAGGGACAGAGAGAGAGGAGAAAGAGAATTGCAAGCAGGCTCCATGCCGTCAGCCCAAAATCTGATGTGGGGCTCAAAGCCACCAACCTTGAAATCATGACCTGAGTGGAGATCAAGAGTCAGACGTTCAACCTATTGAGCCACCAAGGCAACCTTCCTGAACTTGTTAAATAATGGTAATAAGGGCAGGATCCCCTTTGTATTCTGTACTTTAATGGAAACACTAGTATTTCAGTGTTACGTGTGATATTTCTTATATTTCATGAAAGTATTGTTTATTATCTCAAGGAATTTTTATTCACTTTCTAGTTGATTATTATTAAAACTGAAGAGGCACCCACTTTGTTAAGCATCTGACTTCAGCTCAGATCATGATCTCGTGGTTCCTAAGTTTGAGCCCCACATCAGGCTCTATGCTGTCAGAGTGGAGTCTCGTTGGGATTCTCTGTCTCCCTCTGTCTGTCTCTCTCCCATATGCATTCTCCATCTCTCTCTCTCTCTCTCTCTCTCTCAAATAAACAAACATTAAAAAAATTTAAGGGGCACCTGGGTGGCTGTGTCTCAGTTGGTTAAGTGTCCAACTTTGGCTTGGGTCATGATGTCACAGCTTGTGAGTTCGAGCCCTGTGTCAGGCTCTGTGCTGACAGCTCAGAGCCTGGAGCCTCCTTCAGATTCTGTCTCCCGCTCTCTCTGCCCCTCCCCCAAGCATTCTCTCTCTCTCTCTCTCTCTCTCTCTCTCTCTCAAAAATAAATAAACATTAAAACCAATTTTTAAAAAAGAATTTACAAATAAAAAATAAAACTCAAATATAGGGGGCTCCTGGCTCAGTTGGTAGAGTATGCAACTATTGATCTTGGGGTTGTGACTCTGAACTCCACACTGAGTGTAGAGATTACTTTTAAAAACTCAGGGTCACTTGGGTGGCTCAGTCGATTAAGCATCCAACTCTGGATTTTGGCTCGGGTCATGATCTCACAGTTTGGAGAATTCCAGCCCCACATGGGGCTCTGTGCATTGACTTTGTAGAGCCTGCTTGGGATTCTGTGTCTCCCTTTCTCTCTTCTCCCCTGCTCATGCTCTCTCTCTCAAAAAAAAACAAAACAAAACAAAACACCTACTTTTGAGGTTCTCTCTCAGAAATAAATTAACATTTTAAAAAGGGATATGATAAAATAAAACCTACTTTTGAGGTTTTTTTTTTTTTTTTGAGAGACAGAGAGAGGGAGGGGCAGAAAGAGGGGTACAGAGGATCCAAAGCAATGGAGCCCAATGCAGGGCTCAAACTAAAGAACCATGAGATCATGACCAGAGCCAAAAATGGATACTTAACCAATTGAGCCACGCAGGTGCCCCTTCATATGCCTTTTAAGTATCTGTCTCAATGATCTATTTGACATATTGATGTGATGTATTAGATCAGGTGTTTGGGGATAAATTGACCATTTTTTTTAACCAATTGGAGAATTTAACTTGCAAGTACTTGTTTTATTTAGGATTTTTACATTTCTTTCATGGTGTAAATTGGTCTGAATTTGTGTGTGTGTGCTTTGCCAGCTTTTATATCAAAGTTTATGCTGATTTTATAAAATGAACTGAGACTTTCTTTTTCTAGTCTATGTAACTGTTTCTATAACATTGTAATTATAATTTTCATGAAAGAATCCACTCTTCAAACTATCTAGGCCCAAAACCCTTTGAGGAGTTAATTCTTTATCTTTTTCATTTCTCATATAGTATTTTTTTGATGTTTATTTGTTTCGAGAAAGAGAGAGTGCACACTTGCAAGGGGGGAGGGGCAGAGAGGAGAGAAAGAGAGAATCCCATGCAGACTCCACACCCACCATGAAGCCTGATGCAGGACTCAATCTGTCCACCGTGAGATCATGACCTGAGCGGAAATCAACTGACTAAGCCACCCAGGCACTCTTTCCTTAGTTTTAATTATTTTCTGTCTTCTACTTCACTTATTTGATAATACAGTTTCCTAGGAAATGTTCAATTTTATCAAATTTCTAAACTTATAGCACAGCATTATGGATTAGTACATAAAGTATTCATGATTTTTAAAAAAATCTTGAACATGTAATTGTATTATCATTCTTAATTTTCTGAATTGTGTTTTTACCCTCTTTCCTCAGTTAAGCTGCCTGACTTTTGTCTGCATTACTGGTTCTTTAGAAGGAAAAATAGTTTTGGGGTATATAAATCAATTACATTCTCCTATTTTTCAATGAATTTTTTCTGTTTTTTCTCATTTTTCCTTTTTAAATTTTACTTTATGTTATTTCATAGTTCTGTATTTTTATTATGTTTTATTTATTTTAAGAGAGAATGTACCAGCAAGAGAGAGCAAGCAGGAGAGGGGCAGTAGAGAAAGAGAGAGAGAGAGAGAGAGAGAGAGAATCTCAAGGAGGCTCTGCTCTGCCAGAATGGAGCTGGATGTGGGGCTCAATTTCATGAACCATGAGATCATGACCTGAGCCTAAATCAAGAGTCAGATGCTTAACCAACTGAGCCACCCAGGTGCCACCATAGTTCTCTATTTGTTTTTGTTTTTTTAATATAGTTTTTTTTACATTTATTTATTTTTTGAGAGATAGAGTGAGACAGAGCATGGGCAGGGAGGGTCAGAGAGAGAAGGAGACACAGAATCTGAAGCAGGCTGAAGGCTCTGAGCAAGCATTCAGCACACAGCCCAACGCGGGGCTTGAACCCACCAACCGTGAGATCGTGACCTGAGCCAAAGTCGGACGCTCAATGGACTGAGCCACTCAGGTGCCCCTATAGTTCTCTATTTCTGATTGGAATGTTATGCTTAGTTCATTTATTATCATTCTATATTTTCCCAAAGTGAAAATATGTAACATCATAAATTTACCTGTAAGTGCAGCTTTGGCTGTAGCTCATACATTTTGCTATGAATATTACACTGAACTTTGACTTTGGCTTTGGAATTAGGCTAAAATTTGCTGTTACACTATTACATTTGAGCTTTAGCCTGTGGAAGACTGAATTGTTAAATGCTGACTTCAAAAGAAGTCAAGGCATCTCTGAACTTGTGTGCAACTAATGACTATGTAGTCATACATATTACTATGATCTTTAATCAGATTTGGTACATCAGTAATGTGTACAAGGATCATTTGGATATATTTTTAATATTTTTTATAGGACAAGAATTTTAGAGGTTCCTGTAAGAAAAAACCATATGCTTTATATGTTGAAATCCTATCAGTCAGTTGAAGTATAATAGTATATTTATTATTGTGAGTATAATATTGCAATAATTAGTGATGATGTGAAAAGTAGGTAAAATGTACATATTAGGTGAAAAAGCACTTTATATCAGTAAAATTATATATATATTATATATGGTATGAGACAATTATTGACAAGTATATGAATATAATATTAGTATCTGGAGAGATAACAATCAGAAGATTGTATTTTATACAGTAATTGTCCCTGGAAATGAGGTTCTATGACATTTTTACTTCTATTTTATATATTTATATAATGCTTAAATTCTCATTAGGAGCATATATTATTTTTTATAAGAAAAAACCCAATAAATATATTTAAAATACAAACAAAACTGAAGATATACGAGTTTTAGTCTGATAAACTATATGATGATCTTTCTCTTCTTGGAAGATTCTGTGACCCAGTTACCTAGGACTTTTATTTCCTCATGCTTTTTTATTTATTTTGAGAAAGAGAATCCCAAGGAGGCCCTGCACTATCAGTGCAGAGCTGGACTTGGGTCTCCAACTCATGAACCATGAGATCATGACCTGAGCTGAAATTCAGAGTCAGATGCTCAACGGACTGAGCCACCCACGTGTCCCATATTTCCTCACACTTTTCTTGCTGCCCTTTCAACCACTTCACTAATCACTATGCATATACAAGGAGAAAAACAAGTCAATTATGTTTATCAGCTATCATGAAGAAATAGACAAAGTAATGCAACAGATTCATATAAAGTGTTAAATCTGAAATAGTATTTGAATGGGGCCCTTTTGTGCTTGATCAAGGAACTCAGTTTAGCCAAATAGATTGTTACTTTAAGGATACATGGGAGGGGGGTGAGCATTGGGGGTGGGTGGAACTGAAGAATCTGAGACTCAGGGATGGACTGATTGTCCAGTCAGCACTCACAAGAACTGGACCTGGGGAGACAACAGGACGCAGGACGCTCAACGCACTGACACCTCTGTATCTTCTCTCTTGCTGTGTATGGTCTTTCTTTCTCAGAGTATCTTTTGTCCATCTCTGAATTTTTGGTCTCTTTTCCTCCTGTTTTCCATTGGCTTAATCCCTCCCTTTCTACTATTTATATCTATTCTTTTCACTCTTGTTTTCTCAAAAACCTTACTCCTTTGTTGAACTCTTCTCTTTCCTGTATCTTCCACCTTTTTATTTCTACTGAATTTTATCCACAGGTATATAAATATGCTTCTGCCATCTTAAAGCCAAAACAGGGGCACCTGGGTGGCACAGACTGTGTGTCGGCACAGAGCCCGCTTCAGATCTTCTGTATTCCTCTCCCTCTGCCCCTCTTCCACTCTCTCTGTCTCTCTCTTTTTCTCAAAAATAAGCATTAAACAAACAAACAAACAAAGGCAAGGACACCTGGGTGGCTCAGTTGGTTAAGTGTCCAACTCTTCATTACAGCTCAGGTCATGATCTCATGGTTCATGAGATCAAACTGCACATCAGGCCCTTTGCTGTCAGCGCAGACCTTGCTTCAGATCCTCTCCCCTTCTCTCCCTGCCCTTCCCCCGCTTGCTCTCTCTCTCTTTCTCTCTCTCTTCTCTCTCAAAAATAAATAAACATTAAAAAAATACAAATATCTTGTAATAAGATAATTGAAAATGCAAGTGGATTGCTCATAGATTAGTGCTATCTGATATAACTTTCTGCAGTTATGGAAATATTCTGTATCAATGCTACCCAATACCATAGTCACCAGCCACAGGTGGCTATTGAGGACTCGATAGGAGGCTAGTGTGACTGAGGAACTGAATCTTCGATTTTATTCAATGTTAATTGAGTTGAATAGTCACATGTGGGTAGTGGCTATGGTATTGGACAGTTTGGTTCTAGGTTAAAAGAAACAAAAGGGGCACCTGGCTGGCTCAGTCAGTAGAGCATGTGACTCTTGATCTTGGGGTAGATTACTTAAAATTTTTTTAATTAAAAAAAGAAACAAAAGAAACAAAATGCAATGTGTGAATTTTGTTAAATGTAGTAAAAAACAGATGCAAAGGTTCTGTTTGGTTTCAGCTTAGTCTCTGCCTCCCCTGGACTGCATCTAACTCTTTTTTTAAAAAATGTTTTTAGGGGCGCCTGGGTGGCTCAGTCAGTTAAGCATCCGACTTCGGCTCAGGTCATGATCTCACAGTCTGTGGGTTCGAGCCCCATGTCAGGCTCTGTGCTGACAGCTCAGAGCCTGGAGCCTGCTTCAGATTCTGTGTCTCCCTCTCTCTCTGCCCCTCCCCCTGCTCACACTCTGTCTCTCTCTCTCTCAAAAAATAAAGACATAAAGAGATTAAAAAAGAAAAAGAAAGCAAATATGTTATAAATATTTTTTAATGTTTATTTATTTTTGAGAGAGAGCCACTATCTCCCTTACCAAATATGCTCCAGCCACACTGGCTTCCTTTCAGGAAAGACCAAGCTCTCTCCTCTCAGAGTTTTCGCATATGCTATTTGTTGAAATATTCTTCCAGATCCCCTTTATTCCTCACTTCCCTTGGTTTACTCTTTCAGATCTTGGTTTATAAATCACTGTAGGTCCTCCCTGTTATTCTCTAACACTGTATTATTGTAATTTCTTCTTTGCATTTATCATATTTTATAAATATTTTGTTTCCTTATTTATTCTGTGTTTTTCTCACTTAGCTGTGATTTCCATGAAGGCAAGAGGTATCTTTATTCTCCTACTGCTTAATTTAGTGCCTGGCAAATAATTGGTGCTCAAAATGTGTTTGCAGAATGATGAATGTAGTAAGCGGATTCCTCCTAGCTTCTGCTTATTTATGGTTTCTGTTTCCTTATAATTTTAGTTTGACATGATCTCTTATAGTCCAGCTCTAACTCCCTCCTCAAGACACTGATTCTATCTTTGGTTTTGCTCTAGGAATGGTCTGGTGCCTGATGCTGGTTTAATAAACTGTGGCAAGGCAAGGTATGAGTGATAATACAGAGTAAAACTCTGACAGCCTAGACTGCTCCCTTAGCAAGGGCTTTGGGCAAAGTTACCCTTGGAAAGAGCTTTCAGATAGATCATGATGGACACATTCAGTATAAGAATTTTTACTATATTTTCCTCTTTTGTGCCATGATGCATCATGAAAATCTGAACCACTAATGATTACTTAGATTCTGGGAGTCCATTCAGAATAGAATGGGAATATTTTGATAAAACCATTATGGTTTATGTTTATATAATCCTTGTTCTTTTTGTAGTTACCTGTATAAAGTTTGTGTGTTCTTATAATTTAATCAGTCACCTTCCATTGTAAAAGTTAAATGCAAACAGCCAAAATGACCCTGGGCTTTTTTTTCTTTTAAGTTTGTTTGTTTATGTAATATCTATACCCAATGGTAGATAGATATTGGGTATCTATACCCAATGTGGGGCTCGAACTCACACCCCTAAGATCAAGTGTTGCGTGTTCTTCCAACTGAGCCAGCCAGGTGCCCCTGAGATCAGACTTCTAATTAAAAAAAAAAAAAAAAAAAGGAAAGAAAGAAAAGAAAGCTAAAAGCAATAGAAAGAAGGGCACCTGGGTGATTCACTTGTTGAGTGTCAGACTCTTTGCTTCAGCCCAAGTCCTGATCCCAGGGTCGTGGGATTGAGCCTTGTGTTGCAGCCTTCTTAGGATTCTCTCTCTCTCTCAAAATTTTTTTTTACAAAAATATTTTTAAAAAGCAATAGAAAGAATGTCTAGCATTTCAAGTATTTTAAAATATTAGAATTTTGGGGGGCACCTAGATGGCTCAATCGGTTAAGCAGCCATCTTTGGCTCAGGTCATCATCTCACAGCTCGTGAGTTTGAGCCTTGCGTCGGGCTCTGTGCTGACAGCTCAGAGCCTGGAGCCTGCTTTGGATTCTGTGTCTTCCTTTCTCTTTGACCCTCCCCTGCTAACACTCTGTCTCTCTCTTAAAATAAAAAAAAAAATGAAAAAATTTAATATAGTAGTATTTTTCAAATTAATAGATTTTTTTAAAAAGCATTTTTAGGTTTAAGAAAACTGAGCAGAAAATATAGTTTCCATATACTCCCTCCCCCAGCCCTTCTCTACCCCAGTGTCCCCTATTATTAACATTGTACATTAGTTGGTATGTTTGTTACAACTGAATGAATATTGATACATTATTATTAACTAAAGTCCACAGTTTACATTAGTGTTCATTCTTTATGTAGTTCTTCTGTGAGTTTTGACAAATGTCTAATGACATGTATCCACCATTATAGTGTCATAATAGTATCATTTCACTGCCCTAAAAATTCCCTATGTTCCACCTGTTTATCTTTCCTTCCCTCCCTCTGAATTCCTGGCAACCACTGATCTTTTTCTATAGCTTTGCATTTTCCAGAATGTCATACGGTTGAAATCATAGTTTGCAGCCCTTTCAGATTGGTTTCTTTCACTTAGCAAAATGTATTTAAGATCCCTCCATGTCTTTTCATGGCTTCATAGTTTATTTCTTTATAGCATAGAATAATATTCCATTATATGAATACCAAAGTGTGTTTATCCATTCACCTATTGAAGGGCATCTCAGTTGCTTCCAAGACTGGCAATTATAAATAAAGTTGCTGTAAACACCCAGTACATTTTTGGTTTTGGTGTAGATTTAAGTTTTCAATTCATTTGAGTAAATACCAAGAGATGCAACTGCTGAATCATATGGCAAGGGTATGTTTAATTTTGTAAGAAACTGCCAAACTGTCTTCTAAAGTGGCTATACCATTTTGCATTGCCACTAGCAATGATTGAAAGTCCCTGTTGCTCTACATCCTTGCCAGTATTTAGTGTTGGTATTTTGGATTTTGGCTCTAAGAGGTGTGTAGTAGTATTTCCCTATTTTAATTTGTAACTCCCTAATGATATGTGGTGTTGAGCATCTTTTCATATGTTTAATTACCATCTATATATTTTCTTTGGTAGAGTATCTATTCAGAACTTCTGCTCATCTTTTAATAGGGTTATTTGCTTTCTTATTGTTGAATTTTAATAATTCTTTTCATATATATTTTTAAGATTTTTAATTTTTTAAAAAATAATCTCCACACCTAGTCTGGGGCTCAAATTCACAACCCTGAGATCAAGAGTCACATGCTCCACTGACTGAGTCAGCCAGGCACCGCAGAGTTCTTTGTCTACTTTGGATATTAGACCTTTAACAAATAACGTTCTTTGCAAAGATTTTCTCCCAGTCTGTAGATTTTCTTTTCATACTCTTAGCAGTGTCTTTGCAAAGCCAAAATTTTAAATGTTAACACATCAACTTTTTAATTACCATAAAGATAAGATGTCAGGGATGTTGCAAAACTCTTTTTTAAGGCAAAAATTCACTTTTTAAAGGAAAAATCCACTTTTTGAGGAAAAATCTATTTTTAAGGAAAAAATCTACTTTTTTAAGGCAAAAACTTTTTTTTCAAAAAATTTCTTGATTACTAGGAAGATGGAATTGAATGACTTCCAGTCTCTTTTGGTTCTAGGTTTTTATGGTTCTGTGGAAAGAATGATCATGTATTGTGGATTCTTCCTATATTAATTCTGGGATGCCCTCTCTCCATTATTACATTAATCTCGGGTAATTAAAGTTTAGGAAATGTAGAAAAAAGAAAATATGATTTTTTTCTAAACAGTGTGGCACTAAGTGGAAGAATTTTGGATGACAAAAAAACCAGACAGGTATGCCAATATGCCTGCATTTCATTAACTGTGGTGAAATTAACCCTTTCACTACTTCATGGCTAAAAAGACAATAATGAGGTACTTAAATAATTAATTTTTTTAAATTAAGTTTAAAAAATGTAATATGGAATCCTTCACAAATTTGCATGTCATCCTTGTGCAGGGGCCATGCTAATTTTCTCTGTATCATTAACAGTTTAATATATGTGCTGCTGAAGCAAGCACAATAATTCAATTTTTACAAGCACACATTTGTGGTGCCTGGGTGGCTCAGTCGGTTAAGCGTCCAATTTCAGCTCAGGTCATAATCTTGCAGTTCATGAGTTCAAGCCCTATGTCAGGCTCTGTGCTGACAGCTCAGAGGCTGGAGCCTGCTTGGGATTCTGCCTCCCTCTCTCTCTGCCCCTCCCCCACTTGTGCTCTGTCTCAAAAATAAACTATATAAAAATTAAAAGAAAAGCGTTGGATGGTTCAGATGCATTATTTTCATTCTTTAATCCATAAGGTTACTCTATTTTTGTAGTAAACATTTAGATTATCATTTATAACAGTATCTACTTTTGGATTAGGAGCTAAAGACCTTGTTTGCTGAATTAGCTGCATACCATAGCAGATACATGTTTAATAGTAAGGGATTTTTAGATAGCGGAGATGTCAGATCAACAGATTGGCTAGATAGTACTTTGGTCAAATATTTCATATTTTGATCCAGCTACCCATGGAAAATAATATAGCATTTTAGGTGCTTAATCACTTTGAAGAATATTCATCTAACTTTTCCTCGAACCACTGATTTGTTGTCACAGCATAGACCTTATTTCGGGAACCAGAGAGCTCTTATAAAGGTTGTCTTTTAATAAAAAGCACACTATTACATTACAGCTGAATTGGCTAAAATCAGTATCCATACCGCGACTGAAATTCTAACGCCTTTGTCTCGTCTTTCTTGTACCTAGTAAACGGCTACAAAGGAAATGTCACTTCACGTAACATTTAGTTGCTAAGATTTTTAAAAAGAAAACACAGATATGTTCCTCACAGTTACCCTAACCACGCAGCTTTTTGCTGCTTCAAGTTACTCAAACTATGCTATGAGGAAGCCCTTAACTGCTTAAAAGGCCAGGGACTGAAACAGACTATTGCACAACTCTTCACCACCGGGCGGTTTCGCTTCCAAATCTGGCCTTCGTATCATCCCACGGCCGGAGTCGCTTCTGGGTCCGCTGGAACGAGCCCCGTTCCCCCTCAAACGCAGCCAGGGTGTCCTCGTCCGAGCCACGGGAGCCCCTCCCTCCGCCCAAGGTTTTCGCGAAAGTGAAGCCGCGCGGGGCCCCGGGAGGTCCCATTGTCCCGCCGGGGAGACCCACTCTCCCCGGAGCGATTATCGCACTCGAGTCCCACCGGCTAGGTTAACTAGAGGTCTGCGGGTCTCGGTGCCACTCCCCTCCCCCCGCCGCCCCATTGTCTGCCTCGCCCCGCCCCGGGGGACACGTGCGCCTGCAGCTTCCCGAGCGAGAAGAGCGCGGGGCGGCGGCGTGGACACCGCCGCGAACGGCTACGCGGCCGCGGCGCCGGGAGCGGGGGCCGGGCGCGTACGGATCGATAGGTGCCCTCCAGGAGCTGCGGTAGCGTTTCGCGACCCCCGCCCAGTGCCTCGCGGGCCCGGGACGGGGCGGGGGTTGGGACAAGCGGGAGCTCAGTGGGGGTGGCGTGCGCGTGTTGCTGAGGTGGGGGTGGGGTGGGGCGGGGTGGGGAGATGCCTGTCTCCTGACAAAGGAGAACGAGTGGGACACGCTGAGCCGGCCCGCCCCGCCTGGAGGAGAGCGGGAGGGGGAGTGTCGGGAAGGGAAGGGGCGGGTCTTTCATTCACTCTCAGCCCCTCCGCCGCCGCCGGAGCGGAAGGGCGGGGTCTTGCGTCCCCCTCCCCCGGGAGGTGAGGAGCAAGGGAGGTGGCGGGGCGTGGGGGCGGAGCCCGCGGGCGCGCGTCCCGAGGCGTAGGCTACGTCGTCACGTCAGCGCGGGAGAGAGAAAGAGAGGAGCCGACTCGGCTGGGACTGGGGGACGGAGTCGAGCGAGCGAGGGAGGGTGTGAGCGAGCGTTCGAGCGAGGAGGGGAAAGGCGGTCACTCGTGCCTGAGCGGCCGCGGACGGGACTGGGAGTGGTGGGGAAAAAGCAGGGAGGGGAAGAAAAAAGACCGAGAGAAGGAGGCGGACGGAGGCTGGTGGTGGTGGTGGTGGTGTTGGTGGTGGTGGTGGTGGTAGGGGGAGAAGGAGGAGCTGGAGGAGGGCAGGGGCAGAGGGAGTGAGTGAGAGAAGCGGACGCGCGAGGGAGGGGAGGGAAAGGGGGGGGGTCACGCGGGTGCGCGCGCGCGCGCACCGGGAGCGCGCTCGGAGGCGAGTGGAACTGGATCGGGTTTGCTGCCAGCGGCGTGAGCTTCGGCCGCCATTTTACAACAGCTCCACTCGCGCCGGACACAGGGAGCAGCGAGCACGCGTTTCCCGCAACCCGATCTCCTCGGACAGGATTCTTCCGCCGCAGCCCAACGGGGAGGTAACGACCGCCAGGACCCGGGTTTGGGAGGGAAGCACCGTGACATTGTGGAGTGAGCTGGGGGAGGGAGGTGTGAGGAGAAACCGGCTTTTCTGGAAAATGGATTCCAAGGGGGAGAGGAGCACGTTGACTGGGGCTGCTTGAGAGTAGGCCGCGGCCCGCGCCGCCACTTCCTTCTCTTCTCCATGTGCTGCCGCCGTTCGGGCTTTGTCTGCGGCGCTCCAGGGAGGAGGCGGCCCCATGGCCCGCGCGGACCGCGAGCGGCGGCGGAGTTGGTGCTGTCGTGGCCGTCGCCGCGGTGTGGGAGTGGGCGGAGAGGAGCGGGTCCCGTCCCGCAGCCGCGCGGAGAGCTTGGGTGGTGCTCGCGGTCCGGCGGGCGTTAGGCAGGCAGTTCGCGGAACGCCCTCACTCCGCCGGGTTGCTGGCCCTTGCCTGGGGGTGGGACAGCTGGTCCAGGCGCCGCAGTCACTGCACGGGCGGGCGAGGGGTGGGGGCTTGCACCATGCGCCACGGCTTAGGTCTCGGCGGGGCGGGCGGGCAGCCGGGGGTCGCCGGCGCCCGGGGCGGAGAGAGCCATGTGTCACGGCGGAGACGGCGGCGCTGGGGGGGGCGGGGAGAGCCTGTGGCCTGGCGCCGCCGCGGCCTCGGTGTGGAGGGGCGATGTTGTGCTGCTGCTCCTTTCTGGGGCTCCGATCTTGGCTTCAGGTTGACGTTGGGAGTCAGTGATGGTCGTCTTGGCCTGGGACTCGGTGGGTTTCCGTTGGAGGAAGTTGTAGGACATTTGAAGGCGCAGAGCACGTGTTTCTAATGGGCTCCTGGTGGCCGCAGCGGTGAGGCTGCCGCTATGGGTGCGGAGTCGGGGGCGGGCTTTGGGGTGCGGGGGTGAAGGGTGGAGAAATTGGGTGGTAGGAAGGTAGATTGTGTGAGCGCTTTGTTCTTCGCTGGCTGTTGTTACTGATCTATAAGCGGCAGGCGGGAAAAGCGCGCACTTTGGGGGTTTACCTTTGAGAGAGAAAAGCCCAGCTTTGCTTTCTCCACACACCTCATTCTCTGTACTGCCACAGCTGCATGTGGCACGCTGGCTCGTCCTCGTGCTGATTGGGCTCCATTTGTAATATGGTTTTTCCTAGGGAGTGTTAGCAGGTGAGTCAGGGGTGGTGCTAAGGAAAAACATAGTGAATCTGTCCTCCTCTGCCCCGCGCTCCAAATCTGGCTTGTCAGGCGATAGTGACTGTAAGGCTTCTTTAAAGGGAGGCGCAGGCTGGCTGGTGTAGAAATTGGTAGAGAAAGTAAAGATTGGGGCTCTTATATTTCCTCTACCCTTTCTGAAGATCCTAGTTTAATTTTGCTTATTGCGTTTGAACAGATCTCTGGAAACATGGCTACAGAACATGTTAATGGAAATGGTACTGAAGAGCCCATGGATACTACTTCTGCAGTTATCCATTCAGAAAATTTTCAGACATTGCTTGATGCTGGTTTACCACAGAAAGTTGCTGAAAAACTAGATGAAATTTACGTTGCAGGTAAGAACTAACACTTGCAAAATTATATTATGAAATTTTTCTATTGGATTTCTGGCTTTGAGCTAAAATAGCAACTTTTTGTGGTTTCCAATAAGTGTGGGAACTAGCGTTTTGCCTTGTTGTGATAGTTGTGAACTAGAGGTTAAGGTGTCTAGAGGGAGGGAAGAAGGAAGGGTTAGAAGGCAAAGGCTGGCTGGCCAGATGGATAAGTATATGATGGTAGCAACAGCTGCTAAAAGTTGGGAGCAGGCCATGTGACTTTTGGGGTATTTTTATAGTAGGATTCTTGTTAAATAACTGGTAACTGTAGACTTGTCTGTCTTGGTGTGGTTGCTGCTTTTTTCCTGGTGGTATTTGAAATGGAGTAGAGGTTCAGTTGTCATGCTTGGTACTTTGTTGGTTGATACTAGGATTTATATATTTAATGTAGAAATACTTAGTGTTTAGAACTATGCGACTTAGACATAGAAGAAGATGTAAAAGAAGTTGATTCATTGTAAGTGGTTGAGAGGCTTTATTTAGTTCAGAATGATTAAAGTATGTGTGTTTCTCATATAGATAAGGGAAATGGAAGAATTCGTACTTGGCAAGCATGTACCTGTATTGGCAAACATAGTCTTTAAAAAAAAAAGTTTCCAAAAATATTAAAAGTTGACAACTAATTCAGTTTTCTCTTCTCCAGGGCTGGTTGCACATAGTGATTTAGATGAAAGAGCTATCGAAGCTTTAAAAGAATTCAATGAAGACGGCGCATTGGCAGTTCTTCAGCAGTTTAAAGACAGTGATCTCTCTCATGTTCAGGTAATGTTAATGTCAGTGTAACTAGAAAAAACACGAGTAGTTTTGATATAGTTTGTTTTATTGGATTAGATACAGATGAGACAATTGTTAAATATAATTGGAAAATTTTTTTATAGAACAAAAGTGCCTTTTTATGTGGAGTCATGAAGACTTATAGGCAGAGAGAAAAACAAGGGACCAAAGTAGCAGATTCTAGCAAAGGACCAGATGAGGCAAAAATTAAGGTATGCTTTAAAAAACTTTTTTTTAATTCCCTCCCATTTTAAAGTTCTTTCAAAGATTTTCTAGCTTTGGTATAAATATTCCTTCGATGTGAAATGGGGTGTGTATCATTAAGATGTTGAGAGTTGATAACCGTGAGATAATTTGTTAACCTTTTTTAATTACTATTTTTTTGAAAAGTTGCCTTCATTTCTGTTTCTAGAACAACTCACTTTTAAGTTTTTCTTGTTACTGAGCTATGGGTTAAATCAGTGTTTCTTGGTATTTTAAAGCGAAGACTTAAATAACATCTACCATATTTGTAAATGTTTTTGAAAAGCTGCAAGTCCAGCTTAGTGACAGTGGAACAAAAATGGGAGGGACTCAGTTCACTCCATACTCGTGAGGGGTGTACATTTAATAATTGACTTTTCTTAGAATTCACAAACTCCCAAATTAAATAAATTTAGAATTTTTAACACTACCTTCTTCTCCTTCTATTACTGTTGATTTAAGACTAATTTGTTCATTTCTAAAGGCAGCTTTTATCAATAAAATTGATTAGTGTGGAAATGTAAGTGAAGAAGCTTAGGCTGGGAGTGGAAGGTTTTTTTGTTCTTTTTATTTATTAAGGTCATGTAGAGCAGTAAATGGTCTTAGATAAAACTAGGTTGTGGTCTTTGTTTTGGTTTTTAGTTGTGTTGAGGTTTCAGTTCATAGAAAATGTGATCATACTAGTTTTAATCTGGTGCTCCTACTACAAGTGTGCTGGTGCTCTTTGAACCAAGAGTTATGGTTTAAGAAAGTCAGTTATTAAGAGTGCTAAGTGATTGTTTTAATGGTATGGGAGGGGGGAATCTTGGAATAAGGGATTAACTGTTAATGTCATCCATAAATTTGAGGCTTTTACAGGTCAAGCTGAGAGTGAATTGTGTTTCAATTATAAATGCAATTTTTCCCCCAAAGAAATGGAGTATAGATGTCTATATTGTAATTATATTAGTTGTGATTCAATTTACATTCGGGAGTTGGGATTATTAAATTTTTATTAAAAATGTAAAGGTTAGTTTGACTTTCTTTTCTGTCTTTGGAGGGGAGTGGCTTAAAGCTTTAGTGTGACTTAAATTGCAGCAAGAAGACATAGTGACATTTTTATAGGATGTTTGAGGAATACGATTTTTTTCCTGTTTTTTAAGGATGGATATAAAAAGTATTATTTAGGTCATATAAAGATGAAGGTGAAAGAAGTGCAGGATTACATACGGGGAAAAGGGAAGATGAACCATTTAGTGGTTTAGTTTATGTTCTAGTAATAGATTTCAGTTTATTTTTGTTACTCTATGTTGCATCCATAAGTAAACATTGAGGTATGATAGAAAAAGACTGCTTAAAATAATGTAGCACTTTGTGGGCCTTTTTGTTAGAGTTTAGTAATAGAGGCGTTTTTTTATTATAGTATTTTTTCACAGATATTACTTTGGGTTAGAAACGTACTTTGGGTTAGAAATGTTTAAAATCTGTCTAGTCATTTTCATTTCTAGAGACTGAGATGACCCCAGATCATTTAACAGCATTTTGATAAAATTTGTCATTGTGCTTGGTGTTACTTGTTTTTTCAGAATTTATCAGCTAATTACTAGATTTATTATTTAGAAAACAGGTATTGTATTTGTGGTTGAGATGGCAGAGGAGAATAATTCTTGTTTTTTGTTGTTTTTGTTTAGGCTAACCATAGACCACTTTCTGGTACTTTTGCCTATACTAAGGGATAAGAGAAACTAGCACTGATTAATAAACAGTCTTGTAAATTTTAACAGTTCACTTTTAGGGAGATAAAATGTAGAAGTTCTTTCACATTGTTACAATTACATAAAGTTTTCAAAGTCATTTGGCTCTCATTTGTTCTGAATGAACCATGCTGTCCTGGGAAGCATGGTACTTGAATGTCAGATGAATTAAATGGTTATCTTTCCTGTAACTTCTAAGTTTCTGGGCTTAGTTTGAGAAATGTAATTTCTACAAAGGTTGGTGAAATGCACAGAATGGCAGTGTGTATTAGAAGTGTGGGGTACAGGGAATTTATTAAGTGTGAAATCCAGACTTGGAGAGGGAACTTACCCAGTTCCTTCCTCCTTTGGGAGAGAATTAGTCACCCAAATTAGGTACAATTAGGAGAAATTAGGAGAATAGGTACAGACCCTGCCTTGAAAGATGTTGATGAATCAATATTAGTTTTTTGTTGTTCACTAAACACTAGTTAGTTGGAAACCAAAAAATAATTTGAATAGGACCCTGAAATTTTCATTGAAAATTAGAGCTACTACAAGGTACATTAAAGAGAAATTCTGAAACATACCAGAAAACCGTAGGGATTGTTGCCAAGGTAAATGGAATGATTTGAACAAGATTGATTTTTTAACTGCGAAATGCATGGGTGTGGTCTTGTGAATTAAATGTATTAATGACATTTGAACTTTTCAAGGCACTCTTGGAAAGAACAGGCTACACACTTGATGTGACCACTGGACAGAGGAAGTATGGGGGACCGCCTCCAGATTCCGTTTATTCAGGTCAGCAGCCTTCTGTTGGCACTGAGGTAAAGAAACTAAAAACTTGTCCTTTTGTAGTAAATGCACAGGTATCTGGTTTCCTAAAGAAACTCTCCATGGTTTTTACTTCATGTTTAATTTACAGATATTTGTGGGGAAGATCCCAAGAGATCTGTTTGAGGATGAACTTGTTCCATTATTTGAGAAAGCTGGACCCATATGGGATCTTCGTCTAATGATGGATCCACTCACTGGTCTCAATAGAGGTTATGCGTTTGTCACTTTTTGTACAAAAGAAGCAGCTCAGGAGGCTGTTAAACTGGTAAGTTTTTTTCCTTCAGTCTCCACATTTACTATTTTTAATTAAAGTCAAGTTTTTTTCTTACTGTGTCTAAGAGTTAACCAAACGTTTTTTGAAGTGCTGATTAGGCACTGTGTTGTACATTCTCTGTGTAGTCATTGTAGCAGTTTTCTTTGCCTGGGTAGTTGACTGGACTGAGGAGCTATATATAAGGCATGGTGTCAGAATTCTGAGTTACTGGTTCTTTGAAACATCTGGCATAGTGATTTTTTTAAAAAAGTAATAGGTAGGGCTTCCTTATTTTCTGGCTATACCTGGGCCATTCCTTTTTCTGTAAAATATATCACAAAGACATTGTGATGACAAATTTCTAGTTAACGAAGGAAAAGATTTCATGCTGAGTGGCAATATTTGATTTAAAGTACCAGATGTAAGGTGTGAAGACCTAGTTTGCCAACTTTTAAAAAAGAATTGTTAATGATTCAAATTATGGCTTAGCTTTTCTTTAAACTAGTTTTATTAAATTTTGTGACTCACATGGATTCTACGTTTTATAATTGAAGAGGCCAAGGGTTAATTTCAACCCAAGAAATGTATCAAAAAGTACAACTGGGAGGAACTTTTGAAAATGGTCTCCTATGGCAGATTTTGTTAAATTTGCTTTATTGGCTTACGTATTTTATAGGTGATTCTAAGCAATCTTAAAATCCTCAGATTGATTTCTCCTGAATATTTCCTTTCCTCAGCATCAGATGTTTTACATTTTAAGGCATACCATAAGGAGAAAAGCCAACTATACTTTGGTTTGCTGTCTCTAGTGATTGAATTTCTCAATTGGTGTGTGCAATTGAATATGATAGAGACTTAACATTAGAATAGGGCTACTTGAAAAATTATAGGTGTCTTTAAAAAAAGAATTTGGGAGTTGAGGTATTTTTAAATCATTTTTTCCCTTCATTTAAATAATGCTTCCTATTTCAGAACTGTTAAGTTCTAGAGGGAGCCATTCAGTAAGTAACCTTTGGGCTGTCAAAATCTTAGTTTTGAGCAGTTCATGTAAAATTAAGGACTTTTTAGACTTCTGGAAAGTTACTTTAGAAATGATCCAGTTTAATCTATAAAAGAACATTTTTGTCAGGCAGCAATAGAGTTAGCAGTAAGTTTTAATATGGAAATGTGGAATGATTAAGAAGGCAGCAAACTATCTTATTGCAGCAAGCTAATACTACAGAACTTACCATTAATTTCGAACCTATTTTATTTATTAGGTATCACATAAACCTTTTATTCTTTTTAATAAGGATGGTTAGTGTATAAGTGGTGATTTGTTTATTAACATTTTTAAAAGGAATCATTAAACCAATATTTGTAGGCCGCTTATTCTTGCTACCAAAATACACTATTTATGGTAGGTCCTCACTGCAATTTATTTCTAGACAGTTTCCAAAATTCTTAAAAAAATACATCATTAGAAGAAGATATATAATGCAATTGTAAAATGATGATTTTGAATGCCAGTAAATATGCATTAGGGAAATAATGCTTCAGTTTGGGCAGTTGCCTTGGCTTAACAAATATAGTGCAAAAGTGCATTGCTGTGGGCTTAGAATATAGTCTTATTAATACAGTCAGTTAAGTTTTCAATTGTAATTCAGAAAGTTTCATAGGTAGCTTGACAGCCAATTTTAATTTGTCTAGGAACTAATAACTCTTAATTCTTTTTTACATTTTTTTTTCTGCGTTTGTGATTTGAGTCCTTATCTGGGAACATATTTATTTATTTCTGTCTGATAAATTAGAAGGCTTTGCATTTTGTTGCCTTTTAGAAGATATTTGTAGTGGTAATGGTGTACCACTATTCATCCACTAGGATGTTTCATTGTTGCTTTTCTTTAATTTTGTTTTTAAATGTTTTAATATTTTATTTTTGAGAGAGAGCGGGGGTGGGGGGCAGAGAGAGGGAGACACAATCTGAAGCAGGCTCCAGGCTCTGAGCTGTCAGCACAGAGCCCCACCAGGGGCTCAAATTAGTGAGCTGTGAGATCATGACCTGATTGGACGCTTAATTGATTGAGCCACCCAAGTGTCCCATGTCGTTGCTTTTTTTTTTTTTGAAGGATGCTGTAGTGTGGTAGGATTATGATAACAGAATTGGGAGATGTGCCTTAATAGAACAGTAAAAGAGAGGACTAGACGTTTGAAGAAACAAAACATTCTAGAGAAATAAATCAAGTTAATTAGGATGTCTTTTGCTACTTAGTGTTTATTGTGGAAATGAGTACCCTTCTAAGTGTGTTCCTTAAGGGAGCATATTTTGAAAACTATCCCTACTTCTGTCATGAGAGTCTATTTGAATTACACCTGTATCCAAGGTGAATTTTTATAGAAGATAATGGAATGGCCATTCTAGTTGCAGAATCATAAGTTTAAAAAAATGTTTATTTGGGATTATTTATAGATCAGACAAGATGGAAGCACCATTTCGCTTTCCTGTACTTTGAGTGTCTTGAGTATATTTAGATCAAGATAGTCTGGCTGGCTCAGTTGGTAGAACATGTGACTCTTCGTTTCAGGGTCATGAGTTCAAGCCCCATTTGGGTGTAGAATTTACTTTTAAAAAAATTATGTGTTTGGCCTTATTTTTGGTATGATCCAGGAATGATCCCTCCCCCCCCCTCCCGATTAAAAACGATTGTGGATTTTGGGGCGCCTGGCTGGCTCAGTCCCTAGAGCATGTGACTCTTGATCACAGGGCCTTGAGTTTGATCCCCACTTTGAGGGTAGAGTTTACTTAAAAAATTTTTTTTGTGGATTTTAAGTTTGCATTTGAATTACTTGTAAAAATAGATTAATTGATACTAACAACTGAAAAAGAGGCATGAAGTTAGTGCCTGTAGAGTTTTTTTTTTTTAATTTTTTTTTTTTAACATTTATTTTTTTGAGAGAGAGGGTGGGACAGCGGGGAGGGTCAGAGAGAGAAGGAGACACAGAATATGAAGCAGGCTCTAGGCTCTGAGCAAGCTGTCAGCACAGCGCCAACGCGGGGCTCGAACCCACCAACCGTGAGATCATGACCTGAGCCGAAGTCGGATGCTTAACTGACTGGGCCACTCAGGCACCCCAACACCTGTAGAGTTTTTAAATAACTGGTTTTCGGCCAACATTTGCTTTGTATTTTGGGCAATAAATTTATTGCTAAATGATGAAAATCTTGCCAGGGAAGCAAGATCTAAGTTTGTGTTACCTATTGAGCACTTGTTAAGACACAGGAGCTGTGCTAAGGTGTTACATTATTACCTTTAATACTACCTCAACCTATTTTTTTAAAGTAACTGGAATTACCTTCATTCTGCAGAAGAGTAAATAGCCTGGGTGACTTATGGGAGGCCATATAGCTTTAGTTGGATACCAGGTTTCTTTAGTTTGAGTTCTTATGGTTGACCAGACATAACAGTTTAAAACCAGCAATATAAATTATGTCATCAGGTAGCCTAATTCTTTAATTATGTAGTCGTTTAGGTAGTGTTAAAAAGGAGCCCAGGAAATAAGTCCTGTTTCTACTGCCAAAAATATTTTGGCATCTAACTATTAACTATGTTCATTGCTACCACACTCGTCTGAGGTACCATTCAGAGAGTGCTTCTAGTTAGTCATTGCTTTCCATTGCCCCTTTACAGGCTTACCAATCAGCAGCATAGGTTAGATCACAACATTCCCATGCTGAGAACTCTAATAATGGCTTCCAAACAAGGCCCTACCTATCTGATCAAGTTTCTGCTTACCTCTCTTGTTTTTATTACTTCTCTGTCCATACTTTGCCTTTTTGTCCGGCACATAAGCTGTGACCATTTCCATCTCCAAGGCCACCTTCTGCTGTACTGCTTTCTAACACTTCCCCAGTTACCATGGCTGCTGCCTTCTTATTGATCAGGTCTTCTTAAAAGACCTTTCTTGACTTTGAGCAGCCACCCAGTTGCTCCATGACAGTATCGTGAATACAATAAAAGAGAATGCTCAGACGTACTTAAAATTATTTCTTGGTTTTGTAAAATATTTGCTTATCTCTCTCCTCCAGGATACAAGCTCTTTTTTCCTATATCCCTGACATTTACAACAGTGCCACTGTATAATTATTCAGTAGGTGCTAGATAAATAACCTGACTGGCTGACCACTGCCATCTAATCTATTATTTATGACCCAAGAACTTCTATTTCCCATATTAGCTGTGGGCCATTTTACTATATAAAGGTTTTCTGATTTCCATTTGTAATTATTTATTCAGTGTCAACTTGGAATTAGTGTACATTTATAGGGGGTAATACTTTCCTCTTCATCCCCAAGGGGATATTTGGAAATACCCAAATGTGTAGTGTTTGTTGGTTGTCACAAAGGCAGGAAGAAGGGTAGGCAAGTGTGTATATGTAGTTCTGTGGTGTGCTGCTGGAATTGGATCTTGGGCCACTGGCATTTTAGTGCCTAGGTAATAGAAATATTCTGCTGGAGATGCTAATAGTGCCTATGTTACAAATACCAGAATAGTTTATCTCTATTTGCATATTAAAAGTTATGATTTTGATAGGAACTGATGGTTTTATTTACTAAAGTTGGTGTATACTGGTGTAGCATGTGTGAAACCATTTTGATGAATGCAGCTGACAAGATAGGTCCACAACATATTTAGTAGCACTTCTGCAAATAAGTGTTTAACATGAAGACTTTTCTTGTGGACAGACGGTAGTTTGATTGAGTTCATGATTTTATAGGACATGAGAGGCTGACGACAGTTAAAGTGGAAGCAGATGCATCGTTCAGAGGGTAACAGGGATGAAGGGATAGAGTGTGTTGGGGTTATTGTGGAAGGCTTTGTGAT
The DNA here is from genome assembly GCA_028646485.1 of Cryptoprocta ferox. Taxonomy (NCBI): domain Eukaryota; kingdom Metazoa; phylum Chordata; class Mammalia; order Carnivora; family Eupleridae; genus Cryptoprocta; species Cryptoprocta ferox. Next base: position 70,990,148 of record CM053577.1, read on the forward strand.
AAAGAGGTTTGAGCAGGACAGTGAAGGGAAATAGGTGAATCTAGTTGAAGCGGTGTTTTGTTGAAGGAAATGGGAGATAAAACTAGTATAAAGTCATGACTCCTGGGCTAAGTTTCATGGTGCCATTAAACTTTTGAGTGTTGGTGTGGGGTAGCATGGTATAAATAACAGAATAATGAAGAATGTTTGGGTGAAGAAAACAAAGACCAGGAGAGTGGCAGCCATAGAAAGGAGAGAGGTTAGAGATTTTGAAAGGAGAAATGATAGGCAATGATAAGCTATAGGTTCCATTCTAAATTTTATCAATGATTTATAAATCCGGGCATAGTTGGACTGCCCTCATAGGTCTGGTGACTTGAGTCTGCATGTAGTGAGTGATAAATGCCCTGGATGACAAAATCACAGTCTTAAAAGATTGGGATAGGCTGAAACGGATAGTTAACACCAGCAAGATGGAATTAAGGACAAAAGTCAAGTCCTATATACAACTAATTTCACAAGTAAGCTGTAGTATAAGTAAGCAATGTGGTGTGATTGCCAACTAAGCTCAGGTAATCTTGGACTGTGTGTCACAGAAGCATGGTTTAGAAGTGGAAGATTAGCAAGTCTCCAATTTATTCTAGATTCCTCAATCTCAAGTCTGTGTCTACGGTATTATGTAATGTATATCATTTTTTGGTAACACTCTTGGAAGGCACATTAGTTTGCCAGTATCAGAGAAGGAATGATTAGCCAGGTTTAGAGAACAAGGGAGTCCTGAGCATTGGGTGGGGTATATGAAGTGCTATCATCTGGGGGAGAAAATCTATACAGAATTATTGTAGAATTTTTAGAGAAGTAGGTTTTGGCTTCAAGATTTCCTACTTAAGAAATGTTTAAGAGGAAAGTAGACAGGCTGAGGAGGTAGTGGCTTTGCTACTATGGGAAGAATTAGGCCTGAATAACCACTTCTGAGTTAGATTCCAAATCTGAGATTGCTAAATTTGGGAGGATTTGGTGACTGGCTAGGAGTCAGGGCAGGAAAAAGTGACTTGAGATTTTAAACCTAGGTGATGGGAATGTTCTGTATTGTACAGCTCCTGTTTTGGTGTTCCGAAAGAGTGAAACTGCATTGATTAATGTTCAAAGTTAAAATATTGGTCACCTCACTATGGTACTTGGTCTGAAAGCTAGATTTTTTTTAGACGTTTACTTTATTTATATATTTTAAAGTTTATTTTGAGAGAGAGACCGAGCAAGCAGGGGAGAGACAGAGGAAGACAGAGAATCCCAAGCAGGCTCCATGCTGGCAGCAAACAGCCTGATGCGGGACTTGAACTCACAAACTGTGAGATATGACCTGAGCCGAAACAAAGTGTGAGATGCTTAACTGACCGAGGCACTCAAGCGCCCCTAATGTTTATTTTTGAGAGAGAGAGAGCGCGCGCGCGAGAGCATGCCCCTGAGCTGGGGAGAGGGAGAGGGAGACAGGATCCGAAGTGGGTTCTTGGCTGACAGTAGACAGCCCGATTTGGGCTCGAACTGTGAGATCATGACCTGAGCCATAGTTGAACACTTAACCAGCTGAGTCACCTAAGAGTCCCTGAAAGCTAGATTTTTAAAATATCTTAACATCACTGCCCAACTTCTTTGTTGGAAGGCATCACGGTTTTTTTTTTTTTTTTAATTTTGATACTGTGTCCTGATGTATTAACTCTTGAGAGTTAGAATTTATCAGCAGTACATTAGAATCTGTTAAGGTTCAGAACAGTTTCGTCAGGCCCTTCTGCCACTTACCTCACTGTTACCCACCTGCTGGGATGCGAAGTTTGTGAATTTATGGTGATAGATTGGTCTTAAAATTATTAAAGAGTGAGAAAAGTTAAATAATTCAGATACATATAAAAATGCAAAATCTGTAGAACGGGCACTGCTTCAAGAAATGCTTATATCTGGGTACTGTGTACTTTTTTCCTCCCTCCCTTAAGTAATCCCTACACCAGATGTGGGCTTAAGCCCATGACCCTGAGATCAAGAGTTGAATTCTGTGCCTACTGAGCCAGCCAGGCACCCGTTTGGGTACTTCTTTTGCTTTATTTGGACAATATGCCCAGAGGGTCTCCTTTGCCCCTTTAATGATTTATTTTAATTGGGGAACCAGTTCTCTCTCTGTGTTAGCTTCAATTGTTTAATCTTTTTTTTAATTAAAAAAATACGGATGAAGACTTAGTTTACTTTATGAATCCTGATAAATCTTCATGTCATTTATATTGTTTAGAGATCACAGTCATCCTAAATAAACTTTTACCTACCCGAATTGATAAACCTTAGTGCAGGGCAAATGATGATGAATTAAAGGTAAAGAAGCTTTTCTTCTGTAAATAATAATGGAAACAGTCATTAACTTCTTTGAAGTAGAATTGTTAAATGTTGATGGACGTGGTATAACCAAGTATTCTAGATAAAACAAGTTTTTCTTTTTTTAAAAAATACTTATTTTTGAGAGAGGGAGACAGTGTGCCCCAGGGGGACAGGGGGACAGGGAGAGAGAGTCTTAAGCAAGCTACACGCACCCAAGTGCAGATCTCACAACTGTAAGATCATGACCTGAGCTGAAATAGTCAGACGTGTAACCAACTGAACAACCTAGGTGCCCCACAACTTTTTTTTTTACTTAGATTTAGATGTTTCCTTATAGTAAACAGGTCCAGCTCATAGACCTTTTGGAAAATGAAAAACACGGAAGGAAAACTATGCCAAGTTCTGTCATCTTCAGAATAACTCTTATTTTCTCCTTTAAATATTATGTATTTTTTTCTATTTTTCTGATATCTTAGTTGTTTTTGTCAACTCCTAGAGTTACAGATTAGATCAAATTGAAAGCCATTGATTTGTCATTAAAGTTGAGTATTTGATGCTAGATTACAAAAATCTAGGGAATGTACGTGTCTTAAAAGCAATTTGTTGTGTTTCTTAGGTTAATTTATTTGTGATAAGGTATTGTAGTCTACTTGTTCATAATCCCATACAGTGATGGATTCAACCATAGCACTACTATTTGCAGGTAATCTATACATTTCTAGTTTTAAAAGGTTTTTGGTCTTAATATATATGCTATGGGAAAAAAGTTGTGGCAGGCTTTTTCAGCCTCAGTACTGTTAATATTTTAGATCCAATAATTCTGTTTTCCTGGGCTATCCTGTGAATTGTAGGATATATAGTATCATCTCTGGCTTTTGTACCCACTAAGTAACCAGCAGCAAGCCCAATCCCTAGTTGACAACCAAAAATGTCTAGACATTGTCAAGTGTCCCCTGAGGAGCAAAATAACTCCTGTTTAAAACTATTGGTTTGTGTTAAGCATAGAAGGGTGTTTTAAGCATAGAAGGGTGTTTTGTTGACCTGATTTTTAGGCTGTAGGTATTGCAGAGTGTTTGAGCTCAAATCTGGAGTTTGGATGATGGAAGTTTCAGGGAAAGCATTTTATTCAGAGGCCTAGCAGTATAAAAGCTGTTGGAGAACTCAGGTGTAAATAGCTTAGATTTTAGTGTTGTGGAGAAAAAGGGGACATACTAGGAATTTTAGGATAAACTTAGGTGATGTCAAGTATATGAACTTTATCTATTTTGGTTATGGGGAGTCATTGAGAGTTTGTTTTCAATAGGCAAAAACTGTCATCTTTTTTTTTTGTTTGTTTTTTTAAGTAGGCTCCATGCCCAGGTGGGGGCTCGAACTCATGACTGTGAGATCAGGAGTCGCATGCTCCACCGACTGAGCTACCTATGCAGCCTTGTCCTTTCTCTGTCTCTCTCTCTCTCTTTTCTTTTTAAGTCTGGCATAAGTGTAGAGAATATAAATAATCCTGGGATCATGATGACCAGAGACTTTGATAGCGTGAATTGAATCAGTGGGGTAGAAAGTACAAAGCTGTTCTGAACTGGAGGAAGGACATTGGAATTTCATGTTAGATTTTGAATATCTGGAAATGGAGAAAGGGACAGGGAGAAATTGATTTTCTGACTTACTGTATGCTTTTTTGTCTTGTACTTGATGTACCTTTTATGCAAGAATGAAGAGAAGGGGTGCCTGGGTGGCTCAGTCAATGGAGCATGCAACTTGATCTCAGGGTTGTGAGTTCAAGCCCCACGTGGAGTGTAGAACTTACTTTCAAAATGGGAGAGGAATGGTTTCTCTTTGGTCGTAAGGCTGGTCTATAAATTGTATGGAAATTTATGTTGATTCTTTAGTGTTTATAGCTCCACTTGGACATACTCAAGACAAATTTTGAGGCCAGGTGTGGAGGATTAATCAGATTATTGCTGCTGCTGCTACTACCCATATTACTAACATGAAATTTTGAGGTAGTTTAACTGTGTAATATAAATAATTCACTTTCCCTGATAATTTGAATATTTTTGAATTTTGGTTTGTAATTCATACTGATTAGTAGATTTGTCACTTTGACAGATTGGGTTTTACCTGTATAATATCTCACCCTTCTACGGGTATTGACTTTTTTTACTTTTTACTTTACTTTTTACTGTTGCTTCTGTCTTTGTACCCTAATGAGTCAGTCCGCTTGTCTTTCTCCAACCTTATTGTAGGCCTGATGAAAATGAAATGCGGAAAAAAGTAGGGTTGGATTCAGGAAAAGAAGGTTCTCTTCTTTTAGATTCACTGTCTTTGAAGCTGAAAATCCCTTATTGCAACTTTTTACAAGAGTGAAAGGGAGATGGAAAAAAATAGATTTAGGTGCTGGTTAACAGAAAGGCAGAAAGCTTGCTGGTATTTGAATCCATTTCTCTTGCATGAACATAACTGGTTGCCAGGATGAATTTAAGTAGAAATTAAGGTATTGTGGAATCAGTAATTCTGAATTTAAGCTGCTTAGACCTGATTCCTAAGTTTCAAGGACTTAACAAATTTTTGCATTAATTTAATTCATAAACTTTTTAAGCGTGTTTTGTCAGTGTAATCTACATATTTGTCTCAAATTACAATTTCCTCTTACATAGGCTAACTATATTTTTAAAGGATAAAAATACTTGATACACATAACATTGAAATTTGCCTAAAATTTTTGCATCTATGTTTATAATCATTTGTAATAAGATATTTTGTAAGTATTTTAAAAACATGGTACACTTCTTCCCCTTTCAGTATAATAATCATGAAATTCGTTCTGGAAAACACATTGGTGTCTGCATCTCGGTGGCCAACAATAGGCTTTTTGTGGGCTCTATTCCTAAGAGTAAAACCAAGGAACAGATTCTTGAAGAATTTAGCAAAGTAACAGGTAAGTTGGATTTATGTGGAAGGAGGGTGCATTTCTAATACTGAAGGTAATTGCATACTTCTGTGTGACAAGCACTGTTATAAACACTATATTTATGGACTTGTATTCTGACTCCAACCATGGGAGGTAAGGTAGCTCCATTTTTTTAGATAAGGAAAATAGGTAACAGAGGTTTTTGGGAAATAACTTGCTGAATGCTATGTAGTTCGTAAGGAATATAATTGAGATATGAACCATCTGCAGAATCTGTGCATCTCGTTTTGGAATCTTTGTGTGTTTTATGCATTTTTAGGTGCTAGCTTGACATTCTTAGGATTGTTTCCATAATGATTAGATTTTCTAAATTATTGGAATGGTAAGTATTTTTATAAGCAGAGATTATATAATCATTGTGAATATGGTGCAGTTTATTTGAACTGTAAAATATTTGTTATAATAGTGACCAAATTGGCTGTTTTTATTAGAAAATATTTTGTCTGCCTAGAATGTTTAGCAAATTATCAATCAGACTGTTAATCAGTCTCCAGGAACATTCAAAATCTTACATGATACTAATACTTCATTTAAAATAGTTCTTTATCTGAGGCCAGGAAAGTGCCATCAAAAAGAATTTTAGTGTTTATTTACATAATAAAAGTATCTAACCATATCTAACTTAATCCTGCCATTTTTGTAACCATTATGTAAAAATATACCTCGTCCTTTAATGGAAAAATAGTCCTTGGGTCTAATTAAAAAGTTCTTTCCATGAGGATTTTTGTGTTGGGAACACTTGGAAGGTGTGTATTTGGTTAATTATCTGGGCCAGTTTTTTTGAGAGTTCTCTACAAAGAATAGAGATTATTTTTCATTTTTATATTCAAATATTAGAAAGATCATTTGATCATTTTCTTATTTTACCTAATTTTTCTGGAATGGTTGCTTACTTTCAGAGGGTCTCACAGACGTCATTTTATACCACCAACCAGATGACAAGAAAAAAAACAGAGGCTTTTGCTTCCTTGAATACGAAGATCACAAAACAGCTGCCCAGGCAAGGCGTAGGTTAATGAGTGGTAAAGTCAAGGTCTGGGGAAATGTTGGAACTGTTGAATGGGCTGATCCTATAGAAGATCCTGATCCTGAAGTGATGGCAAAGGTAATGACAGGTTTTTTTGATGGGTTGGTGGCAGAAGGGAAAGGGGAAGACTTTAGAGAAGTAAGAAACTTATAAAATGAATTGTGTACTTTTGCAAAACCATATTTTTGAAAGTAAGAAAAATGTTATTAAGGCCATACATCAGAAATAAAATGAAGTGCATAGAGAGTAAATATAAAAATTTATTTGAGGACACTCTTACCATAATTGTGTAGCTGTCATACTTTCATGATGATGAGTAGTTTGCCTGCATGCTGTGGAAATGGTTCACTATTAGTTTTGTGTGTATTCTAATAGCAATTTCTTTGCATTTTTGAGAATGGTGCCATTAGCTTTCATGGTTTTTGTGTTAAAAGTCCTACTCCTAAAAATAGTGAACTATACTGGCCTCGGCAGAGCTGCTGCAGTTACAAGGTTTAGCTATTATTAGGTATCCTGCTTTAGCAGTCAGTTGAGACATCCTATGAGAACAAACATCTCTTGAGTCAACACTTTACTCAGTAGTGCAGTTCGTAGTTGTTATTCTACCCTTTGTCATTTAAGGTCTTAATGATAGTCTAGCAAATACAGCTCATTCACTTAAATCAAAAGAGGAGTGTGAAATGCCAGAACTGTGAATATCACTAAAGGATAAGTAGTCTTGAGGACAGAAAATACTTTGTATTGTTTTTTCCAATTGCCTATTAAATTTTTATTAGATTATTAAATTCAGATGTTATTTCAAGTATTTTAGGAGGAAATGCTGTTTCTTAAAAGCAAAAGGTCGTTTATAACTGTACTTAAGGAGCTTTGTGGATTGAAAAAATTTGTCAGTATTTTGAATGCTCCCACCCTTCTTTATCAGCATTTCAGAAGCAGATTCTAATTAGTTTTGACAACCTTTGTCAAGTTTTCAACAGCTATCTCAAGGCATGGTATTCACATTAGTAGGAAATGACCACCTCTATCTTTGATTACATTGATTACAAAGTAATTACTAATTTAATAAAAACTGATAAGCATTGTTTGTTTTATTTTGAAAAAAATTACAAAATTGTCATGTACTCCCAAGTCCATAGTTTACATTAGGGTTTACTCTTATTGTACATGCTATGGGTTTGACAAGTGCATGATATGCATCCACTGTTGCACACAGAATATAGTTTTACTCCCCTAAGAATCCTCCCTGATCTGCATAATCACCTCACCATCCCCTCGAACCCCTGACAGCTATTGCTTTTTTTTATTGTTTCCATAGTTTTGCCTTTTCCCAAATGTTTTACAGGTGGAATCATACAATATGTAGCTCTTTAAGATTATCTTCTTGTACTTGGTTACATGCATTTGAGATTCCTTCATGTCTTTTTATGGCTCGATGGCTCATTTCTTTTTAACATTGAATAATAATCCATTGTCTGGATGTACTACAATTTATTCACCTATTGAAGAACATTTTTGGTTCCTTACAAGTTCTGGCAGTTGTGAATAAAGTTGCTATAAACAACCATATGCACGTTCTTATGTGGACATGTTTTCAGGACATTTGGGTAAATACCAAAAAGTGCAGTCATCAGATTGTATGGTAAACTTTGTTTAGTTTTTTACAAAACTGCTGAACTGTTCTCCAGAGTGGCTGTACCATTTTGCATTTCCACTAGCAGTGTTTCTGTTCCATATCCTTACCAGCATTGGGTGGTGTTACTGTTGGGTTTTGGCCATTCTAATAGGTATTTGGTGGGATTTCATTATTTTTGTTTTTATTTATGTTTTTAAAGAGATTTTTAAAAACTAATCTCTATACCCAGTGTGGGCTTTGAACTTACAACCCTGAGATCAAGAGTTGCATGTTCTACCGACTGAACTAGTCAAGTGCCCTTCATTGTTGCTTTTATTTGTAGTTCTCTAAATGACATGATGTTGAGCATCTCTTCATATGCTTGTCATCTTTGATGAGGTGTCTGTTAAGGTTTTTCACTCATTAGATCCAGCAGTCATTCCTTGGTATTTACTCAGATGAGTTGAAAACTTAGTCATTATTATATTTCTGATATTTCTCTAATGGGTTGTGACTAAAATTAACTTTGTTGGGTGGGTGGATTGGCATACTGGAAATTGAACCCTTTGGGAAATACACAGGGAATTTGTTTTTTTTTTTAATTTTCAGGTAAAAGTGCTGTTTGTACGTAACCTTGCCAATACTGTAACAGAAGAGATTTTAGAAAAAGCATTTAGTCAGTTTGGGAAACTGGAACGAGTGAAGAAACTAAAAGATTATGCTTTCATTCATTTTGATGAGCGAGATGGTGCTGTCAAGGTAAATAAATGGAATTATTGTAGGGATCTGAATTAATGATTTTCAGTCATCCTAGAATTGAGAATATTCTAAAAAGTTGAAGGACACTCAGAGGTCATGTAATCTCCAGTTAACCTTTATTGGTCTTAGCAAATTGCATAACTCACTAAATCAAAAAGGTGATATGTTGAGCTGGATCTTCAGATAAAAATCTAACAGTCCTATTATATATCCTCTTCCTAACATTAATGATATGATTTTTTTCACTTTAAATGAATTATAATTATTGTTAAAGTCCTCTGTATTGATCAATACCTCATTTTTTAAGGCTATGGAAGAAATGAATGGCAAAGATTTGGAGGGAGAAAATATTGAAATTGTTTTTGCTAAGCCACCAGATCAGAAAAGGAAAGAAAGAAAAGCTCAGAGGCAAGCAGCAAAGAATCAAATGTAAGTCAAAATTGTATAAATATAAATGTTGGTAGATTAGCGAAAAACCGATATTGCTCAAACCTGTTAAACAATTGCATAGCATGCCTTTCTTTACCTCTTAAGACTTGAAAACTTTGAGCCACTGAGAAATGCTCAGAATCTCAAGATAGGTGTATTGACCATACTTGTAAAAAATAATTATAATTCTAAATAACTATAGAGTTCTGTGTAACAAATGAAAATCAGTCTAAGATATTTCCCTGCTGTATTTTACATAATGTGCTCCTGAATTATGTGTTGTAAATATTAGCTGTCCACAAGTGTTCATATATTTGGTTAAAGGGTGGAGAGTTTTTTTCCTCAGAGGTAGAAAATATTAAATCTCCCTATTATAGTAAACTCTGCTTCCTCTGTATCTGAGAGAGGCTTCCTTACCAATATATAGTGCCTGTTGCAACCTCAAAGATTTCATATATGGATTTTGAAAGATGAAATGAGTGTAGTTAATAAGCAAATAACACAGTATTGAGGTAAGAAAACAACTGAGTGTAATGTATTGCATATATTGGATCTTTCTAGAACATCTATAAAAGGATATCTGCTCATTAAGAGTGAATGAATCTTGTAGGTGGGTAAGAATGAAGTTTACAATTTAAAAACTTGAAGTTGTTAATTCAGGAAGAGGAAGAGGGATAATTGCTATTTGATGCAAGAACAAGACTGACTTTAACTGTATCTCAGGCCAGTTTTCTGTCCAGCGCCCTATGTGGGATGCAAAAGAAGGGTTGGGGTGCTTCTACTTATTTCTCTTATTTCATAATCAGGAACGTAATCAAATTACTGCAATTGGCTGTTGTGGTTAGGCAAGTTGGCTAGTTCTGAGCCTCAGTTTCTTCAGTTTTAAAAGGGGATCAGACTGAATTATGTAAGATGTCTTGTACTGTGATTATCCAAGTGACATATACTTGTTCTAGGACTGAGGAAGTGGTTTATAGGCTTAATGGTAGTATAAGGAAAAAGACTACAGAAAGTTAGGTTTTGAGGGGGAAACCAAATGCTCTATATCTCAAACTCCTTGAGTATACTCTGCAGTGAAAATAACTTTTTCCTTTTTCAGAAGACAGTTAACTGATAGTTTTATTGATTCAATGGCAGAAAGTAAGTGTAGGAGATTATATTAGAAAAGTGAGTAAAGCAGTTATAAGTTGGTAGATGGAGGGTGATAATAAATAGAAAGTGGGGAACATCACTGTATTTGTTAATATTTGAAGAGAACAAGCCAAAAGGGATGACTGC
>CM053577.1:71005560-71038072 GCA_028646485.1 Cryptoprocta ferox
CCTTAAATTTTATTTCTGCTCACCAAGGTTAATCATGATTGTCTATATCTTTTTTATAGTAATCACTTTTGAATTGTGTTCAGATATGCAGTTTCAGGTGTAATCATCAGAGCTGGTTAGTCAGGCATTCCAGATAGTGGTTCTTTTCAGAACCTTTTTTAAAGGGTTGGTTAACTACCTCAGTAGCAGAGGATTGAACTATACCCTGTCTGTACTGTACATAGAAAATCTTTGTAGATAAAAGCAAGGCTTGTTAAATGATATGAGGGTAAGATTTTAATATACCAAATGTAACATTCTTAGTTGCCTTTAGTTTCAGAGGCTTGTAAGACTTCCTCATGACCATCATAACAGGCCTTGCTTTTGTCGTATTTTGTGGCTGAAAAAGCAGCCTTGCTTCTTCAGATATTGTAGTTATTTGGATGTATAATAGTTTAGCAAGATGTTACTTTTGTAAGACATCAGATGTTCAAAAAAGTGCATCCGAACTTGTACTAAATACTGCAGTGTCCCTTTATAAAAAAAAGTCAGACTAAAACTGACAATTGTACAGCGAAGCCTGACATTTGGATATTTTGAAGTTTTTTCATAAATCATAGAAATTAGTATATGGCTGTAGTTTAGCTTTTTAGGTAAAAGGTATGTTTCATTAGTGCATTTCTTATTGCTGATCACTGCAAAAATGTGAATCAGCTTTCCATTTCTTATGCAGGTCATGATAACTTGTAGAATAGAGTACAATCATTTGTGCTATGTTTTTAATTTTCTAAAGCACCTTGATGACAGTGAGTGTTCAGTGGTGAAGCATCCTCTATTGAATCACCCTCAAAAAATTTTTTGCCAAGTCCTAAATTGATAGCTTAAAGTCAAAAGTGAAATTATAATTTAATTAGGACTCGGTATAAAGAAATCCCTTTTCCCCTTCCCCAAAGGGATACTGCAGTTATATCACATACCCAATAGGCACCACGAAGAAGATCAGAGCTTATTATACTTAATTAAGGTTTTATACACACCAGTTCCCCCAGTAAATGCAAATTTAACAAAATTAGACATGTCATATGTTCAAAATGCTCATGGCAAACAATCATTTTGCATTCCTGCAAATAAAATTGTTTTATACTGTAAGCTGGAGGCGAGTGTAACTTATTTTTGTAATAAAGTTTTTATTTTTTTTATGTGTCATTAATATAAATGTGTGTTAGTGTAGAAATATTCTGGTTTAAAAACTTAGAATTGCACACATTTCAGTATGTTTATTTGTACTTACATAATTTTAGAATAGTGGTTGCCAATAGCCTGTATGTTTCACATTAATTGGTTTTTTTATGTTACCTTAATAAACCATTTTAGTATGTTGTATGTCAGTTACTGGGATAGCTGGGACATAGAGTGTAATTTAAAATTTGTCAATAAGTATTCATTGGAATATATGTAAATGTGCCTTGCCGGTTATTGAAACTTACCTACAAAATGAGTATGGGGTGACAAAAATTAGTTCCTGGTGCTTAATGAAACTTTCTGCCACTGATTTTCTATATTACCCCGTGCTTTTTTAAAGTAACATCTCTTTCAAATCTTAGTGTAAGTTTGAGGGCTACACAAAACATTTACATTTCATTCTAACATATAATGAGTATAATAGGTTGTGGAAAGTGGGTAAACTAAATGTAGCCTTCAGTAAAATTGAATCTCAGTGTAATCTTTGGTGCTGGCGTTTCCCAGTTCCAAGGAATTAATTAAATGATCCCATCAAAGAGGTCATTGCCATGCCTATTGGCACTTTACTGTCATACCCTTTTTTAAGGGACACTGTCAAGGTGTTTAAGTTAATTCTCAGAATTATTTGTTGGGATTTTAGGCTGGGTTTGTTTGACTTAAGTAAGAACTGCATTGTCAGAGTTGAAAGATGGAACATTTTTGTGAGTTCACAAATGTGTTCTTAAGAAAACATTAAATATGGAGCTGTGGGTTTCCAAGACTATTTGGCATTCTTAGTTTGGGGATTTGGGAGGGAAAACTGATGATATAAAGAAATTGTAAGGATCTGATGGGTAATGTAAACAGTGGTGATGAAATATATACACACTCAAGTGAAATTACTTGACAGTGTTCATTTGAATAACTTTGAATTCAAGCCATTATAATTACTTTTAAAATTAAATATCATTTGCACTGTTCTGATAATGGGTGCAGTTTTTGAGCAATATAATCAGAGCTAAATATGCATGTAGTGATTAGTGATGTGAACAATTAAGTTCTGAGAAGAAATACTAACTGGTATTTTCAAACTTAAATTTCTGTAGTAAAATCAGCATCAAACTCTTATCAATAAGAGATCAAGGAAAACAGGCAATGCATATAAACATACTTTTGAATGTTGTGTGGCCTATAAAGCAATAATGCAATTTATATGGAATGTCATGGGATATGAGAAATGGAAATGCAAAAATAACTAATCCTTTAGTAAAAATGTCAACATGTTAAAAGGGGAATGTTAACTAATGTAGGTTATTGCTATTTGTGATTTGTTTATGGGTTCTTGGCTTTGACAGCTTCAAAGAATGGACAGATAAGTTAAATTTTGTATATATTGTCAAGGAATGGGTCTTAAATCCAAGAGTCAAGTCCCTTCCTTGGGGTGAAAAATGTATCCTTAAAGCATTCTGATTGTTAAACAAGAAAACTTGAGTTACCTAAACAGACGCAAGATTTTGTTTCTGCAGACTACTTGGCAATCAAAAGTGATCATCAATTTAGTTAATCAGTTTTCAGAAATTTGCTTTGTGAGAAAATTGTGTTCTGTATATTTTCCCAAACATGTTTTTTTGTGGAAGATTTTCAGCCATTGCAATTAAATCAGATATTAGAAATGAAGTTGGGGGTTCAACACAAAAAGCGGTTGCACACTCATGATGGTGGTTGTAGCATCATGAGAAATTTATCAATTATTGCAAGTCTGATTTGACAAAATACAAACATTTTCCTCATGATAAAATAGGAACTTAATAGGAATGGATTGATGGGGTGATCTTGGGTATTGTATATATTTGGAAAGACTTAAAGCCAGGATGAATACATGCTAGATGGACAAAACTGTCACATGCAGGACAGCTTTTTTTGACTGCTAAGCCAAAGTCACCTTTGATCAAAAACAGCAAAAAGATCACCTTATTATTATAGAGTAAGACTTGTCTCTATTTTAAGGGGAGAAATTAAATGTAGAAGACTTTATGCATTTAGGAGGAGCTAACCCTAGAGTAAATGAGTGCTCAGATTCCTAAAACTTCCCAAGAATACCCACCGTGTCCATTTTCTCCCCAGTAATGTATTCCATAAAATTTTTATCTGACCATAGGAATTTACTGGTGGGTATAAAATGAGTGAATAAAAAACTTTAACAATACATAAAATGAACAGACTTGTGAGGATGATGTATTAAAGTGTAGCTTTTACTCAGTGATACCACTCAATAGGGCATGCCACTACTTTTCTTAAGATGCTAATTATAAACCAATGTTCAAAGACATTTTTAACTGTGGGCAAATAGATGGACTTTTTGGTCTGTCACTTTTTTAAAAAGTACTTAAGATAAAAGTTCTATTAGCACCACAGTCTGCCTTCAATAATATACATAAAATATTTTTCAGGACCAGAAGCATTCAGTTGGAAAACCATCTTTTTTATGAATGCAAAACAGTATTATAACTAATGCTCTGGTCCAAGATTAGGTTTTTAATGATTTTAACAGTAGTCTGATACACATTTAGAAGTCTGGCATTGAGAAACAAAAGCTTGTACCTGACTAGTACTTTTATTTAAAAGAAATATTAGTTCTCTTAGCTTATTTAAATTGTCTCTTACATTTATTTATCCATAGAATTTATATTTATTTCATTCCTTTCATCTCACTGAAAACAACTGTCTGCAGGCTCTTTGATTTGGATTAGATGTGTGAAGTACTGTCTTTTGCCAAAAACCTCAACTTACCTGTTCTTTTAAACGTAGTGGGTTTGTGCTTGTTTGGAGATCAGTTCAAAAACTATCTGTACTATCTGTACTGCCTCTGATGTTAAGATTTTATGTATAGCATAAGGAAGCTAGCTCTGACTATATTTTCCTAAGAATAAAGACCTATTTTTGTAGCATGTCTTAGGATCTCCAGGAGTCCAAGAATTATTGTGGGTGTCCTCCATTTCATCTTTTTGCACTTAACAGCTTTTGAATAGACACTTGGAATCTTTAGAGCTCTTTGCATTTTGATTATACATTCAAAGTAACTAGCCAATGGTAAAAACAGATTCCCCAAGATCCCTAATTCAGGCACATGATGGGGAGATGTAAACATAGAGTGTTGGTCTTCACTTAATTTGGTGAAAACATTCTGTGGTCACACACATGCCAGTGGACTCAATGAAGAAGTTAATGGTAATTTGGTTCTGCTTTTCTGGGAACATACCCTATCATGCAGTGTTCTTGCATTCTCTATCACCATCATTCTCTGAAGGTTTGGAAATGATTGCGGTTGCAAGTAAATCAGGAGAATGGAGTGAACAAATGGATCTGTTTAATAAAATGTTGCACATTTAGGAAGGTGAACTCAGGCTAAAATGGGTTCCATTAAGCTAGGATGGCAAATCATCAAAGAATGGGGTACTTGTAAATACATTGGAAAGGTTTGGTTCATAGCCTTTACTGGAGGGTGGGGGGAAGGTAGTGATAGTTTTGGCCACTTCATCAGATAAGAATTGTTTTAATAGGTCACTTAATGTAGATTAAATAGATTGTATTTAGGTTAACCAAAATTTATGCTAATATTTAGTGAAAAGCAGCTTTTGTTTTTTCAGGGCAGTCATGGAAGTTTTATACCTGAAAAATCTGGGTCACCACTAGGGCATTTTGAACACCATTTATGTTGCTCACTGGACTCCCTGTGCAGTGACCAAACTAGTACTTTTTTGTTGAAATCAAGACTGCTGAACAAGACTTTGGGTAAGGGAGAAATCCTAATAAACAATTTTGGAAATTAGTGTCTTCCAAGTGTTTCCTAGAATGTGTTTTCTAACACTTTAATTTACAGGCCTCAGTGAGTATCTGTTTTTTCATGTTATAAGATGGTTTAAAACAAGTTCTAATCTGAGGGGAGTTTAAAGGCAACAATCTGTAATGTTCATGAAGTGTCATTTATTGATTTAGGCTTTCAGTCTGTATTCTGAAAAGATTTTTTGACAAAATACTTTTTGGAAAGAATTTTAGGATACCTAAGGGGATTGGTATCTTCTATCATTTCTGAACTACAGTCAAATATTACTTCAAGGTACAAGGACGGGTTTTTGATGTAGACAAGCTGTTCGTACAGATTAAAGGATATGGGCTTGTTCACAATATAAAATCTGTAGAAGAATTTTTAGGTTTCGAAATTTGGTCTAAGTGTAGAAACCTACAACATACCAGAAGAGTTCTAACATTACATCTGATGTGGCTCTTTTAATGCTGTTAAATTCAAATGAGGTGAAGGATACAGCATTTGTGTAATAATACTGCTTTTGAACTTAGGTGTCCCAGTTTTTTCTATGGGAATTAGAAAATGTCAGTACTGCATTATTTGAACACAAAGTTGATAAAACTATGCATCGGTTTTATGTCATGAGTAAAAACCCTTCTCTTTGAGTTATCTCTACACCCAACTTGGGGCTCGTACTCACAACCCCAAGTCACATTCTCTACTGACTGAGCCAGCCTGGCACCTCCCTTATGACTTCATTTTTCAGAAGATCTCTTTAATATGTTAGTATTTGTGTTGCTTTAATTGGAAGGCTTAGGATTTAGGCTTCTGAAATTGCTTTAACTTCTTAACATGTCATGAAATACTTCAAAAGTCTCTATACTAATTGTGCATCTTTATGTTTAATATTTGGAAGGAGTTTGTAGGAAAACCAAAAGTAATGAGCAGTATGTCAAAGGTCATCTATGAAATTTGGTAGAATATGCTTTTTAATTCTCTGCAGCCACATGCAAATGTAAGTACATGTAGTTTTGGTAAAACTTACTTCTCTTACTTTTTTCTTGAAATAGTAAAAGTCCCCATGAGTTAGCACCAATTGAATTCTTAAGAATCCTTCAACATTAAGGACAGATACTTTTTCTTTTAGGGGCGCAGCTTCCGATTCATTTATAAAATAGAATTAAAATATGAAAAAACATTTATTCTAAAATTGTATGAAGAAATTTTAGTTGATCTCTTGGTTTCCTGAAGATCCATTTAGCGCTTAGGACAGCATCAGCCATAGTTAGGACCCCAGCCGCACATAATTGTAGTTACTTCAGTTTCTTTATCTGTGCCTAGTGTCTGTATCAGTCTGTTTAAATTTCCAGTGCTACTCCTGCTTCGAAGTTACTCAACTTCTCTATATGGTTTCTTTTGCCTCTTAGAATGGAAGCTCCTCCAGGGCAGGGAAATCTGAATTAATGAGGTTAGGCATTTAGAAATATTCAAGTATTTTTCAGTTTGGTCGAAATTTAGTTTATGTGCTGAATTAGGCTTCATTGTGATTTGGTAACTTGAAAAAGGAATAAAAATTTGGAACCACTGAATATACATTAGAAAGCTTTTTAAAATGAACATGTTATGCTAATGTTTTAAGTAAATTAACATCATGAAGATTCACATTTAAATTGTACATCTGACATTAAAAAGAATCAAAATTGGAAGTTAAGGGAACAGTTGGCCTTGTGATATATATATAAGGACTGCTTTTTCTTAAGTATTGGAATTATTACAACCCAGCTCAGCAACTTTTCCTGTATGCTGATTTTTAGCTTAATACCAGGTTGCTGAACGAAACAACATCCCAACTACACACCTCTCTATGAGGAAGGAATACTTCGATTGAATTCTTGTTTTGCTGATGAAATGTAGTTGGTTTTTTAAGTCTGTAAAATTTGTTTAGCCTTCTTTTGCAGAGTACTTTAGAGAGGATACGTTATTACACCTGAGAAAAGCATGAAGGCTAATAAATAACTATAAAAGTCTTGAAAAGTATTTTTTTAAAAAGGTATTTCTGACTAATCCCTATTACTATATTTAAAATAATGTAGAGCAATGATTGGTTGCATCCATATGAATAATTGTATTTACTTTTCAGTTGGTAGATTGTTAAGTTAAATCACTTGAAAACAGGCTCTGAATTTATGGCATCATCTCACTATGATAGTCTGTATCTCCTACTTTGAGTAGTGGAGGAAGGTGTTGTATATGCTTTGTTGATAATTTAGCTTAATAGCACAAGATCTATACCTGGAAAGCAGGAGGTACTGCAGGATATGAAATAGCATTCAGATAGTACAGAAAGTCTTCATCTCACACTGTATCCAGTTTGCAGAGAGGACTCCTGTGGTTATATAGTGGTTACTGTTTACATCTCTCTCTCTCTCTCTCTCTCTCTCTCTCTCTCTCTCTCTCTCTCTCTCTCGTGGGGGAGAGGGGCAGAGGGAGCACATCTCTCTTAATTACTAAATTTAGGTAGTATTTACCTCTTGTGAGAAGTTTAGCTTAAACTAGTTCTATTCTTTTACCGAACTATTTTAAATTCAGCTGATTACCTTTATTGCTCAAAACTACACTTAAGTCTCTACTTAAACTAATTTTAGTATCTATTTGATCCTCACTATATAAAGAAGCAGCATGCTCAATATTTTGTTTTTTAATTTATGTTTATTAAAAAAATTTTTATTTTGAGAGCTAGTGCAAGCAGGGTAGGGGCAAGAGAGGGAGAGAGAATCCCAAGCAGGCTCCACTGTCTGCAGAGGGCTTGGTCTCATGAACTGTGAGAGAAGACCTGAGCTGAAATCAAGAGTTGGACACTTTAACCTACTGAACCACCCAGGAGCCTATTACTTTTCCTTCCTCTCCCAGTTCTTATCTTCTCTGTTGTTAGGTTTATGGCACTTTATAACTGATTATCTTTTACTTTGCCTCTACACTGATACATAATGGATAATGTATTTAGATTCATAGATAATCCTATTTTGATAAAATTTGCTTCCTTTGGAAGGCAAAATTCTAAGGTAGAAATTAAATGAATTCTTTTAATATTCCTTTATATGTTTAGATTCATGCTGTAGCTAAAATATGAACCATGACTTTTTTTTTCTTGAGTTTCTAATTATCTTTTTCTAAGCTCTTTCGTTGTTTAATCATATTTAATGCTGTGTGTACCCCTGTCATATTAGGATTCTTTTTTTTTTTTTTTTCAATTCATTTGCTGGATTCCACATTTTTAAGGTTCCGTTGTGTCTTCTTAGATTCCTTTTTGTTCTTGCTGCAGTATGTTCTCTGGTAATATTTTCAGAAAAGGTACATGAACTGTAAATAGTCTTGCATGCTGGAAAATATTTCACCCTCGCTGTTGGTTGACAGTTTGGATATAGGATTCTAGCTGCACTATCCTTTTCCATCAGAACTTTGGAGGTATCACTCCATTGTTTGGTGTTGTAACAGTCTTTTTTTTTTTTTTTTAAAGTTTATTGTGTGTGTATGTGAGAGAGAGGGGGAATTAGTGGGGGGATGGGCAGAAAGAGAATCTCTAGCAGGTTCTGCATTATCAGTGCAGAGCCTGGTGTAGGGCTTGACCCATGAACATGAGATCATGACTTGAGCCAAAACCAAGAGTCTTGCTTTGGGTGCCTGAGTGGCTCAGTTGGTTAAGCTGACTTCAGCTCAGCTCATGATCTCATAGTTAATGAGTTCGAGCCCCGCGTTGGGCTCTGCTGACAGGTCAGAGCCTGGAGCCTGTTTCAGATTCTGTCTCCTCTCTGCCCTTTCCCCACTCATGCTGTTTCAAAAATGAATAAATGTTAAAAATGCGGAAAATTTTAAGAAAGGAGTCTGACACTCAACCGACTGAACCACCCAGGCGCCCTTTGTTATAACAGTCTTGATTTGAATGCAGTGCCTACTCTGTAGGTAATTTTTTTCTTACACATGCAGAATGTTTTTCATAACTTGATTTTCTAAGGTTTGATGAGACTGCATAGGTTTTCATTTATTTTGCTTTTTAACTTGAAGTCTTAAGAGTGTCTTTGTTGCTGAGAATTTAGTTTTTCACTTCAGTTTTTCTGCGTGCTTTTTGGACCTTGGAAGATTTGTATTGCATTGATTCTCTTATATTTAAGCTATTTTCTTCATTTATCATTGTAGCTTTTTATACTTTATAGAAAATATTATTACCTTTCATTTTTCCCTCTTCCAGAGCATACATTGACTTTAAATTCGACCAATAGAGCAGTCTGTTCTTACTTTATATATAGACTGTCTTATTCTTGAATTTTGAAGATTTTTTAAAAAGTGACCAGTTATAGGATGCATTGAAATACTAGTTCACTTTAGTTATTTACTTTTTCTCATTTTTCTAAATGTTTGGTGGTTCTTCATGAAAGAAGGATTTGATAAAAGTATACTAGTGTTACTACGCTTTTTTGCTGAAATGACTCACTATGTGCTGTGTGTCTTAGAAGAACATAAGGGTTTATTTTAGCTTCCTTGGGAGCAGGCAGGCAGGGAGGCAAAGTACCCCCTCAGGCCTGAAAGAAGAGTGCCTGATAGCGGGACTTTTGACCCCTCCCAGGCAGCTTATTAGAAGCAGCTTTCTAACCTTCAATTGACTAAATATCTTCTTTCACTTGCAACGCCAGAGGTCTTTTTCCTTCCCATTCCTCTCAAGAAAAATGGCTTCTGTTTCTTGTAACCTTGTAAGCAAAAAATTAATATCCTCAGTTCTTCATCTTTTGTACCTAAAGTGTGCAACTTAGTATAAAAAGTGCTACTTTTAAATGGATCTGGGTAATAAAATACAATTGTGTACATTTTGAATTTATTAGAAGAAGCCATCTTTATATTACCACGTTCATGTTGATGCCTTATTTAAAATAAATTGTCTAGGAGAAGTTTGAATAAATCTTACTGGAAAAAAGAACATCACCTAGCATGTTAAAAGGGTACATAGAAGACATTTTGTGACTAAACATGCAAATTTAGTGACATTTTTGGACAAAGATTATTTTGAAAAGCCTTTGGGAATAGTGAAATAGGTTTTGTTTTAGCATTTAATTTCTGAACATTTAAAAAGAAACCTATTGTGGAGTATTGTGTTTTTCCATTTATATTTAACACTGTTACCTTCACGTATGCTATTATACCTGGTAGAGCTCTCTCAAGCCTACCATATCCATATTTGATGAGAACCCATGTTAATCTAGTTGTGGAAATATGACTTTTGTCATATACTCTTTGCTGATTACAGTCTAAGTCCTTTAAAATTTTTCTACGTAAAGGCAATTCGAATATCTTAGATCATTTTGGCTGTTAAGGACTGCTTCCAGGTATTAAAACATTAGGTTTTATGGTATTAAAATACCAAAGGAGAAACTGACTTGGAATTTTTGGTACCAGAAATCATAGCAAATTTTTAATGGCAAAAGTAGTATCTGAAAACACACCCACATACTTCAGAAAACTGAAGAAGAAAATAAATCTTATTAACTAATATATCTAGACCCATTCATTAATGGACATAAGGCATGCTAATTTCTTGTATTCCTATGGTTTCCCCATTCTAATAAGCCTGGTGTGTGTATGTGTGTGTGTAGGTTGCTCAACCAAATTTGTGTGCATTTAATACAGGCACAATTTCAATGATTTAAGTACTTTTTAGTTCCCTAATAGTTCTAGGTGAAAACAATAATAAAAATATTTTTTCCTAATTACTGAGGCATTTAATGAATGAACTATGTGCAAACAATATAATCTATTTGGTCCTGGGTTAAAAGGTTATATTTTGATATTTTTCTGGCTCAACATTCTGTAAGGTACAGCTTAGGTTTTTGGTAACATTCTGCCTAGAGGATTTTCAGTTTCTTTGCATGAATGCTTTTGTGAAGGCTTAGTTTCACAAAATATGAAATGTTACATTAAAAGATTTAATTCATGCTGTAATCAATGTGTAAAGCTTACATGTACAAACATTTTCTGGAACATCTTTGTGATAACATAATTACTTTGAGGGGAAGTAAGTAGGATGCTTATTTCTCTTACAGTTAAGGAAACATTGGAGCCTCTATTCTGAGGAAGAAAACTATCAAGCCCATATAGTTTACAGAACATTATTGAAGTTATCCCCAAACTCCATAAATTACTGTGTTAATACTGCACTAGGTGGAAATCAGCCTGAGTAATGTAGATGTCAACTAATTTTTGAGCAACATGGATCTCCTTTTGTGGGAGTAACTTTTTTTTAATGTTTATTTTTAGAGAGAGTGCACATGTGCAAGTAGGGGAGGGGCAGAGAGCAGGAGAGAGAGAATACCAAGCAGGTTCAATCCCATGTATGTCGAGATCATGACCTGAGCTGAATTCAAGAGCTGGACACTTCACTGACTGAGGCATCCAGGTCCCCTGTGGTGGTAATTATGTTGTTTAATCTTTAGAATTAGTGTTCATATATTTCAAGTCCTTTAATTCTGCAGTTCTAGGCAAAACTCAATTGGTATAATACTAATATAAATGAACCTGATTAGGAAATAAAATGTAGTCTAAGTGCTAAACCAGTCTCCCAGATTTGATTTGTTGCTAATAGCTCAAATGTTTCTAAAAATTATAGCGTGAATCCAAAATAGCGTAAGGGTTCTAAGCATCAGCAAATCCCCTCCCATAGCTCCCTGCCCCAGTAGACTCTCTTTAGGTTGAAACCATGCATTTTACACTATCAGGATAAAGCATTTTATTCCACCTTTTGCTAGGTAGCTTGGCAGTTTTGGAATGATACCCCTTTTAGTTTCATTTTCCTCTCCCCTCTCTTTTAAAGAGCTGTTCACAGGATACCAGTAGCCTGATAAGAAAATTATCTTCTTTTAAAAAGCTTTAACCTTGGGGTGCCTGAGTGGCTTAGTAGGTTAAGCATCTGGTTCTTGGTTTCAGCTGAGGTCATGATATCACAGTTGTGAGACACAGTTGTGAGATTGAGCCCCATGTTGAGTTCTGTGCTAGTATGTCAGCACAGCCTGTTAGGACTGTCCCGCTCCCGCCCCCGCCCCCCTCACATGCGCACGGTTGCAAAATAAATAAACTTCAAAAAAAACCACAAAAACTACCCTCTAAGCCATTTGTTACATTGAATCCTTGAAAAGTTTTTTTTTTTTTTTTGGCACTTTGCTGGTTCTCTAATCTCTGACCACCTCGTTATCTGTCTTTATTTCCCCTTTTTCATCTATACTTTTCTTCTTGATCTCATCTACATTCACAGCTTCATATCACATCTATGTGGATTCCTGTTTTACTGTCCAGGCTAGATTATTCTCTGTGTTATGTGCAAGTCTGCATTTCAGCTGTTGTACAGAGTGCTCTGTTCTGTCAGTTATTGTGTCCTGTTAATTTCTCTTTCACATCCAGCTGCATTTGATCCAAGTAAGCTCTACACCCCATTGGGGGCTCAAACCCACAGCCCTGAGATCAAGAGTTGCACACTCCACCAACCAACCCAGCTAGGTGCCCCTCACTTCACCTTTTGGTTGTATTCCACCTCGATCCAACCCCCCAAAATCCACTTCAGCCAAAAAGAGTAAAGTTTTCTTGCTCTAGGTACTTTAAAACTATCAACAAAGTACCCCTGAGGAACATAAACAATTAGGAGAACACCAAGATATAAGTCCTGCCTGTGGCTTTCCTGGGGTTTAAATAGTCTACTAGCTAATTTTTCTTCCTTGTTATATGAGTTTGTAACATAGCTATTGAAGTCAAAAACCAAAATTTATCAACCTCTGCTTAAAGGTAAAGAGCAAAACCATGGTTTTAAAACATCTGACCACATTTGAAAATCTGATGTTTCTATGCTTTGTAATTATAGGAAGAATCTTCAGGATTATTTATATTCATTATTGCTGCTACTCTTCAAATTCACTGTTAACAGTGTATGTGTTAATTGCAATTTCCCATCTTCCACTATGATCGGTAGCACTTTCATATGATGGTTTACACTAGAAGAAAGCAAAGCTATGAAAATTTGACAGAGCTGATTCAGTAAATAGGATTAAACCAATTTGGGAATAATATCTGATGTGCTGTCAATGTTTGAAAACCTAGGACATGAAAAGGACTTTAGATAGGGATATTTCTCAGAGAAGATTTCATCTTAGCCCCAAGAAATAAAGTGAACTAATCTGTTTTATTATAACTGAAAATAAAAGTAATAGAACTGTGAACATCTGGGACAGAGTTCTTAATTACTTTGAATAAGTAAGGATATATATATCTCAAACTTAACACAATTGAAGAGTATAGGCAGTGCTTGAAATTCAGATTGTTTTAAAATCTTGTGTTCATGTTAAACCTATAAATTTAAAGAAACCTAAATTTAAATGGTAACTCACTTTCAATATATAGGGGAAATTTTCCAATAAAAATTTTGAAATAAAAATATCCAAAATGATCTTATTATTAGTCAAGATTTCTACTTGGATATGCTTTATTGAATTTATTTATTTTTAAAGAACATTTATTTTAAGTAAACTATGTCCAGCATGGGGCTTGAACTCATGACCCCAAGATCAAGAGTTGCATACTCAGAGTGTCTGGATGCCTTAGTTCGTTGAGCATCTGATTTGATTTTGGCTTGGGTCATGATTCTGGGATCATGCCATCAAGCCCCATGTTGGGCTCCACACTAGGCGTGGAGGCTGCTTGGGGTTTTCAATCTCCCTCTGTCTCTCTTCCCTCAGCTTGTGTGCGCTCTTCTCTCTCTCTAAAAAACAAAAAAGTTGCATGCTTTACAGACTGAGACAGCCAGGGACCCTGAGTTTATTTTCTTAGAGCTAGAATCAGGTTACTAAAATAGTAAAAGCTTCTTTTTTAGTAAAGATAAAAATTGATTTTCTTTGGTAGCAACCTTAGAATTGGAATTGAAGTATCAATACTAGTGATTTTCACAATTCTGAACGAAGCATACTTGCATAGTGGTTTATAAGTACTATATGAAAATTTGTTTTTCTGTTTTAATGAATAGCCTACCTAGAGGTAAAGGGAAGGATGGCAAAGCCTTTCCAAAAATACTTTCAGAAGTTACTGAAGTCAGTTGAAAGCTATATTTAAACACCTGGATATAGGTAGCATTTTTTTTTATATAAAAAAAAGGAAGCCATTGTCTGTACAGTTAACAGATACAAGGCATATAATGTTTTACTTATTTAAGGGGTAACTTTAAAAGACAAGAAAAACATTGGCCATCTTATACAAGATAATCATGGTGTTAGAATTTAAGTCTAACACCTTTTCCAGTCTTTAATATTTACCAACAGGCAGGTGAGTATATTTTCAGTTTCTTTAAAAACATTTTTTTAACACTTATTTTTGAGAGACAGAGCATGAGCAGGGGAGGGGCAGAGAGAGAGGGAGACACAGAATCCGAAGCAGGCTCTAGGCTCTGGGCTGTCAGCACAGAGCTTGACCCGGGGCTCAAACCCATGAACTGTGAGATCATGACCTGAGTCGAAATTGGACACTTAACCGACTGAGCCATCCAGGTGTCCTATATACTTTCAGTTTCTAATCAGTTATGAAATAATTGACATTTTCTGAAATTATGACTACCCATTTCCATGAATGAGGTTTGAGAGAATGGTTATTCCATTGTGTTTAGTCCATTGTGTTTAGAAAAAAGATGACAAACATTAAATTGTTTGGTGCCAAGGTCACGAGACTTCCCAGAATTTCATGGTCAAAACAGCTTTTTTACCCAGAGAGGATCTATTTGACCCACTGGTTCTATAAAGTTGTAGTCCTTCATATCTTCCCATTGGAGGTTTTACTTCATGGCCACTCAAAAAAGGGGGGTTAAGTAGGAAAGTAATAGCTGTATTTTGAACATCTCAAATTCTCACCCATTAAAATCCCTTAATGTTCTTCCTTGAATTACATAGTCTCCATTGTAGTTCCTTTTTTGAAAAGCAGGGAAAGGAACATTTCCTGAAGAAGGCAGTTCCGTGGTTCCTTTAACATGTTATATCCAGAGGTTGATGGAAAGGGATAAGTTGTGGGGAGAAGAGGGTATTATGAAATGTAAAATTAAAGATAACATTATGACTGCCACAAAGTTAAAATATGAAACTTGATACTTTGAGACACAGTGGGGGAAAACTGGGGTTTAGAAATGCCAATCCTGGGGCGCCTTGGTGCCTCAGTTGGTTAAGCGTCCGGCTTCGGCTCAGGGCATGATCTCGTGGTTCGTGGGTTCAAGCCCACGTCGGGCTCTGTGCTGACAGCTAGCTCAGAGCCTGGAGCCTGCTTCGGATTCTGTGTCTCCCTCTGTCTCTGATCCTCCCCTGCTCGTGCTGTCTCTCTCTGTCTCTCGAAAATAAATAAAACACATAAAAAATTAGGAATGCCAATCCTATTACAGGAGAACACGTTCCATATTATTGGAGGCATCTGTGAGTGGGGGAGACTAAACTGGCTCTGAGGGGTTATGTTTATGTATTCATCTATCCTCTTCCTGACCCACTTACACCATGCAGATCATGGCCCTCAACAGTTAAGATTTGGTGTATATTCTGGGTTGTCAGAGTTAAGTAGGCCAAATAACTGGGATTCAGGTATTTCAATATCTTTAAAGCTCCTGTACCAACATAAGCAATTTGTATAGTGCTGGTGGAGTTGGGAGAATCAGGTTTAATTAGATGCATTTTAAATACTTACCATTGCCTACTGCTGTATGACTTCTGAATATTAAGTGAAAGCAAAGAGATAAATCCTTGTCTTTGCTCAAATCATTGTCTTCTCAGATCCCCACTAGTTGAAAATTTTTCTTTCCCATCACTTGTGATTTTTTAAAAACTATTACATCCTTTATACATAAACATGCCCTGTGTTCTACATTTTCATGTGTGATATATCTCCTTCACTAGATTGTAAGCCTTTGGAGGTCAGAAAAATGCACCTAATTCATTGTATCTGCCACCACATCTAGTACAGTGCCTTATATTTATTTGCTAATTCAATAAATATTCATTAAAATAATGGAGATATTATTGGATTGTAGTTTGATGTTTGAGCCATTTAGATGAATGCATTATCAGTTATTTTTTTTACTTTTTATAGTTTGAAAATGTACCCTAGCATACATAGTAATTGTGGCATTTGTCAAAAAATTTACACATTTAATTGTACTGGCTCTCCACAGCTAATGTTAGTCTGGAGCAGCACTGACCATTAGAAATATAATGTAAGCCACATATATAATTTTAAAATTACGTTAAAAGTTTAGTAAAATTATAATGTAGCCACGTTATAGAAATAAACAACTCTTAGAGTTGAGGATGCAGAGGTTTTAGGTAGATCAAGTTAACTTCGCTCAATGAAATACTGCTAGTAGAAGGTGGAGCTGGTTTCAGAATTAGGATTGTGGATATTCCATATTCCTGCTTGAAGTTCAAAACTTCTAATAAAAGTTTGGAAAAAAAGTTAATTATGGTCTGTGTGTGTTGATAACAGACCATAAGGTTAAAGAGAAAACATTTAATGAAATAAAAGTATTTTATTTGATGAAGTCTATCAACAGTAAATTTTTTTTTTGTTTTTAAGTTTATTTTCAGAGAGAGAGTGCACACGTGCAAGAGCTGAGGAGAGGCGAAGAGAGAGAATCCCAAGTGGGCTTTGTGCTGTTGGTGCAGAGCCCAACTCAGGGCTTGATATCACGAACTGTGATTTCATGAGCTAAGCCGAAATCAAGAGTGGGATGCTCAACCAACTGAGCTACCCAGGCACCCCAAATTTCTTTGTCTTGCTTTAGGTGTGGATTTTATTTTTGAAGTTCATTTATTTATTTTTTAACGTTTGTTTATTTTTGAGAAAGAGACAGAGCAAAAGTGGGGTGGGCAGAGAGAGAGAGAGAGAGGGAGATACAGAATCTGAAGTAAACTCCAGGCTCTGGTGTCCACATAGAGCCGGATGCGGGGTTTGAACTCATGAACTATGAGATCATGACCTGAACTGAAGTTGGACACTTAACTGACTGAGCCACCCAGGCGCTCCTTATTGATTGATTGATTGATTGAGAGAGAGAGAATATCCCAAGTAGGTTCTGAGCTGTCAGCCCAGAGTCCGATGTGGGGCTAGATCCCACAACTATGAGATCATGACCTGAGCCTAAATCAAGAGTCAGACGCTTAACGGGATGAGCCACCCAGGCACCACCAGGTGTGGATTTTCGTTATAGCAAAAATTTATTTTTAATTTTTCCTTTTCCTGAATGTAATATGAAAATTTAAATTGTTTAGTTAGGTTATTTCAAAATTGTCTCTAATAAGATCATATGGGAAAAAAGTCACCTTTAAGTTGGATGTTGTAAAGATGTCTAATTTGAAAATCAAACATTTTGTTTTTTAAATGTTTTGGCTCTCAGTGCAAACTTGAACAGTAAATTCAGAACAAGTCTTTAAGGGATTAAAATATTTAAACAAAGATTGGCAATGTAACTTTCCAGAAAAGTTTAATAAAGTAACTTGCACAAGTATTAAAGTACTGTACTCAAGTACACCCTAGGCCCTTGATACATGCAGATTAATTCAATATACACCTTTTATTTACATTTCAGTGTAGTCCTAGGATGTTCATATAAACCAGGGATTCTAGATAGTTCAAAGACCATTAAAAGTCTGCAGACGTGAAATTAATATACTAAATGTTTACTTGTATACTTCAAAACCTTAAAAAAGGCAATAAGTTTTCCAGTGATGTTACATGTATTTTTAATAATTTAATCAGAAATGGTACAGCATGAGTATATTTGTGATGTTAATTTAAACAATACCTAATGATGAGAACCAGTGAAATGGATACTTTTATATACTACTGTGGATTGGTAAACCATTCTAGGAAGAAATTTAACTTGACAGTATGTATCATGTTCTTACCCTTGAGCAATTGTATTGATGTTGATCCTTAAGAATTAGAAATGTGTATAAATTTAGGATAGAAAATGGTAATCATTATAATGTCAATAAAACTAAATAGCATTATAGAATAGTTCAAGGACGGTACATTCTGAAGGAAAATAATGCACCATTAAAGATGATCTTTGTATTCGGAGTAAAATGGAAAAAAAATTCATGAAACCGTACATATGCCATTTAAAAATATATAATTTCTGAACGTATCTGTTTCCACACTTTGGATGGTAAGATCTTACGGAAGAAAAAAATGACAGGCAGCAGTAACGCGTCGGCTCTGGCGTTAGAACTGCTTCAAATCCCGGTTTTGCTAGCCTGCATAATCTAGCTGTAAAATGGGAAAAACCGGAGTATCTACATTATGAGGTAAATGTTTGAAGGTTAAATGAAAGTGCTTAGCGCGTCGTCTAAATAAATTTTACTTGTTACGATGATGTCTTCCTGTATCTCTCCGACTGGCGGAAAATCAGATATTAAATTTAGAAATGTGATGACTTAACTAAAGCGAAAGCTCAACGAGACCAAAGGGATTTAACCTAACCTGCCAACTTGCCTTCTCCAAACACTTGGATTTTGATTAGGCCCGCGAGGCCATAGTGACCTGAGCTCTACCTTGCCCGTGAGCGTGCAGAATATGCACTCGCAGGGGTGACAGTCCGGTGGGTTTGACTCCCGAATTCCAGGGTTTACTCACGCGTCCTCCCCCCGACCCCCAGCCAAATAAGGACTCCATTCTCTCCCTTGGGCGTCGCGAAAAGGTCGACCGGTCCCCACCCCGAGCAGAGCCTACGTTGAGAAGGCGGGGGCCGCGACCATGCACTCCATCCCTCTGCCAGTTTGCGTCACAAAAACTACAGTCCCCAGCGGACCCCGCGAGCTCAGGATGTCCCGCAGGCCAGGCCCGGCGGCTGCGCGGGGCTGTAATTTACTCCGTGCTGCGGCACAACCTTCTCTTTCTCCTCCGCGATACGGGCAAAGGTTACTGAGTGCCGCAACTTCCTCCCGACTTCCAACACAGGCCAGTAGCCGGTGGAAACGGGACTTTCTTGAGGCCGGCGCGCGGACCTGGCCGGGAGGGAGGAGCTGCGGCACGCACTGGGCCTCCACAGGGTGATGACCTCGGGCACGTAGTGCGGCAGTCCCCTTGGCCCGCTGGGGCGGGGGAGGGGGGGGGCGGTGGCCGCGCACGCGCGGCGGGGCCTTGGGCGGGGCTTTAGGCGATTGCAGCCGGCGGACGGTCCGGCGGACGGTCCGCCGCTCTGCGGCTGTGTGGGTAGCCGCCAGGCCGGCGGGGCGGAGAGGCGGGAGGTTGATGGGGGTCGTCTCGACCTCGACCTCAATCTGTAGCACAGCTTCAGCCACGCCAACGGAGATGGTGCCCTGGGTGCGGACGATGGGGGAGAGGCTAAAGCAGCGGCTGCGGCTGGACGTAGGACGCGAGATCTGCCGCCAGTACCCGCTGTTCTGCTTCCTGCTGCTCTGCCTCAGCGTCGCCTCCCTACTTCTCAACAGGTAATGCCGCAGCGGGGAGCTGGCGGGCGGCTGCTCTGCGAGGCCGCGGGCGGAGGCCCGGGGTTGCTTCACTGTGCGGAGACCGCCCCGGCTGCGTCGCTGTGGGACTTAGGGCCGGCTCCGAGGCCTTGGGAAGAGGTGCCTCGGGGAGCCGGGCGGAGCGTCCGGGCCCGGAAGTGCGAGCGGGGGTGGGATACGTTCAAGTGCACCCTTTCCTGAGGCCGGGTCTTCTGAGACACCTGGCCCCGATTCTTATCTACTTTTCATCTGTTTTTTATAACCTGGCCCTCCATCATCGCTGTTTTTCAGAGGAGTGAAATCTATATGTACCTCCCAATTATAGACCTTGCAGGGGCGGTCCAGTCAGGTGACGGAGGAGGGTTCTAGGTCCTGTAGCAGCCGCAGTTTTAGGCCGACTCCCTTCGCTCTCACCGCGCGCGTGCGCGTACACACGCACACAGTCTTACAGCTGCTGCGCGCACGCTCGCACACATGTACACGGTTTTACAGCCACTGCGCGCACACTCGCACATACAGTTTTACAGCCAAAGCACGCACACAAACGCACACAGCCTTACAACAAATCATGCACACACGCACAGTCTTAGAGCGGGAGCGTGCACAGTCGCGCACGCAGCCTTACAGCCAAAGCGCGCGCGCACCCGGACTTAGAGCCAAAGCACACACGTATGCACACAGTCTTACAGCTGACGCGCGCGCGTGCGCACACAGCTTGCAGCCGAAGAGCGTACTTGGGTGTGCACGTATACACAGTCACGCCGCCGAAGCATGCGCGCGCCACACAGCCTTGTAGCTGAAGCTTTATTCAAAGTGTGGTTGGTGAAAACGGATAATTGTAAAGATTTGTTGAATCGAAGTCAGGAAGTAAAAATAGTACCCGTCTTGTCATCTCTAGAATATAGGGAAGACAGCTTAAAATTGGTAAATTCAGTTGATAC
Source organism: Cryptoprocta ferox (assembly GCA_028646485.1). Taxonomy (NCBI): domain Eukaryota; kingdom Metazoa; phylum Chordata; class Mammalia; order Carnivora; family Eupleridae; genus Cryptoprocta; species Cryptoprocta ferox. Next base: position 71,026,026 of record CM053577.1, read on the forward strand.
TTTGAACTCGGAAGGTTCTGCACCTGAAATAAATTTGATTTCCTTCAGTTAGCTATTTCTACAAATGGTAGCGATGAAGTAGGTAGTAGAGGAAAACTTCTTCAAATTATTTCCAGATTTACTCTTGGTGGAAAGAAGTCTGAGACACTTGTCTGCATCAGCATCTACGTGATATTTTTTCCGATGTTTTGGACATGAAAGCATCCTTACTCTTTATTTTGGTGTAGTTGATCCCCAAGGAGAGGAATGGGAACACATTCACCAGGAATTGGTAATTTAATTTTGCTCTAAAGTAACCATTTCCTGTGACGGTTGGAGTTGAATTTTTTTCCCTAGTCATTTTGCTTTCTTGTTAGTGGACTCTGGGTTTATATAATATTAGGTTTAAATAACGATTGATGTTTTACTGGAAAATGTGATTTAATTGTGATAGTAAGATGTTTGATTTTAGGAATATAGAGGAAGGAGAATCCTTAACAGAGTGGAAATGAATTATTAAGTACTTGCTTTCTGTCGTGTGGAAGATATTCTAAACTAGATTAACAGCTTTAATATGAAGGATAGGTTAAATTTTTTGTGGTTTTTTAAAGTTTTGTCCAGGAATTCTTAACCTGTCTCCTTTGGTAGATGGGTCAGCTTAGGTGTCCAAAGTAGGACATGGAGGATTAGGTTGAACTAGATTTCTGAGGTTGCCTATTTAATCATAGCATCTAGTGTTCTATGTTGTTAAGACGTCATAGGATACCATTTGATCTGAACCCTGTATCTTTATTTGTATTATTCAAAGAAAAAAGGGTATAACCCATAAATATTATCTTTTGAGTGTCTGGATTTATGATTTTTTCCATACAAATTTTGGTATTTTCCTTTGCTATTGTTGAAACCAGCAAAATTGATCTTAATTTTAGAACTGTCTTTACTAAAAGAATGGTTAGGTACCCTGTGGTATAGGGCTGGCTCATTCCATAGAGCACGAGACTCTTGATCTCAGAGTCTTAAGTTTAAGTCCTACCTTGGGGTAGAGTTTACTTAAAAATAAATAAGTAAATAAAATGAAAGAATGGTTAGGTCCTCTTTTAACAGGAAAAAGCCTTTGGAAGGTGTGAGACCGTGTATAGTGTGCTTTTCAGTGTATTGTGTGATTTTCGTTAAAATGTGTGTGTACGTTCATGGGACACCTGGGTGCCTCAGTCAGTTGAGTGTCTGGCTCTTGGTTTCTGCTCGGGTCCTGATCTCACTGTTCATGAGTTCGAACCCCAGGTTGGGCTCTGTGCTAATGTGGTACAGAGCCTGCTTGGGATTCTTTCTCTCTGCTTTATCCTGCCTCTCTCTCTCTCTCTCTCTCTCAAAATAAATAAACTTAAAAATTAAAAAAAAAAGTATTTGTGTACACTCATATGTACATATAAACATGTATGTCTATGTATGCTTTGGCTATCTCTGGAAGACTGTTACATAAGAAAATGTGGTCTTTTCTGGGAGTGGGGAGTACGAGGCACATCTATTCAGAAATTAAAAAAAAATTGCGTGTGTATGTAAAATTTAAAAAATATCAGGGGCATAATGATAGAAGAAATGAGAAGATATACTTAATGCATACCTTCAATAAGTGATCTCTACACAAGTATTTCACCAGTTTTTAGAAATAACTTTAAAAGAAATTTTCAGTTTAAGATCTTTAGTGGTGAGTGTGGAGATTTGGAGCTTTACCTCTATAGGGTAAATAATAATACTCTTTTTCAAAATTAACTTTTATAGCCTTGAAGATCTTTCAAAGTATTATTTAGTATATAAATTTTTCTTTCGATAGCAATTAAGGTTATGAATGTTATCTGTGGAAAGATAAATAGATATACCTTTTGGCTATTGTAAGTGATATGTGGGAGGAATAGAATAACATACTTTATATATTTCAAATTATTTGTGGTCTCACCTTTATGGTATTGTTAGGGAAAAGTAGCATAGATATAATTACCAATCATAGTATTGAATATTTGAGTGTTATAATAAAGAATATTTTAAGTTAATGCTAGTAAAAATAATGGTAATCGTAGTAATAGCTAACACTTGTGAGTGTTTTGTTTGGCCCAGGTATTGTATTACGGTTTTTCATTAATTATTGAGGCAATTTATGGTTGTGTGTGAAAGTTTTGAACCTAAGCTTGACTGTAAGAATTTAATTCTGACTCCTCCACCAATCAGATATATGACTGTGGATAAGTGATCTAACTTTTATCGGTCACAGTCCCCTTATCTGTAAAATAGGGATAATACTAGTACCTACATTATATGATTATTTTGATGGCTGGTTAATACATGGAAAGTGTTTAAATTGATGCTCAGCATGTAGAACATACTCTTATTAAATGTTAGCAGTTATTTTTATCTCATTTATTCTAGCACCCCAGTAGACACCTTTGTGAGTAACCTCAGTCACCATGGATCAGTTTTGCTTGTTTTTGAATTTCATATAAATGTAATTATGTGGCCCTCTTGTATCTGGTTTCTTTCTCTCTGTTTTTGAGATTTATCCATAGTGTTGTGTGTGTCAGTACTTAAGTCTCTTTTGTTATTGTGCAGTATTCCACTGGGAATATGACACATTTTGTTTATCCCATCATCCATTCTTCTATTGAAGGGCATTTGACTTGTTTATAGGTTTTGGCTATTATGAGTAATGGTATGAATATTCTCATATATATTTATTTTGATAGACTTATTTATTTTGGGTATATGCCCATGAATGGAAATACTTAGTCATAGTGTATGAGTTTGTTTGACTTAAGTAGATACTGACAGGTAACTTTACAAAGTGGTTGTAGTAATTTACACTCCTGCCAAAAACCATTTGACTATTCTGTCTGAAGTTGTCTGTGGGTTTAATTTAGTCATTTTAGTGAATGTATACTAGTAGGTCATTGTAGTTTTAGTTAATTGTAGTTTAATTGTTAGCTATAGTCATCATGTTATACATTACATCCCTAGTACTTACTTATTTTATTCCTGAAAATTTGTACCTATTGATCAGCTTCCTCCAGTTTCCTCTCTCCTATGCTCCACCTCTTGTAGCCACAAGTCTGATCTCTTATTCTATGAGGTTTTTTTTTCCCTTAAGATATTACATATAAGTGAGATCATACACTATTTTTCTTTCTCTGTTTGACTGATTTCGTTTAGCATAATGCCTTTAAGGTTCATCCCTATTGTCCCAAATGGTAGGATTTCTTCATTTCTTATGGTTGAATGATATTCTTTTTGTGTATATATATCACAGCTTCTTTGTCTAGTCCTTCCTTGATAGACACTTAGGTTGTTTGCATATCTTGGCTGGTATAAATTTACTGTGAACATGCAGGTACAGATATCTTTTTAAGTTAGTGTTTTTGTTTCCTTTGAGTATATTCTCTGAAGTGGAATTGCTGAATTATAAAATAGTTCTATTAATTTTTTGAAAATCCTCCAAACTGTTTTTCATAGTGGCTGTATCAATTTACATTCCCACTAACAGTACACAGAACCCTTGTTGCCTTTTCTCCACATACTCACTAACATTTGTTACCTCTTGTCTTTTTGATGATGACCATTCTAAAAGGTGTGAGGTGATTTCTCATTGTGGTTTTAATTTGCATTTCCCTGATGAGTATGATGTTGAGAATCTTTTCATGTACCTGTGGTATTTCTTATAACTTCTTTGGAGAAATGTCTATTTAGATCCTCTTGCATTATTATTATTATTAATTTTCTTTTACAAGCAAAATGGAATTATTCAGGAATAGCAGAACAATTGCAATTGCTATGGGAAACCAAAGACAAGTCTGAAAAATCAAAGAAGAGGAACATTACTTAATAGAGAAAAGGAGGAAGATGGGAGGGGCTTCTTTGAATAAAAGTCCATTGGAAGAAAGGGAGACTGCAGGGTGGTGATAGTTTCTCATTGCTTGAGTTGTGGTATATTCTTTCTTTTGAAAATATATACAAATGTTTTAATATTTTTTTAATTTTTAAATTTTATTTAAATCCAAGTTATCATGTAGTGTAATAATGATTTCAGGAGTAGAATTTAGTGATTCATCACTTAAATATAACACCTAGTGCTCATCCCAACAAGTGCCCTCCTTAATGACCATCACATGTTAGCCCATTCCCCCCACTTCCTAGCACCCCTCCAGCAACCCTCAGTTCGTTCTCTGTATTTGAGTCTCTTATAGTTTGCCTCCCTCTCTCTTTTTATCTTATTTTTCCTTCTCTTCCCCTATGTTCATTTATTTTGTTTCTCACATTCCACATTTAAGTGAAATCATATGATATTTATCTTTCTTTGACTTATTTCGCTTAGCATAATACCCTCTAGTTCCATCCACGTTGTTGCAAATAGCAAGATTTTATTCTTTTTGATCACTGCATAGTATTCCATTGTATGTATATATATATATATATATATATATATATATATATATACCACATCTTCTTTATCCATTCATCAGTCAGTGGACATTTGGGCTCTTTCATAATTTGGCTATTGTTGATAGTGTTGATACAAACATTGGGGCACATATGCCCCTTTGAATGAGAATTTTTGTATTTTTAATGGTTTTTAATTTTTGAATGGTTTTTACAGTGGTTTTAAATTTTTTTTGAGGAACCTCCATAGTGTTTTTCAGAGTGGCTGCACCAGTTTGCATTCCCACCAGCAGTGCAAAAGGGTTCCTCTTTTTCTACATCCTGGCCAACATATGTTGTTGCCTGAGTTGTTAATTTGAGCCATTCTGACAGGTATGAGGTGGTATCTCATTGTGGTTTTGATTTGTATTTCCCTGATGACGAGTGACGTCAAGCATTTTTTCATGTGTCTGTTAGCCATCCGGATGTCGTCTTTGGAAAAGTGTCTGTTCATGTTTTCTGCCCATTTCTTCAAGGATTATTTGGTGTTTTGGATGTTGAGTTTGATAAGTTCTTTATAGATTTTGGATACTAACCTTGTATCTGATATGTCATTTCCAAATATCTTCTCCCATTTTGTAGGCTGTCTTTTAGTTTTGTTAATTGTTTCCTTTGCTGTACAGAAGCTTTTTATCTTGATGAGGTCCCAATAGTTCATTTTGCTTTTGTTTCTCTTGCCTCTGGAGACATGTCTAGTAAGAAGTTGCTATAGCTGAAGTCAAAGAGGTTATTGCCTGTTTTCTCCTCTAGGATTTGATAGTTTCCTGTCTTACATTTTAGGTTTTTCATCCATTCTGAGTTTATTTTTGTGTATGGTGTAAGAAGGTGGTCCAGGTTTATTCTTCTGCATGTTGCTGTCCAGTTTTCCCAACACCATTAAAAAAATTTTTTTTTTACATTTATTTATTTTTGAGAGACAGAGTGAGACAGAGTGTGAGTGGAGGAGGGGCAGAGAGAGAAGGAGACACAGAATCTGAAGCAGGCTCCAGGCTCTAAGCAAACATTCAGCACAGAGCCTGATGTGGGGCTCGAACCCACGAACCGTGAGATTATGACCTGAGCCAAAGTTGGATGCTTAACCGACTGAGCCATCCAGGCGCCCCTTCCCAACACCATTTGTTGAAGAGACTGTCTTTTTTCCATTGGATATTCTTACCTGCTTTGTCAACGATGAGTTTACCATACATTTGTGGGTCCATTTCTGGGTTCTCTGTTCTGTTCCATTGATCTGTTTTTGTGCCAGTGCCATACTGTCTTGATGATTACAGCTTTGTAATACAACTTGAAGTCTGGAATTGTGATGCCTCCAGGTTTAGTTTTCTTTTTTAACACTACTCTGGCTATTTGGGGTCTTTTCTGGTTCCCTACAAATTTTAGAATTGTTCTAGCTCTGTGAAGAATGCTGGGGTTATTTTGATAGAGATTGCATTAAATAGAGTTGTGGTATATTCTCATTGGCTGGGCTTGTTGCTATACACGGAAAATTTCTTCCCCTTGTTGGAGTAGTAAGGTAGGTTTCTTCCTGTTGGCAAGGTATGTTTCTTTACGTTGGGGTCTGCAATTAATGATGAGTGGTAGGGTGTGAGAGAGCCCCTTTCTGACCTCCCAGCTCCACATGAAGTGGTGTTTCCTTTATTCACTTTCATATTTCCCCCCTTTTGATTAAGATCTTTCTCTGACAACGTTGCTGATAAAGAGTCGGGTTTTCCATATTTAGTGGTTTTGCCTGTTGGTGCCAGAAAAGACCTTTAAAGTTTTCATGTTCCACATCAGAGGAAAAATACATAACAGTTGAAAACCATCTAAGGCCACATTTTGGTAGAATAGTTAGGAGGGAGAGCTCCCAGGCATTTCTTATATAAAGTCTACACCTTATCAAGGTTATAAACACTGAAAATCATCTTGAAGCATTGAGCTAGCATCACTTTATTGGATATATGATTTCTACAGAGTTCTGACATGCAACAGGTCCTTTGCACTTTTTAAATTAGGTTATTTGTTGTTTTGCTATTGAGTTGTATGAATTAATATTATTATTTTTTTAGTGTGTGTTTATTTTTTAAGAGAGAGAGCTAGAGTATGAGTGGGGGAGGTAGAGAGAGAGAGGGAGACACGCAATCTGAAGCAGGCTCCAGTCTGTCAGCAGAGAGCCCTGAACCACGAGATCATGACCTGAGCCAAAGTCGGGTGCTCAACCAACTGAGCCACCCAGGTGGCCCTGAATTCTTTATATATTTTAGATAATAATCTCTTATCAGATATATGGTTTGCAGATTTTTTTTTTGCATTTCATAGGTTGTCCTTTTACTTCATTGATAGTTCTTTATTACTTTTTAAATTACCACAACTGGCTTGCATACACTTAACTTAGTATGTGACAGGCTATTCTAAGCACTATTCTGATCTTATTTAATCATCATAATAATAACATTATGATTAGGTATTATTATTGCCGCATTTAATAGAGGACCAAAGGAGTCAGAGAGGGTATGTAATTTGCATTGTGTCATAGCCAGGATTTTAACCCAGACAGACTCTAGAATGTTATACATTTTGTTACCAAACTTCATGGATCTTTCAATCTAAGTTTTGTTTCTTTTGTTTATTTTTCTCTTCCTATAACAGTAACAGATTTTTTTTTTAACAACAGTGTTAAGTTTTACAGTGTGGTTTTATGTTTGCTAGGACAAATTCTCACTCTTGGCCCTTCTTTCCCAAAGTTGGCACAGCTCTTTTTAAACCTTTATTTTCCCTATTCATTTTAGAATGAAGATGTCAAATTTCTCAAAAGATTGAGCTGGAATTTTGAATGTAGTTTCTGTTTTGCTTATGTATTGTCACATAAACCATCCCCCAAATTTGTAGTTTAAATCAACAACATCTAATTTGCTCAAAGAATTGTAATTTAGGCAGGAGTTGGTGGGTATAGCTAGTCTCTGTTCACTGTGCATCAGCTAGGTACAATGAAGGCAGGGGGCTAGAATAGTAATTTGTTGGCTTATTCATTCACATGTGTGACAGTTGATGCTTGTTGTTGAATGTGATTTTGGTGGGATTGTAGGCCAGAACTTGTACATGCATCCTTTACATGTGGCTTTTTTCCCCAACTTGTTGAAGGTGCTGGCTTACAAAGGTGAGCACTCTGAGAAAGAGACCTTCTCAGAAGCCATATCCATTTTTGACCTAGCTTTAGAAGTTAGGCAGCTTTATCTCTGCCACATTCTTTTAGTTGAAGTGATATTAAGGCTTAGCCCTATTTAAGGGGAAGGAAATTAAACTCTTCAATAATCTCTCCATTTAGATCTGCTCTTAATGTCTTTTTTCCCCCCTGTTTTTGAGAGAGCTAGTAATGAGTGGGAGAGGGACAGAGGAAGAGGGAGAAAGACTCTCAAGCAGGCTGGTAGGCTTCACACCCAGTGCAGAGCCTGACCCTGGGTGGGGCTCCATTTCCATCTTAGGACCCTGAGATTACGACCTGAGCCTAAATCAAGAGAGTGTCACCCAGCTGACTGAGCCACCTAAATGCCCCTGCTCTTCTTTTTAATCGCCTTTTTTTCATTTTAAAAAGTTTATTATGGACAATTTTAAACATATATAAAATAAAAATAGAATTATATAATGAAACCTGTTAGAAACCAGTATCACCCAGCTTAAAAACATTATGAGGGGCGCCTGGGTGGCTCAGTCAGTTAACTGTCGGACTTTAGCTCAGGTCATGATCTCATAGTTCGTGGGTTTGAGCCCCGCGTCTGGCTCTGTGCTGACAGCTCAGAGTCTGGAGCCTGCTTCCGATTCTGTGTCTCCCTCTCTCTCTGCCCCCTCCCCCGTTTACTCTCTGTTTCTGCTTCTCAAAATAAAGACACTAAAAAAAAAAATTAAAAAAAAAATGAGCTCGAAGTCAAATATCTCCCCCAATTATTTTAAAGCAAATCCCACATATTTTATTTATCAACATAAAACATTTCAGTATGTATCTCTAACAGATAAGAGTCCTTTTTTCTTACATAACCACATACCATTTCACATTAAAAAAAGTAATTTTTTAACATCATCAAATATCCATTAAATGTTCAGATTTCCCTGAATTTGTTAGAATCCCCCCCCAACATTTTTTGATAAAAAATTTTAAGCTGTATGCAATATTGGAATTTACGATAAATGATCAGTTATGTACTGCCTAGATTTTACCATTAGTATTTTACTATATTTTCACAATCTTTACCATGTTTTTGTCTGTTACTCTATCCATAATGAATCTTATTTGTAAACAACTTTTTACAGTTAATCAAATTAAGATCCAAATATGATCTTTTAATCTGAAAGTTACCTCCCCTTCACATACAGCCCACTTTGTTTTAACCTTGCAATTTATTTAAGAAACTGGGCCATGTGTATTTGGAGTTTTTTATAGTCTAACTTTTGTTGATTACATCTCTGTAGTGTTGGGTATTTCCTTTCCCTCTCTGTTCCCTGTAAACTAGAGGTTAGGTCAAGGCATCACTGTTTAGATTTTTTTTTTTCTCCTTTAGTCTATGATGATATAGATTTAAAGATAATGAGCTATTTAAAAACATGCCCTTCTTATTAATGTATTATTATGCATTATGATATAGTGCTAGTTTTAATTAATATTTTACTTAGTACTTCATAGTAAAGTAAACCTAATGTTCTTCTTATATTGTCTTTTTCTGATTTGGGAATTAAAATTACATTACTCCTTTTAAATTAGCAGCTTTTTCTCATTTTTTCTTTCCTGAAGCCATCTGTATAGGATAGGGATTATCTGTTTCATTAATGTTTGGTAAAACCATTTGAGCCAGGACCTTTTTTTTTTTTTCTTTTTTTTTTTTTTTTGCAGCCAGGTCTCTGATTACTCTTTTAATCCCTATAGTGATAATTGGTCTATATAAATTACCTAGTTCTTCACAAACTAATTTCTGGCATTTTTGTCTTTTTCTAGAAATTTATGTCCTGTAAGTTATCCATTTTATGAACGTAGTTGTTCGTAGTTTAATTTTTCTTTTCAGTTTTAGCTATGATTATTTCTTTTTTATTCTGTATTTTATATATTTTGTATTTTCTCTTTTTATTTTATTTCTTGGTCTTGCTAAAACTGTCTTTTTTATTAGCTTTTGTTCTGAAACTTTCCAAGCATGCATAGAAAAAAAAGAGAGTACAAGGAACTTCCAAGCACTCATCACACAGGTTCAATAACCATCAATATTTTGTGTATTTGAAAAAAATCTCAACTTTTTCCATTTAAAAAAAAACTTCTACACAAAACCATAATCTTAAGAAATTAACAATGGTTAATATAACAAGTCTGCAATCAAATTTTCCTAATTGTATAAAAACTTACAGTGTATCTATACTAGTCAGGATCTAAAATAGGTCCATTCATTGTAGGTGGGTACTACATCTCTTAAGCTTTTATAAATCTCTTATCATTTAAAACAAGAGTTGGCACAATTTTTCTGTAAAGTGTCAGATAGTAAACATTTTAGGCTTTTGGGCTGCATCAGGTCTCTGTCCCATATTCGTTTTTTTCAAGAATCTTTATAAAATGTAAAACCTTCTCTTAGCTTGAGAGCCTTACCAAGGTGGGTGGCATTTGGCCCACATGCCATCGTTTGTCAACCCGGATCTAGAACACTGCTCATTACCTACTTCTCCCACCATTGACTTGTTGAAGAAACTGGGTCATTTTTTTCACTTTTGCTAATAGTTTCCTCATGGTGTCTTGTTTTTGTTGTTTGTTTTTTTGTTTTGTTTTTGTTTTGTAGACAAGGTGTATATTTATAAGTTCAATCAGATTTAGATTTTTTTTTTTTTTTTGGTGCAAGAATACTTTGGTGATGCTATGTACATCTTATGTCACATGAGAGGATAATTCCACATAGGATGGAGTTACCTCACTGTTTGCATATTTGGGTAATGACAGCTAATACTTTGCCCAACAAGTCTTCTCTTTGGTTTTTACCATTTATTCCCTGAATGAGTTACTTCATTATAGGTTGCAACATGATGATTTTCTCATATTTTTTACTCCATGTATATTTTAAAATTTGAATTCTTTTTTTCTTTTTCTTCTAGAATTGCTTTACTTCATCTGTTAGGTTTATTTAGTTACAATTTAGTACAGCTCAAATTGGAAAAGTAGGATAAATACTTACTCTTTTAGTTTAATATCAATTAAAAATCTTTTTTGATGTTTATTTATTTTTGAGAGTGAGAGAGCGAGCGAGTGGTGGAGGGGCAGACAAAAAGAGAGAGACAACATACACAAATTCTGAAGCAGGCTCCAGGCTCTGAGCTGTCACTACAGAGCTTGAAGTGGGCCTGAACTCACTAATGAAATCATGACCTGAGCTGATCGGACGCTTAACCAGCTAAGCCACGCAGGAACCCCTAATTATCAATATTTAAAGTAATTATTGGTGCCCTAGTAATCTCCACTAGTATCCAGTTAGGGGTTTGCTTGTTGTATTAATTTTTCAAAAAACCCAGCTTATATTTTGTCATTTTTCTCATCATGTTGTCTACTTTATTGATTTCTGTTCTTTTCTTTATGGTTTTCTTCCTTTTTCTGTGCTTGGATCCTGATTTTTCCTCAACTTTCTGAGTGTTTAGCTAGCTGGTTTTGGCATTTGTCTCTGATTAATGCAGGATTTCTCAACCTGAGCACTTTTGATAATTTGAGTTAGGTAATTTTTTGTTGGGGGGGGTGCCATGTGCATTGTAGGATATTTAACAGCAGTGTTGGCTTCTGTGCATTTGATGTTAATAGTGCACTTTCCCCACTCCACACAGTTGTGACACATATACTGCCAAATGTCCCCTGAGGGACAAAACACTCTTTGTTGAGAACCACAAGGGTTATGCATTTAAAGATACAGATTTTGGGGACAACTGAGTGGCTCAGTTGGTTGAGTGTCTGACTTTGGCTCAGGTCATGATCTCGTAGTTTGTTGAGTTCGAGCCCCTGAACTGCTGCCGTCAGTGCGGAGCCTACTTAGGGTCCTCTGTCTCCCTTTCTGTCTGTCTCCTGATCATGCTCTCTCTCTCTCAAAAAAAATAAAAATAAAGGTATGGATTTTTTTTTTCTTAAATAATGCCTTAGTTATTGCTTGCCTAAGTTATAGTCCATTCATTGTCTTTCAGGCTAAGTACAGGTCTATAATTTCTAATTTGTAATTCTGGAATCAGAAAGCTCTGAAGGAGTAACTTTTCCCCTAAGTTTGACACCAATTACATTTGATAACAAAACCTGACCTGAACAGACATGAGACTATGTATAGTATTTATTTCTGACTTATTTCTTATAGTTCATATATTTTGCTGCAGAAATATTAATATCTGATTATGGATTATTGCGTTAGATCTCATTGGAGGTATTAAATTATATATGAAATATGTACTATATAAATGTTCAAAAATCCTAAAAATTCTGAATTCTGAGTCATGTCTTTCTGGGTCAAAATGATTTTTGGTAAGCAGCTGTGGGCAAGAATTTCATAATTTCCTCTTTGAAATACCTCTAAGGGGCACCTGGATGGCTCAGTTGGTTAAGCGTCTGACTTTGGCTCAGGTCATGATCTCACAGTTTG
>CM053577.1:71038172-71049560 GCA_028646485.1 Cryptoprocta ferox
CAATTCTGAGCTCCCAGGTCTTCTGTAATCCTTTCTGTTCTGTACTGTACTTGGGACATTGTCCCCAGTCGGAGGAGCTGGGATGGATGTGGAACTCAGTGGTGTGCTTGATTACAATCAGATTACAGTCTTGTACTGCCTGTTGTCTAGTGTTTGGAAACAGTTACTGCAGATGTTTTGTCCTATTTTATAATTATTTATGGTGGGAAGGCAAGTCTGGTACCAGTCATTCTGATAAGGAAGCAGAAGTCTCTTACTCCTTTGAAACATATGCCATTTGTCTGAGTTCTCATTGAAATCAATCTCTAGGTCATTTGTGTTCGTTTATAGATGACTTTGATTTGTGGCTTATAGACATTCTCTCCATTTCAAATCTTACCAGCATTCTAGGTGACTTAGTGCTTGTGTGAATAACCAACCAAATAGTCTATCTTGAGGTGATTCCTCTTCAGCCTTCCATTCGGATCAACATACAGTGGCCTTGTTATCATCATAAAGAGTTCTACCTCTGAAATCTTACAAAGCAAGTATCCTTCTTGCTGACCATTGTCCACTTCTTTCATTCAGTCAGTTGCATTGTACCTGCTCCTTGACTTCTCAGCCCCCTGACTCCTTTGCTTTCTTCCTGTTATTTCACTTCTGTTGTCACTTTCCTATGCAGTTTAGAGTTGGTCTAGCTTAGAATCCATGGTCCATCACTTCAACAACTGTCTTGCCAGATCCTTAACTCCTTTCTATGCACTCACTTGACAAAATTAAAATCTTGGATCAATGATGCTGCTTGCTTTTTAAATATTTGTATCTTGGTTACTGAATGCTGCTGGAGAAAGTCCCAAATCTGTAAATTTAACTCTTCAGCTTCAGTACTGTCCAGGAGTTCTTCAGAATATCCTTGTCTTTTACTTTTCCTGAGCAGCTATTTCAGAACTTCCCCAATCTGCTAGAACTTCTTATCTTGCAACCTTTGACTTTTTCTCTGAGCATCTCTTATTTCACTTGAAGTCCACCATATTGCTTTTAATCCTGAATCGATAAGTTTAACTGACTGCATTCCCATCCATCTGTTCTTTCTGGTATTTGGGAAGAGATATCTTCCCCTCTTATAACTATTTCTTCTATTTGGGCTCTGAATCCCAACTACTGCTGTCTTCTCTAGGATGTTATTCAATTAGTTCTTCTCTCCTTCCTCTTTTTCTCTTATCTCCTTCTGTCCTGTCAACATTTAAATATGATTAGGTTTTACTAAACATTTTCACTCATTATCTCCCTCCAGCCACCACCTTAACCCGTCATTCCTTTAAAAAGAGAATTATCCGTATTTACCAGTTTTACTTGTTTACTTCCATTTCACTCTATAATCGACTGTGGTCCTTTGCCATTCTACTAAGATTGCTTTTACTAGTTCATCAGTGCCTTTTTTTTTTGCTAAAACTTCTCAGTTGCTAAACTGTCTCTTACTTAATTTTACAAATATTTGATCATGTTAACTGCTTTGTCCCTGTTGATTGATTGATTGATTTTTACCTTAACAGCTTTTATGACTTGATCCTTGGTTTTCTTCCCAGCTCTTCTAATTACTAGATTCCTTTATAAATTTCCCTGGCTCTGCTTATTTCTTAAATGTCTCTCTTTTTTTTTTTCCCATACTACAGCTTTTCCCTTGGTCATTTCATTTATTCCCATGACTTCAGTGACCTTTATGTGATAATCCCCCAAATCTTTTCCTTAGCCCATATTCTGTGCAGAGATATAAACTACCCAATATTTAACTGCTCATAAAGCATTTCTACTTGCCATGTTTTAAGATACTTGCAATTTAGCATGTCCAAAAAGAATTGATTTTTTACCTATCCCTTCAGCTCACATAATCAACACCTCAGTCCTCTTAATTCTTCCTCTTAGGTGTTGCAGAACAATCAGCTTTTTATCTCTGTATAGGCTATCCTCTTACTGCCGTAGGTTACTGCAGCTTTCTAATTAGCCTGCATGTTTCCAGTTTAGGCAGCTATCTCTATGTTGCAGCCAGGGTGGTCTTTTGATTATACAGTCTAGTGATACTACTCTTCTTCATAAAACTTTTAAAAATTCCTAAAATCTTCTTAAAACTCTTCATTGTCTCCTAGGTATTACTTGTGGTAGATGAGAGAAACTAAACTTACACTAGGTTCAGCAAAGAATGGAATCATTGGAAGGTTTTGTAAGTACAGAAAGAACTAGAGTGTAGCTAGGCCTCAGAGACACGTAGAACTGGGATATAAAATGCAACCAATATTTCTTCACTTCCCTTTTTCTCTTTCTGTGGACTAGCTTCATTTTCCTCTTATTACATAGTGATTTGTGGACTGAGGAACTAGCACCAAAGTTTGTACTTTATACCGTTATCAGTTAATAGATATAATGTGGAAATTGGAATTTGAACTGTGTTTTTGGGGGACTGGTGTTTCACAAAATTGTGCTAACGAAAATTTGTGCATATCAGGACTGTGCAATATGAGGACTGCCTGTTTTGAGACATATTAAGATGACTTATTTTATGATTCCATATCATCTAGCTTCTGCTTCTTTGTTTTTTTTGTTTTTAATGTTTGTTTATTTTTGAGACAGAGAGAGAGCATGAGCAGGAAAGGGGCAGAGAGAGAGGGGGATGGAGGATCCGAAGCGGACTCTGTGCTGACAGCAGCAAGCCTGATGTGGGACTTGAACTCATGAATCACCAGCCAATGTGGGACTCTTAACTGACAGCCAGCCAGGCATCCCTGGTTTTTTTTTTTTTTTTTTTTTAAGATTCATCTTAAAGCCACTTCCTCCTTGGAGCCGTGTTCAAATCTTAGTTCATGTAGTTTTTCTAAGTTTGAATTCCCCTGCATCTTTCTAAGTCCCTCATTTCTCTACCCTATTCTTTTCTGTTGGGTTTCTGCTACTCTTTTAAGCTTTCCCATAGATACTGCTTTCTTTGAAAAAGCTTTTCTATCCTTTTAAATTTGGGTTATATATTCTGCCTGAGGTGTTCCCATATCATGTATGCTTTCTTTTGTCATAATATAGAACATATAATCACACTGTATTGTGCTCATTTACTTACCTCTTGCATCTACTAGACCATGTTTTCCATGCATATAAAGATCATGGCAGTGCTAGAGCCTAGTACTTGGTAGCACAAAATAATAGGTAGTAAAGTTTTTTTTTTGATTTAATGAAAAATAATCAGAATTTTGATGGAGTATGAATACTACCAATATTATTGAAAGGTATTTTGGAAAAATATAGGCTAGTCAAACATAACAGCCTAGGTATCAAATTATGAAATATTGAAAATTTATACTTTCTTATACTTTAAATGAAACGTACATTTGATAGCATGCATTCTATGTTCCTTTTAGTTAAATAAATATATCACAAACATGACAATTGAAGATCAGTCTTCAGTCTGATATGGTAGGTGCTTAATAAATACTTGTTGAACCAGTGAAGGAATAACTTAAATTTTATACATTTGTTTGGTTGTAATAATTATTTTCATTTATTTCTAAGGTATCTTCATGTTTTAATGATCTTCTGGTCATTTGTTGCTGGAGTTGTTACCTTCTATTGCTCATTGGGACCAGATTCTCTCTTACCAAATATATTCTTCACGATAAAATACAAACCCAAGGTAAATTTTATGTATTCTTATTTTTAAAATAGTCACTATGTATTATCTGTGCTATTTGATATTTTTACTGATAGTATGTTAAAGCAGTGATTAAAAAAATCCATGTGCTGTTATTTACTAGTGGAAGACATCAGAACATATTAAAAATGAAATTTATGTATGTGTATATTTTTGAAGGTATATAGTTCTACAGGGAGCTATAAAAAGAAAATACAAAATTCTCAAAAAGTTGAGATCCATAATTTTATTTTATTTTATTTTATTTTATTTTATTTTATTTTATTTTTTAATGTTTATTTTTGAGAGAGCAAGAGACAGAGTGTGAGCAGAGGAGGGACAGAGAGAGAGGGAGATACAGAATCCGAAGCAGGCTTCAGGCTCTGAGCTGTCAGCACAGTTCGTGAACTCACAAAGGTGAGATCGTGACCTGAGCTGAAGTTGGATGCTTAACCAACTGAGCCACCCATGTGTCCCGAGATCCATAATTTTAGAGTGTTCTCTAACTGCATATTAACTATGAAGACAATAAATTAGACAGAGGTTCCCAAAGTTGGTTATACAGTAGAATCACCTGAGGAATCTTTAAAATAGAGATTCCTAGGCCTTCCCACCAGATTTTGATGGAATAGTTCTTGGTTAGGGCCTTGTAATCAGTATTTGTTAAAGGCTTTCCAGTTGATTCTGAGGCACAGACACAATTAGGGACTTTGGATTAAATGATCTAAACCCTGTTAATTTCCTAAATGTTTTATTTGTTCCATAAAAAGAGACAAAAATAATTAGTAAGTTTGCTTAACCAAAATAATTTGTATGTCTGAAATTTCATTAGGGTGGTAGTGTACTGAATCTATGTTGAGTAGGCAAAGTCACTAGTGTGTAGATATCCTGAAGTCTTGCTTAGTAATTCTTCAAGTTGATTCAGTCTCTTTTTAGATTTGTTGATATTTCTACTCAGAAAAAAACACAGGAAAGGAGTGCCGCATATTTGAATGTTTATTTATTTTGAGAGAGACAGCACGTGCACGTGCAGAAAGAGAATCCCAAGCAGGCTCCCATGCTTGGTGCAGAACTAGACATGAGGTTTGATCCCATGACCATGAGATCATGACCTTAGTCGAAATCAAGAGTGGGACACTTAACTAACTGAATCTCCCAGGCGCCCCCAGTGATGATGCCCCATATTTGGTCAGGAGCATTACTTCTCTTTCTCCTAATTAGAGTTAATGTTGTAGAGAAATAGAAAATAGTGTTTTCTTACATTTTTTCAGTAGAGTATCATTTTCAAATATAATTGATTTTTCTTTTTTTTATAAGCAAACATAACAACTGACCTTAATTTTAAGCTTCGAAATTTGGCTTAGGTATTATAGTGCATTTAATCAGGTATTTTTTCTTTTTTATTTGGCAGTTTAGTTCAGCCAGCAGTGTTTACTACAAAGAATGATTTCAGTGTTACAGCAAAGTGATAATTTTTTTAAAAATTTTCTGAATTTAGACATTGATTAATAAGGTTTTGAAAAGTTGATTCTCTTTAGTAAAGATTATGTGTAAAGTAAAGAGAAATCTCTCCCCTTCCTCATTTCCCTTTTTTAGCAGTTAGGACTTCAAGAATTATTTCCTCAAGGTCGTAGCTGTGCTGTTTGTGGTAAAGTGAAATGTAAACGGCATAGGTAAGTTAAACATTTTTTTATTTGTTGATCTTCCAGTTACCTTTTGGATTTCAAGCAGTTTAATTGTATGATTTTCTTTAGGCCTTCCTTACTACTTGAAAACTACCAGCCATGGCTAGATTTGAAAATTTCTTCGAAGGTCGATGCGTCTCTCTCAGAGGTAACTGATTTAATCACATTGCCAAATATACTCAGGCAGAAAATATTAAATACTTATTGAAAATTTAGTCATGGAACATCTTAAAATATGCCACTTAATAAATTCTTGACTGCATAGTTGGTTATTACGAAATATGCAACTCAAATGGTAAGTTAGAAATATTTTTGGATCCCATGTCTAATTTAAATGGACATTTTAACCAAAGAAAGCACTGTTTTACCTAGATATTGCTTTAACTTGTATAACGATAGTCATCTTTATGGTAAGGCAATACTATTTTGTAATTCTAAAAGGAGACCTGAGCTATAAGGAGCAAGTCTGTCCTGCTAAATTATGATCCCAATTTTGAAGCTTGCTGGAGTGTAGAGCAGAGGACAGGATACTTGTCACTGTTTCCCCATAATGTAGGAATAGAAAGAATGCTCACTTATCTTTGTTGCAGTCACATTTCATATGTACTTTTTTGGTAACATATACATTTTAGTTATTTTTTTTAGAGACTTGTTTTCCCCATTGATCTGAGAAAGCAGTTAAGTCCTTGAAGGCAGAGAATGGGGTCCCATTTGTTCCCAGCACTAACTGTAGTGCCAAATATTTTGTTGGTATTTGATAGGTACGTACTGAATTAAATTGGATGCTAATTAGTTGAAGAATAGCATTAGGCTTCTGAATCCTGCCTAATTATCTTTTTTTCCCCAATTTTTATCCTTTGGCTAAAAGTATGCTGCATAAATGCCAAACTGTTGGCACTTTTCTTTTTTATTTCTTCTGTAAGTCCTTTTTCATCTTCAAAATTCCTTAATTTAAGACTATGCTGTCTAGTATGGTAGCCACTGGCCACATGTAGCTGTTAATAAACAACTTGAAATGTACTAGCTCAAATTGAGATGTGATTTTGAGGATTTAGTAAGAAAAAAGGAAGGTAAAATATTTTATCATATATTTTATTGATTACATGTTGAAATGATAATATTTTAGATAAATTGGTTTAAATAAAATATACCATAAAATTAATTTCACTTGTTTCTTTTTACTTTTTTAAAAATGTACATACTAGAAAATTTAAGATTACATATATGGCTCACATTACATTTTTAATGGAGAGTGCTGATTTGATGAGATCTGCTGAAGATAAGACCTCTAGCAAGAGTATTATTTGTGTCTTTCACACTTCATTCATATCTTTAAAAAAAAATGAAAGAACTTAAGTGAAGCTCTTGGCTTACTGCGTGGCACTTATTGGTGTTCACTAAATATTAGCTCCAACATTTAAAAACATATTTTTGAGATTTTACTATAGGCAGGAACTGTACTTGGCTCCAGGAATAAAAGGAGAAATAAGATATGGTTCCTTTCTTCTAGGAACTTCAGTCTAGGAGGGGAGGTAGACATATAAACAGGTAAATACAATATAATGTAAATGCAGGCAATAATGGAAGAAATGGTGCAATGTATATTATTAGTACAGAGGAAGAAATGTGTAACTGTTGAGAAGGGCAGTCAGAAAGTATAACTAGAAGTTTGCCAGACTGATAGTGTGGAAAAGGGTATTTTATGGGTTAGGAAGAGCTTTTGAAAGGAAAGAGAGGCTTTGAAACAAGGTGTTCAGTAAGCTGGAGGGCAAAATGGAGGGAGAATGTGGGCAATGAAGTACTGTATTCTAGCAGCTAATATTTATTGGTTACTTGCTCTGTATTAGGCACTGTACTGGTTACTTACATTATTTCCTGAAATCATACAACCTATAAAATAGGTGCTGTTATTGATGAATTTACCAAAACTGGCCTTTAGAAGGTTTTAATAATTTTCTTTTTTTTAATTATTTAAAAAAATCTTTTTTAGTGTTTTATTTATTTTTGAGAGCGAGAGAGACAGCATGAGCAGGGGAGGGTCAGAGAGGGAGACACAGAATCTGAAGACAGGTTCCATTCTCTGAGCTAGTTGCCAGCACAGAGCCCGATGCGGGACTCGAACCCACGAACCACGAGATCATGACCTGAGCCGAAGTTGGACACTCAACCGACTGAGCCACCCAGGTGCCCCTAGAGGGTTTTAATAATTTTCTTAAGTTCATAGCTGGTTGGTAGCAGAAGTCACTCTAAAACCCGTGTCTGGCTTAGTTCTTAACCAGTTCTTAATACGGCCCTTCAGAAATCAGATCATCGAAAGACTAAAAGGGCTTTGCTTAAGGAGTTTAATTGATTATGAAAGACAGTGAGTTTTGAACTGTGTAACTGGAGTTTTCAGATGTGACTCACAGGATACAGTGGGAGGTGAAAAGAAAGTAAATGGTCACAGCTGCTGGCAGGCATCTTTCTCTGACCCCTTTAAAATCAGTGCAGCTCCACTTTTCTTACTTTGATATATTGTGGTTTGATAAACTGAGGGTTTATACAGAGGGGGTAATATGTTTAAATGTGGGTTTTAGATTACTCTAACAGCTTTGTGGAGGGTAGAAGTGAGCTAGCTTGGAAGGAGGGAGACTAGTTTAGAGGCTATTGCTATAATTTAGGGGTGAGAAAATAAGGACTGAACAATGGAACTGTAGAAAAGAACTACTCAGGATGTAAAATCAGTAATATTTGCTGATTGGATGTGGGGAATAAAGTAAGACCAAATGTCTGATGGCAGACTTCCTAGTCTCCTGTGTCATATCCCTGCTTCTGTGTATCTTATTTTCCCAATAGGTAATCACTAGTGCTTAGATTTTCTAATAAAAAAAATCAAATCTTGCCTTAATAGTTAGAGAATCTGCAACCTTTCTTACTGTTGCCAGAGAAGGAATATAGGCATATAGTCAGATTAGATATATTGTTTCATTCCCTCCCTACTGCTTTTAAAAGTTACTGCCCAATGTTGCAAGTCTTTTTTTATTTTTTATTATTTTTTAAATCTTTTAGTTCTACATTTGCTATAGCCACATTTTTAAAAAATGTTTATTTATTTTTGAGAGAGAGACAGCATGAGCAGGGGAGGGTCAGAGAGAGAAGACAGGGGAACATAGGATCTGGAGCAGGCTCTGTGCTACTAGCAGAACATGATGTGGGGCTTGAACTCATGAATCATGAGAACATGACCTGAGCTGAAGTTGGATTCTCAACTGACTGAGCCACTCAGGCGCCTGTTGCCAGTGTTTTAGAAATTAACATACTGCTATGCCGCGACACAAGAAATGGAAAGCTTTTTTTTTTTAATGCTTGTTTATTTATTTTGAGAGAGAGAGGGAGAGAGCAAGCAGGGAAGGGGCAGAGAGAGAGAATCCCAAGCAGGCTCTGCACTGTCAGCATAGAGAGCCCGATGCATGGCTCAAACTCCCAAGCTGTGAGATCATGACATCAGCTGAAACCAAAAAGATGCTCAACCGACCGAGCCACCCAGGTGCCCCAAGAAATGGAAAATTTAACACCTAGGGTTTCTAGTTTTGTTATTTTTTACTTAAAATTTATATATCAATTATAAATTTACGGTCTAAAATTTTCACAAAGTGAACATATCCATATAACTAGAAACCAGATCAAGAAACAAGGCACCCCAGAAGTCCCTCTCATAGTTTCTTTAGACACGATTCTCCCTTCTGAAGTAATCACTTATACCTAAATTTGATCCCTTATGTAAGTCTTACCTACTTGTTTCTTCATTTTATTAAAGAAATACTGATTTATAGAGAAAGTTAGGAATCCAAAAGACTAACCTATTATTTTTCTTCTTTCCATAGAATTTCTAGTTCAGTGAATCTTCAGAGTCAGGAACAATTTAAGGGTTTTTTTTTTCGTGATTTTTTTTGTGGGAATATTTAGAAAAGTGTGTATATCATTCTAATAGCAATTTTTCTTTTTATGGGGTTTTATGGCTTTCACATATGTTCTTTTTTTTTTAATGTTTATTTTTGAGAGATAGAGAGTGCATACATATGAGTGGGAAAGGGGCAGAGAGAGAGGTGGGGAGAGAGAGAATCCTGAGCAAGCTCCTCGCTGTCAACGCAGAGCCCACCATGGGGCTTGGACTCAGGAACCTTGAGATCATGACCTGAGCCGAAATCAAGAGTTGGACGCTTAACCAACTGAGCCACCCAGGCGCCCCTTATATGTTCTTTTTGATCCTCACAACAACTATTAAGGTTGGCATATACACTTTCTCATGTGATAGTATATAAGATGTCAATATTTGGGAGAATAAAATTGGTTCTTGGTAATATGTATTACTTAGTAGTATGGTTTATTTTCCTAGAATTAGTTAATTAATTTGATTTTTCTTTAAAAAACAATTTTTATACAGGTTCTTGAATTAGTGTTGGAAAACTTTGTTTACCCATGGTACAGGTATGTTCTTTCTATAATACCTGTTTTCTTTAGTGAATATAATTAAGTGTGCTAATGAAATGTTTTCGGTGTAGGCCAGGATTTCTCAACTTTGGCACTATTGACATTTTAGGCCAAGTAATTTTTTTTTTGGAGGGGCTGTCCTGTGTATTACAGGATATTTAGCTGAACTCCTGGCCTTTTCCCATTAGGTACCAGTAGTACCCCCTCATCCTCTTATTTGTGACCACGAAAAATGTCTTCAGAGATTGCCGGATGTTACCTGGGAGGCATAATTGGTCCTAGATAAGAACCATAGACATAGGCAATCAATTAACAGTTTGGTCACAGCAAAGAAGAAAAAAACCTAGGCTGCTTTTTGAAGGAAAATTAACTTACAGAATTTCTCATCACTCCTAAATGTAGTAACATAATATTTTATATGCACTTTTTACATTTGAAATAATTGTACATTTAGAGGAAAAATTTATATTCAGATGTTTCATTAAATTGAAAGATAATTTTATTAGAATTTTCCTAGAATATTAATGTTTTTTTCTAAAGTAACTGTTTTTAGTATCTGCTATGAATGTACAAGTGCCCTCTGCCTTGGAAGGATATAGAAAATACTCTAGATATGAAAAATTAATCTAGTTTGAGAATCAGAAATTCAAGTTATATATTTAATGTTTCCTTACAAAACATCGTGTCTTTAGTTACATATTTTAACACTTACACCTATATGATTTATAGGTGTAATATTCAATGACATCTGTCTTAATTTTATATATTTTGAATTTTCTAAAAACTGTTGGTGGTGAGATGTTCTGTATGTATTAAACTTAATATCCAGTTTATATGCTATATTTTCCTGAAAAGCTATGTAAATTAATATTTTAGTGTTGGATTCTGTCTTAAATATGGGGCATTTGCCATTTAAGTAAAGCTGGTGAGAAGTCTTTTTGTATAATGAATCCGTTGTGAAGACTCCCCTCACTCCTGCCCGTGTTACGACTCTTCAAAAAAGCTGGTTGTATTTCTAAATATTAAAGTATGTATTTTCTCTGCAGTGGCTTCTATGCTGAAATAGCCACTTCCCTGGGATTAATAGTGGGGAGCATGGTTAATAGAATTCTTTTCTTTATTCTGCCAAGGGACTTAGTAGCACCAATCTCCAAGTTGAGGATATTACCATTATGCATACCTTTCTTGCTTGCTTTGATTAGGGAAGTGACCTAATTCTTTTAGGGACCTCAAGACTTCAGGAAAAGGAAAAGTAGCTTCTCAGAAGAAAGTTGTCAAAATTTCCATTTAAAAATGTTTGAGTTTCAGTTTATTTTCTTTCTCAAATAGAATTATTTTTTTTTTACCTTTTACGATCAGTTTTTATTATTAATCTATAAGTATTTTAAAACAAATTAAAATTTTGTATTGTTGCCCCTCCAAAATTATTGTTTTATTTCTTAGAAATTTCTTTAATAATGCTTAGAAAATGATTGTAATATTGTAAAAATATAACTTTGTACATGTGGTTGTCTATAAGGAAATATATACTACAATATAGTAATGATTAGGTCTTGATACTAGAATTATAGGAGGTGTTTATTT